>JAVLUX010000246.1:2385000-2412500 GCA_032164185.1 Moxostoma hubbsi
ACTAGTTAAACGTGTGCTTGTGCTACAGGCATTAAGGTACATATTTCACTCAAAGCCCTGTTAGACATTTCATCATGTGCATGAGAGCAATTATGGACACCAACAATGCAATTATCACTAGCTTAAAGGCTAATTCGGATATATAACTGCATTTTCACAAGTGCAAATGTACATTCCTGTAATCAACAGTTGAATTACGACGAGTACAATTGCTAATGTTATCTGTAATTTGGTTTTCACTAATGTGAATGTATCAACACAGCCTTTTTAATATAAAAGTGGGCTATATACCACAATTAGTTCCGGTCCTCGAATCTGATTGGACGAGAGACGTTCCACGAGCTCTGATGGTGACGTCATCAAACCCCGACGCTTCACTGAGTGTATCACTCATAGGTATCACTCCGCTTGTGTTCGTGCTGTTCTAAAATAAAGTATAAGAGCTGTGCATATGTGTTAGGAGTTACTGTCTTTATTTTTGAATGACATATGTTAGCCAGCAGGTGGCGGCAAAAGATCATTTTTGTGTGTAATATGAGTCAGTTGGTGACGTAAAGTGAATCCGTTACTCATTGTTTACATAGTAATATGCGCGATCACGGCAGTTCTATTACATTACCAAAGCTAGGAAATAGATTTAAACAGCATTAAACGTATACTTTCAGGATTCACAACAGACCGATTTATTACAGGACTCGAGGTACCTTTTATTGGAGTTTCCACGTTGGATACACACCGTTTAAAATGGTGGAGGCCATCGCTGTTTCTATAGTGAATGAATCTTGCGCACCGGTTACCCCGAAATAGAGAGAAATACCCCCGCTTGACGTCTATATTCCATTGAGAAAGCTGTAAGCATCTCTGATTGGGTGTGGCAACAGGTGATCTCACATATCGCTCTCTCTCTCTCACACACACACACTCTGTCTCACACATACACACACACTCTGTCTCACACACACTGTCTCACACACACACACACACACACATACATACATACATACATACACACTCACACACACATACAAACACACACTCACATACATACATACATACATACACACAAACAAACACACACACTCACATACATACACACACACACACACTCTGTCACACACACACACACACACACTGTCTCACACACACTGACACACAGTCACACACACACACATTCACACTCACACACATACTCTGTCTCACACACACACACACGCTCACATACACTCACACACACTCTGTCTCACACACACACTCATATACACACACTCACACACTCTCACACACACTCTGACTCACACTCTGACTCACACACACACACACACACACTCACATACATACACACACACACTCTGTCTCACACTCACATACACACTCACTCACATACACACTCACACACACACACTCACACACATCCGTCTATCCCCAATGACTTGGTAGAAACAGCACAAGCCGTGATACTAATTTCTAAAGTGAACTTTTCGAATTACTAACGGAAGTTTGGACGCATCATTTGTTTTGAACCAGCAACGGCAGATTCTGATTCGTCACATAATAAAGTAGTTCCAAGCGTTTTTATGACCATTCTCAGTTTTTCCTAATTCTTTTTAAATGTACTTGTTCATTGAACTGTTGTATATAAGCAATATCACACTCGCAATCGTGCTGTATGGCCCTATATCAGCACTGCTGTGATTACCTACAACACTCGTGCCTGCGGCCGAATCACAGCAGTGCTGATATAGGGCCGTATCGCACTCTTGCTCGTGTGATATTGCTTAATTAATTACTCTTCACTTTAATATAACATGTTGAAATACATTTGACATAATTTGCATTTTTACTAGATGTAATTCAATTGTTCATATCAGGAATGGAAAGTTGCAATATTAGCAATTATCTATTGATATCAACATTAAACATGTTACTAATAAAAATACTAATATGTAACATTTGAATTTTAACTAGTCAGACATTATAGATATCTATAGTTACGTTTTAAACGGGAGTGAATGATAAATCATTGTGAAATTTTACTAGTGACAATGCAGTTACAGATGTCATTAATTATTCTTTTACTAGTTGAAATAAAAATGTTTGATATCAAGAATGTGTATTTATGCGAGTAATGATGTCATATCAGGAAGTAACATTTTTACTAGCGCAAAACTGATTACTGATATCAAGAGTTAGTGTTTTAACTAGTCAGAATTGAATGTATCTATAATTCACATCATGCACATGATTAAATGTCAAAAGGGTTTGCAATACATAAGTATTAAGAACACAGTGTCTTTAGGATTTGTGGAATATCTCGCAGGAAACATCCTCATGCTCGTCATATCTTGCCCTGGCCTCGCGCTTCAACATGCATTTTGTGGATACGTTTCTAAGCATGGACGTGCCGCAAGCACAAAACACACTGTTATGGTTCAGGTCAAACCTGGACTTACTGCTTACATACAAACATTGAGAATCATCTCCGATAATTACAGCTACAACGACCGATTGTGAGTCTTACACGGGCAAAGATTGCTCAATTAATTCACTTGACTCTCAGACAAACCTCTTGTTTTGATTCCCATAATTGTTTTTCTGAAATTAATCATTCTAAATACTTTTAACTGCAATGCAGCACGCTTAAAGTTCATCACGATCACCTGTAATATTTCTAACATCTGTGGTGGTTATGCTGTGATGCATTACTGAAAACAGTTGGTTGTCTTCATCCAAAATAATTTTGAAATCTGAGGGGCAGCACTGACCATCTTAAACGTCTGACTGAAATCTTCATTGACAGACGTTGCAAAAATTGGACTCTTGCTTGAACGATCTTCTCCATTTGCTCTCTGAATCTGTCCTGGATTTCACTTTCGAGTGTCGCATCTTTCCTAGTCTACGTCATCGTCAGTTGGCTCAGAAGGCAAAGGTCAAAGGTGAGAGGTGATGGAGATGACACACATTTGGCAAAGAACCCACAAAGGGACGAAGAAAGACAACAGGGCTTTGAACTAGTGCTACACGAGACATCAGCTGTCTGGAGACAGCTGCGTCTCGATGTCTACCCGGCAGATCGGACACTTCTTATTGGTTGCCAGCCACTGGTCCACACAAGCCTGATGGAAGAGGTGCATGCAGGGTAATCTCCTGAGAAAAGAGAAACACGTTAAGCAGCATTCAGAACATGCCTCATAGTCGCTATTTTAAGAGCTGGAGAGTTGGAGACAAGGATTAATGCAAACTGGCTTTAAGTGCACAGCGTCAAACTACCTGACATCATCTCCATCTTCAAGCATTGAGAGGCAAATGGTGCATTTCTCATCTGTGTCCAGCTCGTCTTCATCCATCCCGATCTTCAGCTCAAGAGGTCTTCTCTACAGACCACACAATCATTTATTAGTCATTTGGCAAACACATACGTATACAAAGCTTAGTTACAGGTTCAGTTCCTCTAGAACAACTCTTGAGTGCCTTAAAGGCCAATGATCCCAGTAATTCTTTAGTTGGGTCCCACAAACCCCATCAGTGGAAACAGACAAACAGATGGAGAAAAAGACAATGTTGGTTTGACAAAGCCTTGTCTGAAATGCCAACGTTTAAAAACCTTTAAGTTCGAAGAAATCTGGTGTCTCAGACTGTCAGAATGAGAAAAAGAATGAGCTTTATTGCCAAGTATGTTGGAGAAATATAAATGGATTAAACGGTGTATTGCACATAATTATTGCTCAATGGGGCAGTTTTAAGTGTTCATGAGATGGATAGCACGAGGGGTCGTTCAGTGCTCTGTTGAGCCGTCTAGAAGGCAACAGTTCATTGAGGTAGTGTGCTGGGTGAGTTGGGTCCAGAATGATTTTACCAGCACTTTTCCTCACTCTGGAAGTGTACAACTCTTGAAGGGATTGCAGGGGGCAACCAATAATCTTCTCAGCAGTCCGAACTGTCCTTTGACGCCTTCTGATGTCTGATTTCATAGCTGCACCAAACCAGACAGTTACTGGAGTGCAGAGGACAGACTCAATGACTGCTGAGTTGAACTGGATCAGCAGCGCCTGTGGCAGGTTGATCTTCCTCAACTGGCAAAGGAAGTACAACCTCTGATAGGCCTTTTCCACAATGGAGTCAATGTGGGTGTCCCACTTCAGGTCCTGTGAGATGGTAGTGCCCAGGAACCTGAATGACTCCACTGCTGCCACAGTGTTGTTGAGAATGGTGAGGGGGGTCAATGTTGGGGTGTTCCTCCTAAAGTCCACCATCACCTCAACCGTTTTGAGTGTGTTCATCTCCAGGTTGTTTTGACCACACCAGTGAGCCAGCCGTTCAACCTCCCTTCTGTATACAGACTCATCGTCATCCTGGATGAAGCCGAAGACAGTAGTGTCATCTGCAAACTTCAGGAGCTTGACAGAGGGGTCCTTGGTGGTGCAGTCATTGGTATACAGGGAGAAGAGTAGTGGGAGAGCACACATCCCTGGGGGACACCAGTGCTGATTGTACAGGTGCTGGAAGTGAATTTCCCCAGTCTCACAAGCTGTTACCTGTCCGTCAGAAAGCTTGTGATCCACTGACAGACAGACGTGGGAACAGAGAGCTGGTGTAGTTTAGTCTGGAGAATATCTGGGATGATGGTGTTGAAAGCCGAACAGAAGTCCACAAAAAGGATCCTTGCATATGTCCCTGGTCTGTCCAGATGTTGCAGGATATGATGCAATCCCATGTTGACTGCATCATCTACAGACCTGATTGAAGGGGATCCAGAAAGGGTCCAGTGATATCCTTCAGATGGGCCAACACCAGTCTCTCAAATGACTATATGACCAGAGACGCCAGAGCAATGGGTCTGTAGTCATTAAGTCCTGTGATTTTGGGTTTCTTTGGGATGGGGATGATGGTGGAGCATTTGAAGGGAATATTCTGAAGCAGTCTTTGAATATTCTCTCAGTGTAAGTCTGGGATTTTTGGGGATATTTGATTGTCTGTTACAGGAAAACCGTAAGTCTGATTGGTTTGAAACAATAAAGCCTTCAAAGTAAAAAAGGTCTGAAGGTCTGTACCAAATTTGGCATCTGTAGCTTGAAAGCTCTTGGAGAATTTACAGTCCATTTTTCAAAGGCAGTTTATGGGGTTTTTACAGTCTGCTTTAGCAATCTGTAAATCTGATCAGTTTGAAAAGACAACAAATACCAAGTCATCACTGGCTGGATATAGTGTGAACATTCTAGGACTTAGAACTGGAAAGGTGTTGAGGATTTTGAAAACAAACCATGACCCAAATTTGAGCATTAACAATATATTGGGTTGGTCAATGCCAGAGGAACCCAATCCAACCGCTGCAGAATCTGAGCTAGAGGAATCACTATGTCCAAGTAAACCATATAATCCCTGGTCAAGGATATCTCACAAGTGTCTTTTTACCTTTTTATACTTGTGAGGGAAGGTAAACCTCTCTATGGTGGTTTGCAAGGCTCCTCTGTTCACGTTGCCCAGTCTATCCTCCAACTGCAGAAGCTCCTGGAACCAAACGCATGATGAAACACACCAAATTAATGTTTAAAATCAGCACAAGTCATAATGAGATCTGCAGAGGGGGGTTACTATGTTTTGAAGAACATTTGTTTAGATCACAGTACCTCATAACTCTCCCGTACAGCAGACGCGTGGCGAGACGGACTGAGACCTTGAAGAGCCAGCAGATGTAACTGTGGATACGGGTAGTTTCGGATCTCATGAACAACCTGTGCAGGACAGCATCATTAATAAACATACCACAACACATCAAGCAAAAACAACTGCATTTTAAGGCTCTTTCATATGACTTGAATCAGAGTAGCACATTGAGACTTAAACTCCAAGAAGAGAAGTGCTCGCTGCAGGCCACCGCGCTGCATAATGGTCAGTTATTGTAACACTGTGCTCAAAACGTTCATGTTTGCCGCTGATCTTTTGAAGCACAGCCAACATATGTCTGTCCTGGCAAGGAAAGGTTCAACTGTGCACCTACGTTTGTGATTTTCACAAGTTATTTTGTCTCACTATGAACTCGTCCAGAGATCCTCAAACAGCATATTCCCATCTATGGTACGATTGAAACTTTGAAACGTAAAACACATCTGAGTTATTATAGTAGGTAGAAAGTAAAGACTGACCACTTGTGCAGAGGACGTGTTTCTGGGGAAGTGATTCAGACGTTGAGAGGTCAGGTAATGCTGATAATGTTGAGTGAGCGGAGGAACGTGATACTGCGGTAGACCTGGATCCACACTCAAATCCCTGAACGCAACAAAGTAGAGAATCATTTTATATAAGGACAAGGACTCACCACCAAATATGATCCCGGTTAAATATAGACGTACCAGTCTGTTCCCTCCGCCAGGTATCGTGGTTGTTGTGGTACTGGTGGTGGTGGAGGCACGTGAATGGATGGTGGATATTCATACGGTGGGCGCAGCGTCTGCGGGTGATGGAGCGGTCTGTCTTGAGCGTGTCTGCTGAGAAAAATAACAGCAAACTATTTAGATCCTGATCTGTGTCCGTTTTATCTTGAGGCCAGAAATACTTCATCGTTTTTACTTGCATTACCACAGCAAGTGGTACTCATCTCTTAAGTTTGTTCAAATGAGAATATGTACAGTAATTCACTCACAATGGAAGACTAGAAGGCCAGAGGGTTTTAAAGAAGAAATCTGACGACTGCATTTTTATTGAAGTACTTATAATTTGAGGTGGGACGACTTTTCAAGGTGGATGAACTTACAGACTTCAATCCTGTGGGAATTCGTGCTCCATGTTGTAAACAGTGCTTTGGGCATAGTTACATCACATCTCTTCCGTGCCCATTCCTGGTAGCATTGCATGAAAGTAGACGGGTTTCATTTTTGCCAGGTCATGTGATTGAAATTGAAAGATTGGCTAAAACTTTGCACTTATGGGGCTTTTCCTCTACACGGTACAACTCGACTCAACTCGACTGCTCGCTTTTTGGGGGTTTTCCACTGTGGATAGTACGCTGGTACCTGATTCTTTTTTAGTTCCACCTCGGTCGAGGTACCCAGCGAGCCGAGCCAATACTAAATGTGACGTCAAAACCACGCGACATCAACCCGCTAGTTTTAAAGTTAGCAACAGCGATAGCAGTATCATTTGTTCACGCGACTTTCGACTTGTAAACAAATGGCTGTGCACAAAAAAACGGCATGGTCAATAAACGAGGTGCGGACGTTCCTCTCGTTAGCGATGAGCGAAACGATAAAGTCTCTCAGGAAGTGTCTCAGCTTTTGGCCGCACACGGCTACCACCGGACCTCCCAACAGTGTAGGGAAAAGTTAGGTGATCAAGGAAAAGTGGAAGGGGTTCGAACAAATGGACGCTATCTAGACCGGCGAGCAATGGGACGGAGAGAGCCCTGGTCTCAGTCACGGTGTTGTTGGAGTCCAAGATGGAGGATGGGACGTTTTGTTACGTTAACTCTAAACTCTGCTTGAAAGCTTCACTTTATTTAGTTGATCAGGCCAATTTAACTGTTACACTTGTGTAAAATCACCATGCAACAACTGCTTTATGCAGCACAATGAGCTAGTCGCTAACAGCTAGCACTCGTGTTATTGTTTGTCAGTTTGTGTCGTGTTTAAGATGATGTCACCGCAGTAGAGGCGGCGTAACTATGACGATCAGCCTATAATCCCGCCCACGCTGATGCGGCACTAAACTGCAGTGGAAATGCAACCTCAGAACAGTAAAGCGAGTAGAGTTGAGGTGTGGCGAGGCGAACCATAAAGTGCGGTGGAAAAGTGGCATTACAGAGTTGGTAAGCGATTATTTCACGCAAGTCTCATGTACATTTTTACATTTTACATTTACATTTTATGCATTTGGCAGATGCTTTTATCCAAAGTGACTTACAGTGCACTTATTACAGGGACAATCCCCCCGGAGCAACCTGGAGTTAAGTGTCTTACTCAAGGACACAATGGTGGTGACTGTGGGGGTCAAACCAGCAACCTCCTGATACCAGTTATGTGCTTTAGCCCACTACGCCACCACCATTCCTTAAATGAGTTGAAACAAGTTGAAATTGTCTGTGATAAGCAACAACTGTGGTCTATAGACTGGAATATTCCTAACTGTTGAGGATCATGCACAGCACCATCTTACCTGGGCTGTGGAAGTATTCTCCTGTGCTGGGCCTCCAGGATCTGCTGCTGGATGAGGTATTGCTGGTGTAAAGCCTGAGGTAGGAAGGGTGGGGCTGGGATGTCCTGGAAGGGTGGTGCTGGTATGTGGTTGATGGGGGTATGCAATGCTGCGGCGGGCTGGTGCGCAGGGCCGAGGTGATGACTCATCCCGCTCTGAGATTGTCCTGGATGGGGCATTGGGAAATCAACAGGGATCTGGGCCTGAGGGCCTACATGAAAATGCCTGCAGGAGGTAGCATGACTCTGCTGATGCCTGTTAAAATTAGATCCTGCAACAAAACAATGACATCACAGCAAATTATGAGTGAGATTAAACCGCTCTGCTGTTAGCTAATGTGAGGGACTCTGGGTTTCATCGTCTCCTGAACTTCCAGAAGTTTCAGTGTTCTCTAAAGTCAATCGGCCGTTGAAGGTGTGTTGGAGAGTGAAGGATGAAGTGGGTGTGATCAGCATGCAGTTGAGTCATGTGAAAAGAACTAATATGGCAGGATCCTCAACAGTTAAAGTAGTACACATATGTTTCAGTTTGATAAGCCATTTTATTATAGTCAGTGTCACCTGGTGCACTGGCAGCACTGTAGTCAAATTGATGCCCATGCAGAGTTTCGAGGAGGGAGGGAGGGTGTGTTCGCGTGAACACCCCCTGAGCGTGAAGCGATCGTCTGTGTTCCGCAACTGCTTTCGGGTCCTTACATAACGTATAATGTGTGAACTTTCTAGTGCCCTCCGAGGGTGAGATGGTGCCCCCCCTAGGGAGTTGGTGCCCTACGCAGACTGCGTAGTATGCGTATAAGGAGCGGCGGTATTGACTGTAGTGACTGATATTTTGCTGTCATCGAAAACCATGCCACACATGGATTAATTATGGTGTTATGAGTGTTGCCATAGAAACGAATGATTTCCAAGTATGGTGACGTAAACACGCCATCTCGTGTTTACAGTATTTACGAGTTAATTTAATTTGACCGCAAAGGTCTTGAGTAACGCCTTCTAACCATTGTGACAACCATGTGTGTTGCTTTTACTCTGAATCTGTTTAATGCAACTCCCGCTGCTTTCATCCTCAGATTTGTGGGCAAACATTATCGTTCTGTCTTTGTCCAATTAAAGTAAATTAGTTTGTATGATAATAATGTATACAAAGAGTTCACCTCTAAATCTGAGGCCATGGTTCTCAGTGGGAAACCGATGGAGTACTCCGGGTAGGGAAGGAGGTGTTGCCCCAAGTGAAGGAGTTCAAGTACCTCGGGATCTTGTTCACGAGTGAGGGGACAATGGAGCGGGAGGTTGGCCGGAGAATCGGGGCAGCGGGGGCGGTATTGCACTCGCTCTATCGCACCGTTGGCACGAAAAGAGAGCCGGAAGGCAAAGTTCTCGATCTACTGGTCAGTTTCCATTCCTACCCTCACCTATGGTCATGAAGGCTGGATCATGAACGAAAGAACTAGGTTGCGAGTACAAGCGGCCGAAATGGGCTTCCTCAGAAGGGTGGCGGGCCCTTAGAGATAGTGTGAGGAGCTCAGTCATCCGTGAGGAGCTCGGAGTAGAGCCGCTGCTCCTTTGCGTCGAAAGGAGCCAGTTGAGGTGGTTTGGGCATCTGGTAAGGATGCCCCCTGGGCGCCTCCCTAGGGAGGTGTTTCAGGCACGTCCAGCTGGGAGGAGGCCTCGGGGAAGACCCAGGACTAGGTGGAGAGATTACATCCCCACACTGGCCTGGGAACGCCTCGGGGTCCCCCAGTCAGAGCTGGTTAATGTGGCTCGGGATAGGGAAGTTTGGGAATGAAGCCTTTGTTTATACTGCATACAGTATCGTTTTAAAATAAGTTAATCTAGGAAAATAAAGAATGTCACGTCCAATCCTCACCTACGATTATCTTGAACCAATAATCAATGATTTTGAACTTGCCGAGTTCTCTGGGTCAGGAATTTCAGGGATGTGTGTGAACAGGAGGAAAGTCACCAAACGAACATCTTAGCAGAACAAAAACGTTTTTAGGTGGCTTAAAATAAGCCTGTTTGCCCAGTAATTGTAAATTTGCCATAATACAGCACTTTATAACAGAACTTTTGATTGTGACTCCTGTAAATTTAAGGATGTCAGTTTGGTTGTTGAATGAAGTTCTTTCATAACTGATTTGTGTTTGACAGAACTGTATTTGGAACTCAAACCGGAGTGACACCCATATTCTGCAGCGGTGTGAACGCACCTCGCCTCGACCCGGCTGACAGTTCAACAACAGATGCGAGTCGCCTACTGTTACTGAAACCCATCAAGTAAATGCCCTAGACTTATTTGTTTTTAATTTGAGTAAAATGAGAAATTATATTTTCCATATAGAAAATATGTTTTATGACATATTTGAAAATTGTTTTATTAAAAAAAAAAAAATAATATTTTTAAGGCAATCAATATTTTTTACATAAAGACAGTTTTGCATGTATATTTATATATACACACACACACACACTATATGGCCAAAAATATGTGGACACCCCCTTCTAATTAAAGAGCTTGGTTACTCCGTTAATTCCAGTGAAGATAAATCATAATTCTACTCCAAAAAAATGGCATTGTAACTATATGGCAACCGTTTGAAAATGCCCCTAAAGTCCATAAAGAAATGGTTTACTGTGTCTGTGGAAGACTGGCCTGCACAAAGCCCAGACCTGAACCCCACCGAACACCTTTGGGGTGAATTGGAACGCCAACTGAATCCCCATCGTCCAACATCAGCACCTGTAAGTACCTGTTTTAGGTTCTCAGCCAAATGTTCAGCAGCTTTCGTTCAGACGACTGATTCATCAACTCTTCCAGCGGAGACCGCAGAGCAAGATGTAGGCTAAGTGTTTCTATGCTTTATGTACAGTGTTTGTGAGATCTTAGACGGCCAAACATTTGGATTTGGGGTTTCTTTCCAAGTGATTTGGCAAAAATCACTTGGAAAGCTGCTTTGAAACGGTGCATGTTGTGAGAAGCGCTATGCAAATAAAACTGACTTGACTTATTCCTGGATCAACATCCTTTGTTGATTTTTGAAACAACATTCCCGCCATATATTTATGCAGGAGCGTGCCCAGGATTTTTTGCCAGGGGTGGCAAGAGTAGAGTAAGAGGTGTCATCCAGTACGTTAGTCTGATGGTGGGGGGGTCGTCATGCGGCAGCGGCGTCTTGCAGATGGTATTTTTCTACGGAGGAGGAACGTTGTGTCGGTCTTACGGACCATGCGTGACACTGACGGGTTAAGCCGCTGCGTACGGTCTGAAGCAGGGTCCGAGTTGGGGGGGGGGGGGGGGGGGGTTGGGTTGTCATGCGGCAGTGGTGTCTTGCGTCTGTCTAACTGGGGGGAGGGGGGGGGGGGTGGCAGATGCGAGCAGGGTCCGAGTTGGGGTGGCAAATGGGTGGCAAGTGTAGAGTAAGAGGTGTCATCCAGTATGTTAGTCTAACGGGGTGTGGGGGGGGTTGTCATGCGGCAGTGGCATCTTGCTTCTGTCTAACTGGGGGGGTGGGGGGGCAGACGCGGACAGGGTCCAGGTTGGGGTGGCAAATGGGTGGCAAGTGTAGAGTAAAAGGTGTCATCCAGTATGTTAGTCTAACGGGGTGTGGGGGGGGTTGTCATGCGGCAGTGGCATCTTGCTTCTGTCTAACTGGGGGGGTGGGGGGGCAGACGCGGACAGGGTCCAGGTTGGGGTGGCAAATGGGTGGCAAGTGTAGAGTAAAAGGTGTCATCCAGTATGTTAGTCTAACGGGGTGTGGGGGGGTTGTCATGCGGCAGTGGCATCTTGCTTCTGTCTAACTGGGGGGGTGGGGGGGCAGACGCGGACAGGGTCCAGGTTGGGGTGGCAAATGGGTGGCAAGTGTAGAGTAAAAGGTGTCATCCAGTATGTTAGTCTAACGGGGTGTGGGGGGGGTTGTCATGCGGCAGTGGCATCTTGCTTCTGTCTAACTGGGGGGGTGGGGGGGCAGACGCGGACAGGGTCAAGGTTGGGGTGGCAAATGGGTGGCAAGTGTAGAGTAAAAGGTGTCATCCAGTATGTTAGTCTAACGGGGTGTGGGGGGGTTGTCATGCGGCAGTGGCATCTTGCTTCTGTCTAACTGGGGGGGTGGGGGGGCAGACGCGGACAGGGTCCAGGTTGGGGTGGCAAATGGGTGGCAAGTGTAGAGTAAGAGGTGTCATCCAGTATGTTAGTCTAACGGGGTGTGGGGGGGGGTTGTCATGCGGCAGTGGCATCTTGCTTCTGTCTAACTGGGGGGGTGGGGGGGGGCAGACGCGGACAGGGTCCAGGTTGGGGTGGCAAATGGGTGGCAAGTGTAGAGTAAGAGGTGTCATCCAGTATGTTAGTCTAACGGGGTGTGGGGGGGTTGTCATGCGGCAGTGGCATCTTGCTTCTGTCTAACTGGGGGTGGCAGATGCGGGCAGGGTCCGAGTTGGGGTGGCATTTATGGTCTTGGCCCTAGACCTCGATCCTAACCATAACCATCTCCTGGGGGAAATGACTGCTTGATAATGTTGTAGTAGCCCCTATAACCCAACCTAAAACCTACAGTCTGAATACTGTGGTTGATAGAAATGGTGTGGACGTCCTTCCTCCTGCAGACATGCTCTACTTCAATGAATCACAATAAGCATTGCTGTGGAAAGAAGATTAACCCTGTAAATTTGGTCCATAAAGGAAAACTTAAACCGTTCAGCATTCAGTTACTATGTAAGCGTCAGTAGAAATTGTAGGAACTCGGAAGGCTTTCGCTCTTGTCACAGGGGGAAGACATGAAGCTAGCATGCTAGTGTTATGAGCTGACAAGTGAACATTAATATATAGAACAACAATTACACTGAGCGTAATGAAATTCAGGGTGCAAAACAACCAAGTATTGCACAAATCTGGACTAAATCATGCATTTGTAGAAGCTACATTTTCTTAGTTCTTAGTTATTGCTATAAGCTAAAAATATTTGCATGGTATTGTTTACAGATGGCAAGTGATCTGTGGAAAGGTCTGTCAGTTTTGTGATGCATACCTGCTGGCTATTTACAAAACACCCCTTTGCCCGCACCCTTTTACAGCCGTCTAGGATCGGGAAGTGTTTTCCCCATTCATTTTTTCCGTTGCGATTTCATAAAATCCTTCAAATAAGTCGTGCGCCGTGAACTAAACGAAGCAGCTCCGAGGTGAATTACTACATCACAAACTTTGAAGCAAAAAAGTATTTGAAAAATTGGACAAAAGGCAGAGATACAATAGTGTGTACGTCTTTAATGAGGAAATGAACTACAATTCCTTGAAGCACTGCCAATGATGTAATGAATGGAAACATTATAATCTGTTGATTTTAAGTTGTTGTTTATAAGTACAGAAAGAATATATTGTAGTTTTAAGTAGTTTGAGAGTTTTGAGATTGCATTTTGGGAATGGGTGGAGCTACAGAGCTCTTTTGAATGTGATTGATTGGTGGAGCTTCCTTTAGGATTATGGGTAATGTAGTTCTTCAAGAATTCCGCCCTTTAACCATTATTTTTAAATAAAGTTGAAGTAACTCTGATGACTTCAACAGCAGCATATACCATCGATGAACAACCTCAGAGGTCTGTCATTAAAGATGTATAAGTTAGCATTAATAATCAATTCCCCTACGGAGACAATGAATGGGATTTTGTCTTCCGGAAGCAGATTGTTGCACTCTGTTCCGTTTAGTGCCACTTACAGCACAGAAAATACACACTTCACCTTTTAAGAAAACATAAAAATAAAACAAATCTCCAATAACTAACATCTTATGGAGGGTTTTGTTCCTTGGAACAGCTGGCTTGCTCTCTGGGGCCTAAAGAAAAAAATATTAAGGCATGATTTTCGGTGAAGTTTTCAATGAAACGGCTCAATGGGGACCTAAAAACATTGCAGACACTGCGGTATGATTTTCGGTCATGCTGCTTTGAAATGATGCGTTTTGAAAAACACTACACTCATTATTCATGGTTGCAAAAGAAAACAATAAACAATTGGTACCCTATTTTAGTAGCATTACAATATAGAAAAGTGCTTGAATTCCATCGACACTTGACAGATGCTTAAAGGGACAGTACACCCAAAAATGAAAATTCTGTCATCATTTACTCTCATGGCATCCCAGATGTGTACGACTTTCTCCTGCAGGACATAAATGAAGTTTTTAGAAATATATTTCATCTCTGTCCATACAATACAAGTGAATGGTGACTGTGGCACGGTGGAGGGCGGGGCTGGGTCGTGACTCAACACGCCCGGTCCCGTATTACGCTAATCAAGCCTCCGAGAGGGTTAAAGGCCGATCGCGGAGGACGTGCGTGAGAGAGAGATCGTTCACGGACATGTCCGTTGTCTTATGTGTTTGTCTTATGAGTTTCATATTAAACCTTTAGTTTGTACTGTATGTCAAGCCGGTTTCTCGCCTCTTCCTTGCCCGTGAGGGCGAACGTCTTTACATTGGTGCCGAAACCCGGGAAGGAGGAGGGATATGCCGTAGCGGAGTTCTCGCCACTACCCCAGCGGGGCAGCCGCGGCTATCTGCCGGGGGGATGGAGGAGCCCAGCCGCCTGGAAGCGGAGGAACGGCCGTCGACCGCGAGGGGAGAAGGGGCTCCTAGCCGACCGCTGGGAGCGGTTAGGGCCGCTGCCAGGGGCGGAGGAGTCCCCTACCAGCCGCTGAAACGCGGCGGGGTTTGATACCGCCGACCGCGAGTGGGAAGGGGTCTCCCCCGCCCCTGGCAGCAGTTCTCCCACTCCAGGCAGTCAGCAGTGAGCCCCTCCCCCCTCGCAGTCGGCGGTATCAAACCCCGCCGCATTTCAGCGAGCCTAATACGGGACCGGGCGTGTTGAGTCACGACCCGGCCCCGCCCTCCACCGTGACCAAAACATAAAGGCTTCGAAAAGCACATAAAGGCAGCATAAAAGTAATCCGTACGACTCGTGGTTTAATCCATGTCTTCTGACGCAATCCAAACGGACCAAAAAGTAACTTTTTTATTTCACTATCAATCTTGACATCAGCCGTCTCCTTGGCGATCATGATTTCAAGCTCGATTACACTTCCTAGAACTTTCTAGCACTCTGCGCATGCACCAAGCACAAGCAAGTGTAAACAAGACTGCCTTAAGACTGCAATGGCAACATGTACAATGATTGGATCAGTTCAGAAGACTTGGATTAAACCACTCGTATGGATTACTTTCATACTGACTTTATGTGCCTTTTGGAGCTTTAAAGTGCTGGTCACCATTCACTTGCATTGTATGGACCTACAGAGCTGAAATATTCTTCTAAAAATCTTCATTTGTGTTCAACAGAACAAAGAAAGTCATACGCATCTGGGATGGCATGAGGGTGAATAAATGAGCGATTTTCATGTTAGGGTGAACTGTCGCTTTAAGAATCAAGGAATCAAATCTATAGAGAAAATCATTGATATTGTGCTTATTGTGTATTCTGTGCGTTAGTGGGAAAAGATTCACTCACAAAGATGAAATGCGTGAATATACTTTGGAACGGCACAGAAAAGGCCACGTTTCACATCACATCCGGATCATTTAATGCGAGAAGACTTCAAGGTGCAGTTTTACCGTCCTATACGTCACATTTAATTCAAAACGTAACTACGAGAATCTCATTCAAATGCTGCGTTGACCGCAGTCCGCTCGTGGACGTACACACTACACCTTCAAGTGCCGAAATGACGAGCAGAAATGACCACAGACTCATTGAGGTCTCATGAAAATGGGAAAAAAACAACAAAAAACGAGGAAATCTATCTCGGTCACACAGCGGCAGGGAGGAGGTGGGGGAGACAATAAATGGAAATCAGCAAGAAGCACACTGGAGGTTAGGAAAAATACTATATTCTTTATTGAAAATTATTAGTATATGTAGATTTGTGTCATAATAAGTCCATGCAACAAATAAAATATTGACCGATAGCAAGGCCCACCATGCTCAGTACAGGGTTAACAGAACAAAAGCAACATCCAGATGAGCAGATGCATCGGCTACAGCACATTACAGTACAGCAGGGTACATCTTTACTACAGAAAGATTACATTGGAGTCTATTCAATGTAGAATCAAAATAATAATGATAATAATGTGATTCATGCACTCAAGTCTATTATCAGAACAAAAGGTAGAGAAACCACAACCAAACAATAGACATTTGCACTGTAATAGATTTCAGTAGCAGTGCAGGACATCAACATCCCTGCCAAATGGATCGCATTTTGGTAGTCGTGCCACTTTGAGACGTTCGATTGCCAATTGGAACGAATGGAACGAGCCAATTGGAAAGTTGCTTTGTTACTTGAGGAACTCCATCGGTGTCTGTTGTTTTCGGTTTTTCCTCTAGAAATGGAATGATTGTGTCAACTGAGAAGGGCAGAGAGGAATGAATGAAGCGCGCTTGAGGCCGAAACATACTCTACGCAAGTACGTGAACGCTGATGCGAGCGCTAGGCCACCTTGCGTTACTGTGGCGGGAACAAACATCAGCACGCAAGAGGGCGATTGCGTCACCTTCAGATGTCTGGATGTGGTGTTATTCTGGTAAGCTGCTATGAATATAATGACTTTAAGAAAACTCACCGTACAAGCGGACAGTTCACTCTAGCGCCCCTTGTGGCGACGGCAAGAATGCAACGTGTTAAGTGTTGCTGCGTTCACGTACTTGCGTAGAGTATATTTCGGCCCTAGAGGTTTTCCAAACACAGGGAAATAAATGTGGGTTTGGTGATAATTGAAGCACAAAATGCATCCATTTCACAGGGATTTACATACATGTTGCCTACCAAAGCTGGATGGGACATACATGAGTCACTCGTCTAACACTACTGATGTGAGTTATACATAACTACAGCACTTGACATATAGACAATAGTTGCTCTAAATGAGTTAGATTTGTATGTTTTAGTGTTTTTATTCTCTCAGGAAGGGAGCAGATCTGAGATGTTTGTCGTCTTCTGATGGAAAGAGGAAATGAGGGATCAGAACAGATGATCATTAAAACACAATGATCTGATAATGCAGAATGTAGATTCAGCCTCCATAGACTATGAGACAGGAGATAAGAACAGAAATAAAGCACATGAATTCAAACTATGGGACAGAAGATCAGAAAACAGAAATAAATAAAAACTAAAAAGCTTCATGAAATCAATGATGGCTTCATGAAATAATCAGATAAAGTTAGCAGCTCATTTCTGCACTACAGTTTGGTGTGTTTGCATCTACACCGGCGGCCAAAGGTTTGGAATAATGTACAGATTTTGCTCTTATGGAAAGAAGTTGGTACTTTTATTCACCAAAGTGGCATTATATGGATCACAATATATAGTGAGGACATTACTATTGTGAAAAATTACTATTGCAATTTGAAAATGTTTGTCCAGATACTCAGGTGACCTTTCACCCCTCACTTCCTGTAGCGCTTGACCTTTCAACTCACACTTCCTGTAGCACTTGACCTTCCAACCCACACTTCCTGTAGCACTTGACCTTTCACCCCACACTTCCTGTAGCATTTGACCTTTCACCCCACATTTCCTGTAGCATTTGACCTTTCACCCCACACTTCCCGTAGCACTTGACCTTTCACCCCACACTTCCCGTAGCACTTGACCTTCCGACCCACACTTCCTGTAGCACTTGACCTTTCACCCCACACTTCCTGTAGCACTTGACCTTCCAACCCACACTTCCTGTAGCACTTGACCTTTCACCCCACACTTCCCGTAGCACTTGACCTTCCAACCCACACTTCCTGTAGCACTTGACCTTTCACCCCACACTTCCTGTAGCACTTGACCTTCCGACCCACACTTCCTGTAGCACTTGACCTTCCGACCCACACTTCCTGTAGCACTTGACCTTTCACCCCACACTTCCTGTAGCACTTGACCTTCCAACCCACACTTCCCGTAGCACTTGACCTTCCGACCCACACTTCCTGTAGCACTTGACCTTCCGACCCACACTTCCTGTAGCACTTGACCTTTCACCCCACACTTCCCGTAGCACTTGACCTTCCGACCCACACTTCCTGTAGCACTTGACCTTTCACCCCACACTTCCCGTAGCACTTGACCTTCCAACCCACACTTCCTGTAGCACTTGACCTTTCACCCCACACTTCCTCTAGCACTTGACCTTTCACCCCACACTTCCTGTAGCACTTGACCTTCCAACCCACACTTCCTGTAGCACTTGACCTTTCACCCCACACTTCCTCTAGCACTTGACCTTTCACCCCACACTTCCTGTAGCACTTGACCTTTCATCCCACACTACCTCTAGCACTTGACCTTTCACCCCACACTTCCTATAGCACTTGACCTTTCACCCCACGCTTCCTGTAGCACTTGACCTTTCACCCCACACTACCTGTAGCACTTGACCTTTCACCCCACACTACCTGTAGCACTTGACCTTTCACCCCACGCTTCCTGTAGCACTTGACCTTTCACCCCACACTTCCTGTAGCACTTGACCTTCCAACCCACACTTCCTGTAGCACTTGACCTTTCACCCCACACTTCCTCTAGCACTTGACCTTTCACCCCACACTTCCTGTAGCACTTGACCTTTCACCCCACGCTTCCTGTAGCACTTGCCATAGATGTGACTGTCTTATCGGGCACTTCTCATGCACCTTACAGTCTAGCTGATCCCACAAAAGCTCAATGGGTTTAATGGAATTCAATGAAGCCGTCAGCGGAGGACATGTGAGGCGTCTATTTCTCAAACTAGAGACTCTGATGTACTTCTCCTCTTGTTTAGTTGCACATCTTCCACATCTCTTTCTGTCCTTGTTAGAGACAGTCGTGCTTTGTCTTTGAAGACTGTAGTTACACCTTTGGATGAAATCTGCAGTTTTTTGGCAATTTCAAGCATTGTATCGCCTTCATTCCTCAAAACAATGATTGACTGATGAGTTTCTAGAGAAAGCTATTTATTTTTGGCCATTTTTGACCTAATATTGTCCTCAACACATGCCAGTCTATTGCATACTGTGCAACTCAGAAACAAACACAAAGACAACGTTGAGCTTCATTTAATGAACCAAATATCTTCAGCTGTGTTTGATATAATGGAAGTGATATTCTAGTGTCAAATGAGCAATTTAGCGATGGTGCTGTTTTTTACATCAGTAATGTCCCGACTATACTCTGTGATCAGTTGAACGCCACTTTGGTGAATTAAAGTACCAATTTCCTTCCGAAACAGCAAAATCTGTCCATTATTACAACCTTTTGGCTGCCCGTGAATAAAATGGGTATAAATGTTTTCAGTTTATGAGGTGTGCTACAACGAGAACCATTAACTGATCACAAATAATAAAATATTTTGGGATGAAACTCGTTGGCTTTTGTTTGATTAACTGCTGATACACAAACCTGGGAAAAAAAAACCCCTCACATTTTGTACTCAAATTTCAGCTCGGCTAACTTATTTGTTGATGAGGATACATTTGTTTATTTGCTGTCCGTTAATCTCGGGCCTGAATTAGCCACTTTAGCTTTCTGTGGTACACAATGCTAACCTTTAACACATCAATAACACACACAATGCTCAGATACTAGGGGCAGTTCTAGATGGGGTCAGACAGAAGCCTCCCCTCCCCCATCAGACGATATATCCCCCCGTCAGACGATATAATCCCCCGTCAGACGATATAATCCCCCCGTCAGACGATATATTCCCCCGTCAGATGATATAATCCCCCGTCAGACGATATAATCCCCCGTCAGACGATATAATCCCCCCATCAGATGATATATCCCCCCGTCAGACGATATAATCCCCCGTCAGACGATATAATCCCCCCGTCAGACGATATAATCCCCCGTCAGATATAATCCCCCGTCAGACGATATAATCCCCCGTCAGACGATATATTCCCCCCGTCAGACGATATATTCCCCCCGTCAGACGATATATTCCCCCCCGTCAGACGATATAATCCCCCCGTCAGACGATATAATCCCCCCCGTCAGACGATATATTCCCCCCCGTCAGATGATATAATCCACCCGTCAGACGATATATTCCCCCCCGTCAGACGATATAATCCCCCCCGTCAGACGATATATTCCCCCCGTCAGACGATATAATCCCCCCCGTCAGACGATATAATCCCCCCCGTCAGACGATATATATCCCCCCGTCAGACGATATAATCCCCCCGTCAGACGATATAATCCCCCCCGTCAGACGATATAATCCCCCCAGTCAGACGATGTATCCCCCCCGTCAGACGATATATTCCCCCCAGTCAGACGATGTATCCCCCCGTCAGACGATATATTCCCCCCAGTCAGACGATGTATCCCCCCCGTCAGACGATGTATTCCCCCCCGTCAGACGATATAATCCACCCGTCAGACGATATATTCCCCCCAGTCAGACGATGTATCCCCCCCGTCAGACGATATATCCCCCCGTCAGATGATATATTCCCCCCAGTCAGACGATGTATCCCCCCCGTCAGACGATATATCCCCCCGTCAGACGATATAATCCCCCCGTCAGACGATATATTCCCCCCGTCAGACGATATAATCCCCCCCAGTCAGACGATGTATCCCCCCGTCAGACGATATATTCCCCCCAGTCAGACGATGTATCCCCCCCGTCAGACGATATATTCCCCCCAGTCAGACGATGTATCCCCCCCGTCAGACGATGTATTCCCCCCCGTCAGACGATATAATCCACCCGTCAGACGATGTATTCCCCCCCGTCAGACGATATAATCCACCCGTCAGACGATATAATCCACCCGTCAGACGATATATTCCCCCCGTCAGACGATATAATCCCCCCAGTCAGACGATATATTCCCCCCGTCAGACGATATAATCCCCCCGTCAGACGATATATTCCCCCCGTCAGACGATATATTCCCCCCGTCAGACGACATATTCCCCCCGTCAGACGACATATTCCACCGTCAGACGACATATACCCCCCCGTCAGACGATATATCCCCCCGTCAGACGATATAATCTCCCCGTCAGACGATATAATCCACCCGTCAGACGATATATTCCCCCCGTCAGACGATATATCCCCCCGTCAGACGATGTATTCCCCCCCGTCAGACGATGTATTCCCCCCGTCAGACGATATATTCCCCCCGTCAGACGATATATTCCCCCCGTGAGACGACATAATCCCCCCGTCAGACGACATAATCCCCCCGTCAGACGACATATTCCCCCCGTCAGACGACATATTCCACCGTCAGACGACATATTCCACCGTCAGACGACATATACCCCCGTCAGACGATATAATCCCCCCCGTCAGACGATATATTCCCCCCGTCAGACGATATAATCCCCCCGTCAGACGATATATCCCCCCCGTCAGACGATATATTCCCCCCCGTCAGACGATATATTCCCCCCCCGTCAGACGATATAATCCACCCGTCAGACGATATAATCCCCCCGTCAGACGATATATTCCCCCTGTCAGACGATATATTCCCCGTCAGACGATATAATCCCCCCATCAAACGATGTATTCCCCCCAGTCAGACGATATATCCCCCCGTCAGACGATATATTCCCCCCGTCAGACGATGTATTCCCCCGTCAGACGATATATTCCCCCCGTCAGACGATATAATCCACCCATCAGACGATATATTCCCCCCGTCAGACGATATATTCCCCCCCGTCAGACGATATATTCCCCCCCCGTCAGACGATATATTCCCCCCCGTCAGACGATATAATCCCCCCGTCAGACGATATAATCCCCCCGTCAGACGATATATTCCCCCCGTCAGACGATGTATTCCCCCCCGTCAGACGATATATTCCCCCCAGTCAGACGATGTATCCCCCCCGTCAGACGATATATTCCCCCCAGTCAGACGATGTATCCCCCCCGTCAGACGATATATTCCCCCCCGTCAGACGATATATTCCCCCCGTCAGACGATATATTCCCTCCGTCAGACGATGTATCCCCCCCGTCAGACGATATATTCCCCCCCGTCAGACGATGTATCCCCCCCGTCAGACGATATATTCCCCCCAGTCAGACGATATATTCCCCCCCGTCAGACGATGTATCCCCCCCGTCAGACGATATATTCCCCCCAGTCAGACGATGTATCCCCCCCGTCAGACGATATATTCCCCCCAGTCAGACGATGTATCCCCCCCGTCAGACGATATATTCCCCCCCGTCAGACGATATATTCCCCCCGTCAGACGATATATTCCCTCCGTCAGACGATGTATCCCCCCCGTCAGACGATATATTCCCCCCCGTCAGACGATGTATCCCCCCCGTCAGACGATGTATCCCCCCGTCAGACGATATATTCCCCCCAGTCAGACGATGTATCCCCCCCGTCAGACGATATATTCCCCCCAGTCAGACGATGTATCCCCCCCGTCAGACGATATATCCCCCCGTCAGACGATGTATTCCCCCCCGTCAGACGATATAATCCACCCGTGAGACGATATATTCCCCCCGTCAGACGATATAATCCCCCCGTCAGACGATATAATCCCCCCAGTCAGACGATATATTCCCCCCGTCAGACGATATAATCCCCCCGTCAGACGATATATTCCCTCCGTCAGACGATATAATCCCCCCGTCAGACGATATAATCCCCCCAGTCAGACGATATATTCCCCCCGTCAGACGATATAATCCCCCCAGTCAGACGATATATTCCCCCCGTCAGACGATATAATCCCCCCGTCAGACGATATATTCCCTCCGTCAGACGATATAATCCCCCCGTCAGACGATATAATCCCCCCAGTCAGACGATATATTCCCCCCGTCAGACGATATAATCCCCCCGTCAGACGATATATTCCCCCGTCAGACGATATAATCCCCCGTCAGACGACATATTCCACCGTCAGATGACATATACCCCCCCGTCAGACGATATATCCCCCCGTCAGACGATATAATCCCCCCGTCAGACGATATAATCCACCCGTCAGACGATATATTCCCCCCGTCAGACGATATAATCCCCCCAGTCAGACGATGTATCCCCCCCGTCAGACGATATATCCCCCCGTCAGACGATATATTCCCCCCAGTCAGACGATGTATCCCCCCCGTCAGACGATATATTCCCCCCAGTCAGACGATGTATCCCCCCCGTCAGACGATGTATCCCCCCCGTCAGACGATATATCCCCCCAGTCAGACGATATATTCCCCCCGTGAGACGACATAATCCCCCCGTCAGACGACATATTCCCCCCGTCAGACGACATAATCCCCCGTCAGACGACATATTCCCCCCGTCAGACGACATATTCCACCGTCAGACGACATATACCCCCGTCAGACGATATAATCCCCCCGTCAGACGATATAATCCCCCCGTCAGACGATATAATCCACCCGTCAGACGATATATTCCCCCCGTCAGACGATATAATCCCCCGTCAGACGATATAATCCACCCGTCAGACGATATGTTCCCCCGTCAGACGATATGTTCCCCCGTCAGACGATATATTCCCCCCCGTCAGACGATATATTCCCCCCCGTCAGACGATGTATTCCCCCCCCGTCAGACGATGTATTCCCCCCGTCAGACGATATAATCCACCCGTCAGACGATATATTCCCCCCCGTCAGACGATATATTCCCCCCGTCAGACGATGTATTCCCCCGTCAGACGATATATTCCCCCCGTCAGACGATATAATCCACCCGTCAGACGATATATTCCCCCCGTCAGACGATATATTCCCCCCCCGTCAGACGATATATTCCCCCCCGTCAGACGATATATTCCCCCCCGTCAGACGATATAATCCCCCCGTCAGACGATATATCCCCCCCGTCAGACGATGTATTCCCCCGTCAGACGATATAATCCCCCCGTCAGACGATGTATTCCCCCCGTCAGACGATGTATCCCCCCCGTCAGACGATGTATTCCCCCCCGTAAGACGATATAATCCCCCCAGTAAGACGATATATTCCCCCCCGTCAGACGATATATCCCCCCGTCAGACGATGTATTCCCCCCCGTCAGACGATATAATCCCCCCCGTCAGACGATATATCCCCCCCGTCAGACGATATATTCCCCCCGTCAGACGATATATTCCCCCCGTCAGACGATATAATCCCCCCCGTCAGACGATATATTCCCCCCGTCAGACGATATAATCCCCCCGTCAGACGACATATTCCCCCCGTCAGACGATATATTGATATATTATAACACTACTCGCACACCTCCGTCGGACAGTACAACATTACGATATAGCCACGCCTCCCCCGGACGATATTATCTGCACCTAACCCCGCACGAAACCCCCCCATAGTACGATACAACCCACTACACCAACCACCCTCCCCAATTGGTTGGACGGTATAACACTCCACTCGCAACCCCCGTTGTACGATATAAGCCCCCCCCCACCACCACCAATCGGTCAGATGGTATAACATCAACACCACCCCCCCACCCCCCCTTCGTACGATATAGCCACGCCTCCCCTGGACGATATTATCCCCACCAAACCCCGGACGATATAACATTTCACTCCTACCACCCCATGTACGATATAACCCCGGATGATATTACCCCCCCCCCCCCAACAATATTCCACCTCCCCCTCCGTGGGACCATTTAACCCTCTCACCCCCCCTCCGGTCGGACGGCATAACACTGCACTCGACACCCCCATGGGAAATAATGCTGGCACTGCCCCTGTCAGATACAGTCAAATTAATCATTAACGTTTATATAAAAAACAAATACTCGTGTTCCCATATAAAGGAGGTTTAAATGCATTTTAGTGTGAAATATGAACCGGAAAGCGTCACTCGGTCAGCTAGCTAACAGATTAGCTCAGATCACAATCCAACCTCACATATCCACTAATAAAACATCGAATCGTCTGATATCGATTGATTCCCTCCTCAGTCCGGCCGGATGAAAGCTTAAAGATCGATCATAGGTTTAATAAGCATGCAATATTCAAGCACAAGGCCTTGAGATGTGATCGGGTCATGAAATAGTGTGATAAATACCTCTATTTCTCACTGAGCCGAAGACGGGTAGAACCAAATATCCGACATGAACTAACACCATCCTTCCGAGCTTCTGTTTGATGAATATATCGTGTAAACGGAGGAATAAATAATGTATATTCCGCGGGATCATATGCAGTCAGTCACCGCGAGGACAAAAGAGCTGTAGTGGTGTTCGAATCGCCAACGAATCGTTCTGTTAAATCGGTTCATTTGAATGACTCGATTAAACCGATTCGCAAAGCGTAATCCTTTGGCTTTACGTCAAATGACTACATAAAGTAAAGTGAGTAAAACTATGAGGTGGGAGACACATTATAACCACAGACAACATTACATTTAACGCAATGGTTTTTCGAAAATGGTCCTAAAAAGTGGCATCTAACCTAGTTAAACCAAAGTGCCACTCAAGGCAAGCCAGTCCACTCGGCGGGCATATCTGGAACTCTCTCAGGCAGCTTTAGATGTAAACATTTGGCATACAAGTACACTCCTGTCTACTTGAACAGGGAAAGATCGAAATCTCCCAAATTTATGGACAAGATTACGATAAAAAAATTTAATCAGCAGTATAATCTGATGAAAATGCTAACACAAATTGTGCTGCTTTAGCTCAGAAACGCTAACGTTCAAGTTGTCCAGCAAATGCGCATGCGTGTTATCTTTTACCTGTAAAAAAGCGGGACTTCCAATGTATCCTATTCATTTAAATAACTACCAGAAGGCCGTCTCTGCTAATCTATCTCTGATTAAACTTTGAAAATGCGTCCGAACGAGCCCATTCGCTAAAATGATTCGGACTTCCTAAAGCTAAAAAGGAGTGACGTAGAAGCGATGATCTCATCTGACCACTAGAGGCGCACGCAGTTAATTTAAATGTTAATAACAGTTTAAATTGGTTTGGGGTTTAATTTAACTGTGTTCTTTTACAGTTCCTCTTACTGGTTCTCTGCTCTGGATATCTCAATATCATAATTGTAATAACTGGAATGAAATTTCACAATTAACATTTTTAAACTTTTATAAAACTCGCAATTTCGTATTGTGACCTCTGGCTCATTAGGAAATAATGGTAGGAGATGTGGTGTGTGTACATTGTAATTCAAGTGCTCCATTCAACCTTGTTAAATCAGCTGGTTTTAGTTATATATTTACCTGCTGTGGTGTATTTAACCAGTTACAATGTAACAGTACAGCGGCAAAGTCTCTTAGAAGTGATCCTGTCTTACCACAATATCATAAAACATCAAACAAAAGTGTGAATTACAGCGATTAATAACATATCAATAACCAGCGAAAGTAATATTTACATAGTCACATATTGGTTACATAAAATGTGACATTTATCATAGTACCGTTAAACAGAAATTACAGTATAAAAATTGCATTTACCACTTGCAGTCTTACTATTTGAGTAAAAATGACAACAAATAATCAGACTTAAAAATACAAATTTCGGTAACACTTTACAATAAGAATGCATTTGTTGACATTAGTTTGACAATTAACAATGAACAATACTTTTACAAAATCAATTGAAGTTAACACTTTGGTTTTTCATGTTTGGCCCATACGTACTTTCCTATAATCGTCAAACCAATTTAATTTGACACAAGACTTCTTTGACAAATTCTCCATAACAACCAAGTTACGAAAAGTGTCCTCCCCTTTTACTCCCCAATTTGGAAAGCCCGATTCCCAATGCGCTCTAAGTCCTCGTGGTGGCGTAGTGACTCCAATCCGGGTGGTGGAGGACGAATCTCAGTTGCCTCCGCGTCTGAGACTGTCAATCCACGCATCTTATCACATGACTCGTTGAGCGCGTTACCGCTGAGACGTAGTGTGTGTGGAGGCTTCACGCTATTCTCTGCGGGATCCACACACAACTCACCACACGCCCCACCGAGAGCGAGTACTACATTATAGTGACCACAAGGAGGTTACCCCATGTGACTCTACCCTCCCTAGCAACCGGGCCAATTTGGTTGCTAAGGAGACCTGACTGGAGTCACATTATAGTGACCACAAGGAGGTTACCCCATGTGACTCTACCCTCCCTAGCAACAGGGCCAATTTGGTTGCTAAGGAGACCTGACTGGAGTCACATTATAGCGACCACAAGGAGGTTACCCCATGTGACTCTACCCTCCCTAGCAACCGGGCCAATTTGGTTGCTAAGGAGACCTGACTGGAGTCACATTATAGCGACCACAAGGAGGTTACCCCATGTGACTCTACCCTCCCTAGCAA
>JAVLUX010000246.1:2420000-2437500 GCA_032164185.1 Moxostoma hubbsi
TTATAGATGATGCTCTGTTCATACTGTATGAATGTGTTATAGATGATGCTCTGTTCATACTGTATGAATGTGTTATAGATGATGCTCTGTTCATACTGTATGAATGTGTTATAGATGATGCTCTGTTCATACTGTATGAATGTGTTATAGATGATGCTCTGTTCATACTGTATAAATGTGTTATAGATGATGCTCTGTTCATACTGTATGAATGTGTTATAGATGATGCTCTGTTCATACTGTATGAATGTGTTATAGATGATGCTCTGTTCATACTGTATGAATGTGTTATAGATGATGCTCTGTTCATACTGTATGAATGTGTTATAGATGATGCTCTGTTCATACTGTATGAACGTGTTATAGATGATGCTCTGTTCATACTGTATAAATGTGTTATAGATGATGCTCTGTTCATACTGTATGAATGTGTTATAGATGATGCTCTGTTCATACTGTATAAATGTGTTATAGATGATGCTCTGTTCATACTGTATAAATGTGTTATAGATGATGCTCTGTTCATACTGTATGAATGTGTTATAGATGATGCTCTGTTCATACTGTATAAATGTGTTATAGATGATACTCTGTTCATACTGTATGAATGTGTTATAGATGATGCTCTGTTCATACTGTATAAATGTGTTATAGATGATGCTCTGTTCATACTGTATAAATGTGTTATAGATGATGCTCTGTTCATACTGTATAAATGTGTTATAGATGATGCTCTGTTCATACTGTATAAATGTGTTATAGATGATACTCTGTTCATACTGTATGAATGTGTTATAGATGATGCTCTGTTCATACTGTATAAATGTGTTATAGATGATGCTCTGTTCATACTGTATGAACGTGTTATAGATGATGCTCTGTTCATACTGTATGAATGTGTTATAGATGATGCTCTGTTCATACTGTATGAATGTGTTATAGATGATGCTCTGTTCATACTGTATGAATGTGTTATAGATGATACTCTGTTCATACTGTATAAATGTGTTATAGATGATGCTCTGTTCATACTGTATGAATGTGTTATAGATGATACTCTGTTCATACTGTATGAATGTGTTATAGATGATGCTCTGTTCATACTGTATAAATGTGTTATAGATGATGCTCTGTTCATACTGTATGAACGTGTTATAGATGATGCTCTGTTTGTACAGTATGAGTATGTGAATAATCACATAACCAGTTTTACAGGTTTGATCAAAGATCAAACGCCTTCAGATCTTTTCTTTGAACATGAATGAAACACTAATACAATAAAAGTAATTCAAGCTGTTATCGTGCTTTAAATAGATATAATCTTCGAGAGGCCAGACGTCAGGATGTATTCGACTCACCGAGCAGTAGACAGATCACATCCAGACAAATGCAGAAAGCTCCTTTGGTCTCGAACATTTTCAGTTCTCCAAACACACTTCTGTATTCAGTGAGCGATGTACTTTCACATGAACTTACAGCACATACAATCGACTGCTTATTAAGCACATATGTTAAGATGAAGATATTCGGATCGTGCAGCTTCTAAAACGAGTTGTTCGTCGGTGCCGCTATGAATCATTGAGAATCATGTTTAGCTTTCTGGAGATGGTCCGATGAAATTTGCCGTTAGATCTCCGGTTACTTCATATCGCATGATGGTGAGGTCAATCCGTCCGTGTGTCATCGGCAGGCTCCACCCACTGCTTCCTGTTTCTCTGTGTCACCAGGGGCGGATATTCCAGCGGGGTTGGGGTGGAGTACAATATGTAAATTCTTCTCATTACAACCCCCTCAATGTTCAAGCCAAATCTTGGCACGTTCACTGATGCTTAAAATAGCACAGAGCTTCTGATCCGCTGGAAAGAAATACGTCATCCATTTATATCGCTGGAATAAGTAAAATAACAGTCCAGATGAGCACAGAAAGGAAAACATTCTACATGGCAAATAAAACAGTACATATTGACCAACACTGGGGAAAAAATGTGTTTGATTTACTTAAAATATTTATGTAGCATTTTTTGCAACACGGTTTTTAAGTAAATTTATTAAGTAAACTTAGAAACTAAAAGCAAATTGTTTTATAATTAACACTTATACCACTGTTTCTACTTAATTCACTTGACTATAAAGAAAATAATACACACTCTGAGGTCAAACAAACATGTTTAAAGAGATATTTCACTCAATAATAATAATTCTGTCATCATTTACTCACCCTAATGTCATCCCAGATGTGTGACTTTCCTATTTCTGCAGAACACAAATGAAGATTTTTAGAAGAATATTTCAGCTGTGTAGGTCCATACAATAAAAGTGAATGGTGACCAGAACTTTGAAGCTCCAAAAAGCAAATAAAGTCAGCATAAAAGTAATCCATATGACTCCAGTGGTTTAATCCATGTATTTAGAAGTGATTTGATAGGTGTGGGTGAGAAACAGATCAATATTTAAGTGCTTTTTTATTTAAAATAGTCTCCCTTCCCAGTAGGGGGTGATATGCATGAAGAATGTGAATCACCAAAAACACAAGAAGAAGAAAGTGGAGATTTATAGTAAAAATGGACTTAAATATTGATCTGTTTCTCACCCACACCTATCATATCACTTCTGAAGACATGGATTAAACCACTGGAGTCTTATTTGAAAGTGAAAGTGTAGATTTATAGTAAAAATTGACTTAAATATTGATCTGTTTCTCTACTACACCTATCATATCACTTCTGAAGACATGGATTAAACCACTGGAGTCATATGTGAAAGTGAAAGTGTAGATTTATAGTAGAAAATGACTTAAATATTCATCTGTTTCTCACCCACACCTATCATATCACTTCTGAAGACATGGATTAAACCACTGGAGTCATATGTGAAAGTGAAAGTGTAGATTTATAGTAGAACGTGACTTAAATATTGATCTGTTTCTCACTCACACCTATCATATCACTTCTGAAGACATGGATTAAACCACTGGAGTCATATGTGAAAGTGTAGATTTATAGTAGAACGTGACTTAAATATTGATCTGTTTCTAACTCACACCTATCATATCACTTCTGAAGACATGGATTAAACCATTGGAGTCATATGTGAAAGTGAAAGTGTAGATTTATAGTAGAACGTGACTTAAATATTGATCTGTTTCTCACTCACACCTATCATATCACTTCTGAAGACATGGATTAAACCACTGGAGTCATATGTGAAAGTGTAGATTTATAGTAGAACGTGACTTAAATATTGATCTGTTTCTAACTCACACCTATCATATCACTTCTGAAGACATGGATTAAACCATTGGAGTCATATGTGAAAGTGAAAGTGTAGATTTATAGTAGATGATGACTTAAATATTGATTTGTTTCTCACCCAGACCTATCATATCACTTCTGAAGACATGGATTAAACCACTGGAGTCATATGTGAAAGTGAAAATGTAGATTTATAGTAGAACATGACTTAAATATTGATCTGTTTCTCACCCACACCTATCATATCACTTCTGAAGACATGGATTAAACCACTGGAGTCATATGGATTACTTTTATGTTGCCCTTATTTGGATTTTGGAGCTACAAAATTTTGGCACTCATTCACTTACATTGTATGTCCACAGTGTCATACTTCTGGGATGACATTAGGGTGAGTAAATGATGAGAGAATTTACATTTTTGGTGAACTGTCCCTTTAAATGATTCTTAAAGTGCAAGGACTTATGGGTATTCCCCACAACTTCAGTTCTGTACTTGAGTGTGTGAGTAATTGGCTCTTTAATATAACACATGCAAACTGTATAATATAAAGGTTTAACAGGTTTTTAACTCCTGTCAATGTATTCAAATAATGACCAATTTATTTTTTGGCATATTTTTTAAAAATGTGCCAAATTTGGTTTACACGATGACCAATTTACATTAAGAAAAATACATTAATAATATACCATGATATGTTTAACTTTGCTATATATGCATATAAAACATCCCTTTTCCTTAAATGTACTACATAGTCCCTATTCGACCTAAGAAAAATGTCCAAATTACACCCAGTCAAAGAAGAGGTGGACAATGCTCTTAATTTTAATGGGAAAAAACCCACAAAGTCTTCCCAAAATCTCCCAATCCCCCGTTTAACAGGGTGCAGTACTGGTCCTACAGGAGATATGCCATGCATGTTTAATAACAAAATAATATAATAGAAATTAAGTAAATACAATTAAAATAAAACTATCATAACAAGAAATAAAAGTCTAAAATTAGGTTTGATGTGGTCTTAAAAAAAAAAAAAAAAATTTCTAAGTTTATCATCAAATAAGTCGTGTTTTGTAAAGCGGGACTCAAGCTCATCTCTTTAATCATTGAGAAACACCAGATCTGCGTAAATAAAGTGTTACATGTGTCCCTCACGGCTTTACGTTGCGTTTGTCGCTTTTGTGCATTTGATTGTTGATGTGTCGCTGGAAGAGCAGTTTGCTCAGATGACCGTGAGGCGCTTCATTCAAGGCTTTAGACTGCAAACACAATTGAAATGTTTCAGCAGGTAAATGCTCAGGACAGAGTATCTCATGCCACACGTGAAACAGCGCACGTGACGGCGCGCGCACCACCAGCAGACCGCTGTGAAGGAACTTCCTGTAGAGATGTACATCATCTGTCGCACGGCCCTTTGTCAGATCAAATCCACCTTACAGAGACAGAAGAACGGACATGATGAGACGACTCGAACAGCAGCTTGCCATGAGCCATAAAACAACATTTAATTTCATTACCGATGTTTATAAAATCAGATCTGTACAGACACGTCATCCTGAAATCATAATCGTTCCAGAATCCCAAATCTTTTCTGATCACCTGTAGATGAGAGGCATTTTTCATGAGAAATCTCCGGTATATCTTTATAAGAAGTTCACTCTGTCAGATTTACTCAATACTCACATGTTCATATTAACAGGAAGTTTACATTTACATTTACATGTATGCATTTTGCAGATGCTTGTATCCAAAGTGACTTACAGTGCACTTATTACAGGGACAATCCCCCCGGAGCAACCTGGAGTTAAGTGTCTTACTCAAGGACACAATGGTGGTGGCTGTGGGGGTCAAACCAGCAACCTTCTGATTACCAGTTATGTGCTTTAGACCACTACGCCACCACCAAAGTGACTTAGAGTGCACTTATTACAGGGACAATCCCCCCGGAGCAACCTGGAGTTAAGTGCCTTACTCAAGGACACAATGGTGGTGGCTGTGGGGATCAAACCAGCAACCTCCTGATTACCAGTTATGTGCTTTAGCCCACTACACCACCACCAATGTAACCACGGCAACTTGAATTAAGCGTGAGTTGATTTGACTAAAAAAAGCATCATTATCAGCTTTATTAATCCACCTTGTGACATCATCAATGTTTTTTGTTTGATTAACTGAAACTGGGCAGCAGATTTCTAGTTCCCAGCATGCATTGCAAGAGAATGGACAGGGAGTATATACGTTTAAATGAAATGTTTTAATTTTAACACGTATTATTTTCCACCAGAATGTATTAAAGCATGCTAAGATTTAGAGTATCACTAAAAATGACATTTTCTTTAGTTAGGTTTACTTGATTTAGTTAATTACTTCAAGTAGAGGGAACCTAAGTTGAAATTACTTAATCATTTTAATTCAAGACACCTCATGTGAAAGCACTGTCCATGACTTATTAAAGACTTATAATTACTTACATCAGTGAATGAAACACATCTTACCAGCTGATCTTCAACACGAGGGACATTGTGACCATACAGGACCTTTGGGTTATACTGACTGAACATCACCGGGTAAAACACTTTTTTACCTGTCAGAACACAGAGATGCTTCAGTGGAAGCAGATACAAGGTCAAGCGTGCGACATGTGTGACTCTGAAGATGTCCAAAACAGAAGCATTTTCAATGGTGGCCTCGTTCTGTTGGACCTCACTATATGTTTAGGTCAGTCGAATTGAAATCTTTTATCTAGAATTCTCTCCAGACCTGGTTCTGCATTAATTCGGCAGGATTTTAGGAACTCTGCTGTAAATCGAACATTCACATCACAGAAGAAGAGGAGAACACTGCTGTGCTTCCACCCGCGAACACCGACCTCCAGCCCTCGAGCTCTGGAGAACTCTTCATGTAGATGAATCAGAGTGACGTTCTTGTAGTTCAACCTCCTGAAGAACGTAACGAAGATGGCAAAGAATGACTCCTGTACCTCTCAAATATGCCCAATTATATGCCATACTGTAAGTGCATGACAGTCAACCACAATGCAGTGAAGAGTGAGTTTGCTTGGTATTTATAAAACATATTTTATTAATTCATAAAAGTCTTTTTTACCTTGATATTAAGTCCAGAATTCCTTTCACTTCGTCAAGCTTTTCTGACCCAAACAATACCACGGTTAGATGCGTTCTTCCATCCTGACGAATGCCAGCTTCACTGAGACACAAGAAGAGGAAATTCAACTGTATAATATCATAATTCACGTGTCAAAATAAATGTTTGAGATTCATTTTTACCTGAAATTGTGCATGAATTGCCTGAATGTGTCCACGCTCTTGGTCAGTGGTACAATTACGTTTATAAGGATTTTGGACGTGTCGATTAATTCATCCTTGACTTTCATCAGTGGTGCAAACGGACGGAAGAAAACGAGTCTTCTGAAGTCTGGAACGCCGTTTTCACGGAATGCAAGATCATATATCGTTCCTTTGTCTCTTTCTGTGCGAAAGATTCCTGTCGCAAGAGACAAATGACATTTTAGTTGGTCTTTTAGTGTGATTTAAGTATATAAACTCATTTAATCACGCCCCCCTCATTTGTACACAGATTCCGTAATTAATAAAGGAAGTATTTTCCTGCACCATCGGAGCATTTCAAGCTTTAAATACGTGTAAGTTGGTGTTTTGACGAGCCGCATCAGCAGGGGGCAGTCAGCGTGTGTCATCAAACCTCAAAATGAGAGCTGGACAAAGCACAACATCGTGCTGAGATCTCAAGATGTGATTTTCAAAGTTTGAGCTACTTTTAAGTTAACAGAGCATCCTAAATATGCAACGTTTATGATGCCGAAAACAATAGAGACACTCAAAAAGCGTGCATCTGATGCAAACATACTGTGGCAGGGCGGAGAGCGAGGTCGTGATTCCGAACACCCGGCCCCTAATCAGGCTAATCAGGCTAATCAAGCCTCAGAGAGGGATAAAGGCCAACTGGAGACAGCAGTGTGACAGAGAGAGTTACGGGCAGCTGTCCGACACCTGTGTGTGTTTGTTTTTTGCTTAAGTTCTTAAACTATTATTTATATTGTCAAGCCGGTTCTCGCCTCCTCCTTTCCTTTAATTCCTTTACACTGGTGCCGAAACCCGGGAAGGAGGAGGGATGCGCTGTAGTAGAGTCCTCGCCAGTACCGTCCACCCCAGTCGAGCAGCCACGGCCATCCGCCGGGGGACGGAGGAGCCCGGCCGCTTGAGAGCAGACGAACGGCGCGAAGGGAGTAGAGGCTCCTAACCAACCGCCTGGAGTTGTCAAGGACGCTGCCAGGGGCGGGAAGAGGCTCCTACCAGCCACTAAACGTGGCAGGGTTTGAGACCGCCGACCGCCTGGACCGGGAGAACCGCTGCCAGGGGCGGGGGGAGACCCCTTCTGTTTCCAGATAACGTGGCGTGGTGTTCCCTCCGCCAGGGGCTGGAATACTGCCTCCGATCCGCCCATGGAGGTGCGGCTGTCGTCCATTGGACGTTGGAGGAGTGGCCGAGGAACAAGCTGCGGCGTATCGGAGAACCAGCGAGTAAGTGTTGGCCATTCCCTCTCTTTTTTTAAACGTTTTGTTAATTTGTCACAATCGCCGTTACGTTGTGTAGGTGCCACATTTTGGTTTATTTCCCTCCCCTTGTCCCCTCCCTCATCCAGGTAGACGGGATGACCTGCCGGCAGATGGGGCGGAAGGCAAGCCCCTCCCCAGGGACAGAGGGTGGGGTCGTGATTCCACGGCCCGGCCCCTAATCAGGCCTCCGAGAGGAATAAAGGCCGACTGGAGATGGCAGTGCGACAGAGAGAGAGTGTTACGGGCAGCTGTCCGACACCTGTGTGTGTGTTTGTCTTTTTGGTTCAGTTTTATAATTAAAATCTTATTTAAATATTTCCATTAACCCCTTTTCACACACATAGACCAACAGCTAGCGCAGACGGAAAGCAAGAACACGTCCTGTGAGATCAGGACAGATCGATTAACTGTGAATAAAACAAATAAGATAATGACTTCCAAAGCCAATTTTGTATCGTCTAATCCGAGCTTTAGCTACTCGTCTGCCACAATAATGTTATTATTTGATAAACAAAATAAGAATCATTGTAACTGTTTGACAGCTCTATTATGTCATTTTACAAAAGTACTCCCTTAAGGAAATCGTCATTGCTTATCGAGATATTTCACCCTCCAAGAAATCTTTAGGCGAGTAAATCCTTCTGCGCGGTGCGTCTCCAAGCTGCGGTTCATTCAGCACATGTAACGCAGCTTCTAATGCTCCGTTCAGCTCGTTCCGGCGGTCTGGACGGAACGGTCTTTCCACCGGGTGTCGCGTGAGGCCCATCTCCAACTGATACACTCTGTGGAGGGTGAAACTCTCAAATGGCAGAACGGCAAACTCATTCGGCACCCGTTCACCTGTGCGGACCTCTGAACATTGGAGCTGCTTCTGCAGAAACTCCTCCAGCTCTGAAGGGCTTTTGTCCCCATGGTCCAGCGGGAACATGACGGCAGCTTGTTCCACAGACCTCTGCAGCTGTCTGCTCTGCTCCTGCAGCTCTTTCTTCAGCTGGGAGATTCGTTTGGTGAGGTTGTTGGCGTACTGAAGATACCGCTCCTCGTGATGTTGCAGTATAACCTTGTATGTCCTTCCAGCCACCGTGTGTCCCGACCAGGTTTGGTGTTGAGGTCTTTGGCAGTGTGTTCTGCAGGCCAGACAATAGAGCAGCAGCACACAGCAGAACATCAACGCAATAATCACACGCCTGCTGTGTGTCAAGACGAGAAACCATCTCTTCAGCATGACTGACTGCAACTGGACAACAGCGGGTGAAACCGTACGATCGCTTCGTAACTAACAAGACACAAGTTTGGTCAGATAATGTCGTTCCGGTATATCTCGGTCAACATCATGTTATTTCCTCCATCACTTTAGTTCCGGATTCTTGATGCCAATTAAAGTGTTTTCTGAAGGTTTTACCTGAAATCAAAAAGAAACGGGTGTCATGATTGTACTATACATTTATTCAATGCTGGATAAATGAATGCACTAATAGACAAATTGATGCATCAACTATTATTAAATCTGTCTGACTTTACACATATGGAAAAATACTTACTCCGTTTGATCAGATGATGATTTGAAGTACAAAAAATTTAATTGAAAAGCCAGAAAACAGAGCTCACACACTCACTAAATGTTTTCATCACAGGGAGTGGGCCCTCTCACAATCCTGCCCAAAAACACTGCCATGAATAAAGAACGGTATCAAAACAAGCAAGTGGGTTGGAGATGGCATCAGATCATCCTGTGGACTTCACAGAGGATCAACTGATGCCAACTCCATCTGTAAGACATCAGATACTTCATATGCCACTGTCTGAACCTTGGACTTAGGATGGACCCCTCCAAACCTCACCGAAATCACCTGCCATACAAAATCTTTGTTTAAACAATGACCCTTAACACTTACTTAGTTTAATCATTTTAAACTTTATAATCATATTTAATCAAACTACACAATGATGTCTCGAATACTTTATAGATTGTACAGCCGTGGCCAAACGTATTGGCAGTGACATACATTTTGTGTTTTGCAAAGTTTGCTGCTTCAGTATTTGTAGATACTTTTTCACATGTTTCTATGGTATACTGGAAAACAATGATATGCATTTCATGAGTTTTAAAGGCAAAAACATTCAATATATGCAATGAGTCGATATTTACAGTGTTGACCCTTGTTCTTCATAACCTCTGCCATTCTCTCTGGCATGCTGGATATCAGCTTCTGGACCAAATCCGGACTGATGATCCATTCTTGCCTTATCAGTGCTCGGAGTTGATCACAATTTGTGGGCTTCTGTTTGTCCACTCGCCTTTTGAGGATTGACCACAGGTTCTCTATGGGATTATGATCCGGGGAGTTGTTTGGCCACGGATCATAAACTTCAATGTAATGATCTCCGAGACACTTCATTATCACTCTTGCCTTGTGACATGGTGCTCCATCATGCTGGAAAATGCACGGATCATCACCACATTGCTCCTGGATCGTTGGGAGAAGTTTTGATCCCATTCTTTATTCATGGCAGTGTTTTTGTGCAGGATTGTGAGCGAGCCCACTCCCTGTGATGAAGAGCAACCCCACACATGGATGGTCTCAGGATGCTTCACTGTTGGCACGACACAGGACTCATGGTGGCGTTCACCTTATCTTCTCCGGACTATCGATTATCCAGATGTCCCAAACAGTCGGAAGGGGAAATAACTTTGCACCAGTCTTCTGCTGTCCAATCCTTGTACTTCCTGCAGAATTTCAGTCTGTCCTTGATGTTTTTCTTGGAGAGAAGTGGCGTCTTTGCTGCCCTTCATGACACCAGGCCATTGCCCAAAAGTCTTCGCCTCACTGAGCGTGCAGATGCCCTCACACCAACCTGCTGCCAATCTTGAGCTCTGCACTGGTGGTGATACGATTCTGTAGCGGACTCCTCAGGAGGAGACGGTCCTGGCACCTGCTGGACACTCTGGGACGTCCTGAAGCCTTCTTCACTGCAGTGGAACCTCTCCCCTTGAAGTTCTTGATGATCCGGTAAATGGTTCTTTCAGGTGCAATATTCTTGGCCAATTTGATGCAAAGCGATGATGGCTGCACGTCTTTCTTTAGAGTTAACCATCGCTAACAAGAACACAATGATTGGAAGCACTTCTTCCCTCCTTTTATAGCAAACAGTCTGCTCTTATCATCCAATGATAAGAGTGCTCATATATGATAAGAGTGCAAGTGCTGCTGATATGATCAGTGAAATTATGTCAGCTGGTCATTTTGTGTCAGGGACAAAATCAGTGAACAGTGAAATTTGTAAAGTTAATTTGTTTGGCCAATTAATCTTTTTGCAATAATTTAAAATGCAACTGATCACTCTGCACAACAATCTAGAAACAATGTGAATCAACACCACAACAACTGAAGCAGAAAACTCAAAATATATGTCACTGCCAATACTTTTGTCCACGGCTGTACAGCTTCATTTTCTGTTATGCTGCTTTGAAACGATGTGTGATGTGAAAAGCGCTGAACAAATAAAACTGACTTGACATGCCAGGACCCACTGTGGGGAAAGTTTAATCATCTTTTTGTTCCATTGCAAAACAAATAAAAAATATAGCTGCAAGCAGCAATGCGATTCCTCCTCAAAATGGCAAATCATTTAAAATTGATCAGCAGAGGGTTGGGGTTAAACCCTCCCAATGAAAAAATCCAAAAAACATGTCTTTCTGTCTGAATCCTAAACTAAACATTTTCAGTGTACAGGAAAATCCATGACGCCGGACCTTATGGATCATGGAGGCTTTTTTGTTTACAATGAGAAATGAGGTATGTACATTAAGTTTCAGAAGAACTGAATAAATGGGGTGGAAATGCCATCACTTTGAAAATAGGACATTTGGGCATGGCCTGTAGCGCCCCCTAAGGGCGAATGTGAGTCATTCTTGGTTTGTGGGTTCCTGTTGGCCAGTAGTATCAATGTACCAAATTAGAACGTTTTTGACAAGAAAATGAGAAATTTGGGCATGGCCAGTAGCGCCCCCTAAGGGCGAATGTGGGCCATTCTTTGCGCAGTACTTCAGAGTGATGTCATCTTGAAGCATGTTAGGTTTGAAAAACCATCAGTCAAAATTAAATTTGATTTATTGACATATATATATTGATAAAATGTGGACATTTCCAAAAACACGCCCCTTTCAGCCATTTTGTATCGTATTAATTTTTGCTAAGTAACATTTTCAAAGACATCAATTCTACACATGTGTACCAAATTTCAAGTCAATTGGATCTACGGTTCAGGAGAAGAAGATTTTTGTAGGTTTTCCCAAATTTTCAGAGTACTGGAAAATCGGTCATGGTGGAAACTATGGGTCCTTGAGGCTTTTTGTTCCCCATGAGAAATGAGTCATGTACACCAAGTTTCAGAAGAATTGGACAAATGGGGAGGAAATGCCATCACTTTGAATATGGGACATTTGGGCATGGCCTGTAGCGCCCCCTAAGGGCGAATGTGGGCCATTCTTGCTTTGAGGGTTACTGTTGGCCTGTAGTATCAATGTACCAAATTAAAAAAATAGCTTAACTTTGAGAAATAGTAGTCTTTTATAATGTCTAAATACTGCACATATCCAGATGCATAACTTGTGATAATATCTATAAATGAAGGCATTGAGTTAGAGTTTATAGAGACCAGGAAACTATACACTGAAGCCACCTATAGGCTATACTTGTAATTGCTATTAAATTGTTATGTTTTTTCCAGCAGCAGCAAATGACCATAATGCATGACTCAAAGAAGCCTTTTCAAATACGTTGAAGTTTTTTACTAAAGGTACGAAAAATGGCTAATTTTATACAAAAATGTCATTAGTGTGATTTGAGCTCATTGAGGTCTAAATCCATGAAATCCACCAAAATGAAAATATTAAATAAATAAATGTGATAATAACTATGCAAGTTGTTAGTTAAGAAGTATGACAGAAAATGTGTCAGAAACATCTGTTATAAGTATTGGGGGGGAAAATAGGTGATACACGAAGACCGTTCTGGTCAATTTTGACCATGAAGCTTCAGCCCAGTATGAACAGAACTTGAGGGTTTCGTTTACTGGTGTAACTCTAAAGCCAGAGCTCCCACTGGCATGACAAATAAGTAAACATGTAAATAAGTAAATAGTAGGAAATTAAAACATGTTGTCCTCTGTGATTGTGGCTAGAAACCATAATCCTTTGCACTTGAATTTACGTGTATTTGGTCAAAGCATGGCAACTTGTGTTTTTATGATTTTAATTAAACTTCGTCAGCATCAGGGCGATTAGTGTTTACTTTGGTGATGTTACTACACTAGTAAAGTTGATGCAACTAATGTTTGGGGAAGTCACTGTGTTTTTAATCCTTTGTATAAGTTTGCTAACTTTGTAATCTAGTTGAGCTGACAAACAACATTTAATGGAAGTCTAAATATCTTAAGAATATTTATTTAATCAAGCATCAAGAATTCTCAAACGTTAAGTGCATTGAACTCAACTTACAGTAGATTAACATGTAAAAATCACTTTAAAATATAAACGTTTCATTAAGTTGGTGCAAGTAATTTACCATAAGTGAACAATTTATTTAAAGTATTTTATTTAGTGCATATTTAAGTCACTTTCTGCCCGAATTATTAAGACACATGTGTGCTGAAAACCAACAAACATGGAATATTTACACGCGTGGCTGCCCTAATACACACAGGATATTTTCGGTTTATTGCATGCTTTAATATTGCTTATGTTATTGTCAGTTTGCAAAAATTTGAACCTCCAGTTAGTCGTTTAGTAACCTTTATATAACCAGGATAAAACTCATTGTTGAACATAAACCCACAGATGAATTAACCTGAAGAAACTGTTACACTGACCGCAACATTTCGGCAAAATGACCCATCATCTCCTCTTCAGATCATTTGTCACTTATAACACATTCCCCCTTATAGCACAAATATCTCATGTACTTACTGTGTTCTTAATTCCTCTCTTAAGATAGTTTGATCTTATAAGCAGCAGCTGCATTTAAACGTGTCCCCTCATGGTGACGGCCTCCCCTGTATGTTTGCAGATTACCTGTAGGAGGTTTGTGAACGGCTCCTCTGTATTTGGGGTTTGAGGGGCATCTCAAGGGTCCTGCTCACTGGATGCTCTGTTGTGCTCCGCACGACTCCTCCCACATCAACTATGAAAGCCGGGTTGTTTCGCAAGAGTGAGCAACTAGAGCTCAATTCACAAAACTTGAGAAATTTTTTCTATAAGTACTGTATGTGTCTGCCAGCTATTGTCCCTGGCATTTCTGGTATAGCTAATTTATCCAGAGTGGCACACAAACAGAATATTCATTCTTTATTCATGTAGCAGACACTTTAATCCAAAGCGACCCACAAATGAGGAATAATCCATAAGTGATGGATGGCGGAGGTTTGCCTCCGTGTCTGAGACCGTCAATCCGCGCATCTTATCACGTGACTTGTTGAGCGCGTTACCGTGGAGACGTAGCGCGTGTGGAGGCTTCACGCTATTCTCCGCGGCATCCACACACAACTCACCACACGCCCCACCGAGAGCGAGAACCACATTATAGTGACCACGAGGAGGTTACCCCATGTGACTCTACCCTCCCTAGCAACTGGGCCAATTTGGTTGCTAAGGAGACCTGACTGGAGTCACATTATAGCGACCACGAGGAGGTTACCCCATGTGACTCTACTCTCCCTAGCAACCGGGCCAATTTGGTTGCTAAGGAGACCTGACTGGAGTCACATTATAGCGACCACGAGGAGGTTACCCCATGTGACTCTACTCTCCCTAGCAACTGGGCCAATTTGGTTGCTAAGGAGACCTGACTGGAGTCACATTATAGCGACCATGAGGAGGTTACCCCATGTGACTCTACTCTCCCTAGCAACTGGGCCAATTTGGTTGCTAAGGAGACCTGACTGGAGTCACATTATAGCGACCATGAGGAGGTTACCCCATGTGACTCTACTCTCCCTAGCAACCGGGCCAATTTGGTTGCTAAGGAGACCTGACTGGAGTCACATTATAGCAACCACGAGGAGGTTACCCCATGTAACTCTACCCTCCCTAGCAACCGGGCCAATTTGGTTGCTAAGCAGATCTGACTGGAGTCACATTATAGCGACCACGAGGAGGTTACCCCATGTGACTCTACCCTCCCTAGCAACCGGGCCAATTTGGTTGCTAAGGAGACCTGACTGGAGTCACATTATAGCGACCACGAGGAGGAACACCCCATGTGACTACCCTCCCTAGCAACCGGGCCAATTTGGTTGCTAAGGAGACCTGACTGGAGTCACATTATAGGGACCACGAGGAGGAACACCCCATGTGACACTACCCTCCCTAGCAACCGGGCAAATTTGGTTGCTAAGGAGACCTGACTGGAGTCACATTATAGCGACCACGAGGAGGTTACCCCATGTGACTCTACCCTCCCTAGCAACTGGGCCAATTTGGTTGCTAAGGAGACCTGACTGGAGTCACTCAGCATGCCAATTCATCAAGTGGGAAACTGCTGGGAAAATAAGTGCTTCCTATAATTGTGCAAATAAACCTCTCTGTTTCCTCTGCTGAAGCTTTTGTACGTCTCTAGTTTACTCTTGAAACATGACCGATATTGAGACATTGTTGCACTTGTATGAGAAATTGCTTTGATGTTCCTCATTCGTAAGTCACTTAAGATAAGTGTCAATGTGATGCATGTAAAAGTGGAACACAACGAAACGCCCTCAACGAAGAAAAGAAAATGTTGTTTTTATTAATGCATTTAACAGTTTGTCTCTTTTCAGAATGATATCAGAAGAGACTGAGATATTATTTACAGTGGAAGAAGTTTAACATTGAAGAGATGATACTCGGAGGTCACAACATGCTTTTGAAAACAACACAAGAAAATGAGACTCAAAATGATCCCTGTTAAACTGTCCACTCGCGACCAGCCTTTTAAGTTCAGCATGTGCCAACACACATGCCCTTAATCAGACCAGCGTTATGTATTTTCAAACACATCCAAGTTGCGTTCAATATACAGTAGTTCAAGAGAGAAGAGGAACTGGATGAATCAAACACTTGAAGCATATAAAGTACAAGCATGCACAACAAACTAAAAGATAAAAACTAAACAATCACAGAAACTGACTGTAAAACTAAAGATGGAGTATTCCACAAACTTATGATCAGACCATGTCATAGACGTAGATGTGATAGTCGTCATCAAACTTGATGAAGTAAACAGACGGTTTTGCTTCAACCTGTTGGATAATGGTGCCCATCTTCTGTGCGTTATCTTTATTCAAACACTCCACCTGTTTGCCCACCAGCGAGTCGAAGGCTCTGCCCGGCTCTGACAACACTGCTGGATCATCTGATGAAACATGGAAGGCATTTACTGTAATAATGAATGTTCAAACCTTCAAATAACAGATTAATATTTAAGTCATTTTCTACTATAAATCTACACTTTCACTTTCACATAAGACTCCAGTGGTTTAATCCATGTGTTCAGAAGTGATATGATAGGTGTGGGTGAGAAACAGATCAATATTTAAGTCATGTTCTACTATAAATCTACACTTTCACTTTCACATATGACTCCAGTGGTTTAATCCATGTCTTCAGAAGTGATATGATAGGTGTGGGTGAGAAACAGATCAATATTTAAGTCATGTTCTACTATAAATCTACACTTTCACTTTTACATATGACTCCAGTGGTTTAATCCACGTCTTCAGAAGTGATATGATAGGTGTGTGTGAGAAACAGATCAATATTTAAGTCATGTTCTACTATAAATAAGTGATATGATAGGTGTGGGTGAGAAACAGATCAATATTTAAGTCATCATCTACTATAAATCTACACTTTCACTTTCACATATGACTCCAGTGGTTTAATCCACGTCTTCAGAAGTGATATGATAGGTGTGCGTGAGAAACAGATCAATATTTAAGTCATGTTCTACTATAAATAAGTGATATGATAGGTGTGGGTGAGAAACAGATCAATATTTAAGTCATCATCTACTATAAATCTACACTTTCACTTTCACATATGACTCCAGTGGTTTAATCCATGTCTTCAGAAGTGATATGATAGGTGTGGGTGAGAAACAAATCAATATTTAAGTCATTATCTACTATAAATCTACACTTTCACTTTCACCTATGACTCCAGTGGTTTAATTCATGTCTTCAGAAGTAATATGATGTGTGTGGGTGAGAAACAGATCAATATTTTTGATGGATTTTTATGGATTACTTTTATGCTGCTTTTATGTGCTTTTTGGAGCTTCAAAGTTCTGGTCACCATTCACTTGCATTGTATTGACGTACAGAGATGAAATATTCATCTAAAAATCTTCATTTGTGTTGTGCAGAAGAAAGAAAGTCACACATCTGGGATGGCACGAGGGTGAGTAAATGATGAGAGAATCGTCATTTGTGGGTGAACTGCCCCTTTAACAATTCAGGCTCATCTTTAAATGTAACTATTGATTTATTAATTACAATTATTCTTACAATTATTCCTTTTGGCAAATGTGCCTTTTACTGTTTTGAGCTGTACAAGTAATATAATTAAGTTAATTATTAATTGGCCTGCTCTTATGGGGGATGCTGGGTTAATATCCAAACTTCT
>JAVLUX010000246.1:2442500-2465000 GCA_032164185.1 Moxostoma hubbsi
ACTCCATCGACACTGAAAGTTGATGTTGCTCATAAATCTTTAAGTGTGAAGTGTAATTTAAACATTTAAACTCGGTGTGTGCTACTGGCCGCTAGACCACGTGTCACCCGTAATAAACAACAACACACAAACACACAAACACAAACACACACCTCACGCCTCCGGTTCTCATCTGTGTGCAGTTGCTCCAAACTCCATTGATGTTTAATCTTAACTTGACTTATTACAAGTATAATAAACGGCCAAACGGATAAATCCGAAGCCAGTATCCCACGAGAGCGTATTTCTGCACAGCGCGGGGACGCGCAAAGTAGAACAACGTAAACGTGAGCGCGCGTGAACAGCAAACCAAGTTAATAAACGATAGCTCGATTTGTTTTAGATCATAGTATGTCACCCACCTTTAGCGCCACCTGTAGGAATGATTCCAGAACGATCGATTCTTATGAGCCGGATCTTTTTATTGAATCAAACGTGCCCAGATTTATTATTATTATTATTATTATTATTATTATTATTATTTTATTAAATATCACAAAGCATAAGAGCAATACAGATAAACATGGACAAAACAAAAGACAAAGATACACAAATACAAATAAGTCGCCAGGGTAAAGAAAAAAAACAAGAACACTGCAATACATTTACTTTAAGAGGACAAAAAGGATGAATATAGAGATACAGTTTTCGATGCTTTTGGATTAACTGAGTTTTGGATAGTTTCTGTGTATTTGTCTAGAATAGATCATCTTTGAAAAGCGAAAAGAGAGGTTTAGAGCCGATTACCAAACGAACGATTCCTATGATCCGGATCTTTTTAGTGAATCAAACGTGCCCAGTGCATTCCGATTATCAAACGAACGAGTCCTATGAACCGGATCTTTTTTTATTGAATCAAACGTGCCCAGTGCATTCCGATTCCCAAACGAACGATTCCTATGAGAAGGATATTTTTAGTGAATCAAACGTGCCCAGTGCATTCCGATTCCCAAACGAACGATTCCTATGAGAAGGATATTTTTAGTGAATCAAACGTGCCCAGTGCATTCCGATTCCCAAACGAACGATTCCTATGAGAAGGATATTTTTAGTGAATCAAACGTGCCCAGTGCATTCCGATTCCCAAACGAAAGATTCCTATGAGCCGGATCTTTTTTATTGAATCAAATGTGCCCAGTGCATTCCGATTCCCAAACGAACGATTCCTATGAGCCGGATCTTTTTTATTGAATCAAATGTGCCCAGTGCATTCCGATTCCCAAACGAAAGATTCCTATGAGCCGGATCTTTTTTATTGAATCAAATGTGCCCAGTGCATTCCGATTCCCAAACGAACGATTCCCATGAGCCGGATCTTTTTTATTGAATCAAATGTGCCCAGTGTATTCCGATTACCAAACGAACGATTCCCTATGAGCCGGATCTTTTTAGTGAATCAAACGTGCCCAGTGCATTCCGATTCCCAAACGAACGATTCCCTATGAGCCGGATCTTTTTAGTGAATCAAACGTGCGGAGTGCATTCCGATTCCGAAATGATTGATTTTTATGAGCCGATTCTTTTAATAAATCAAAAGATTAATTGATTGACCAGTTTAATCCCAATCCCGAACGACTTCTATGACTATATTTAAGTGATACGTATAAGTAATGTTGGGTATTTTAGAAGAAACTAATTCTTGGGGAAACATTCTGACAAAATGATCTGTTGCATGCAGGACATTTGACACTAATGTATTTCGTTAATAATGTTTTTATTCCATGTTGTACCTCCAGATTCAGTTAAATTGTGGAGGAGGGATGAATATAAACAGATTCTCTTCAGATTGACGTTTCGTCATCAAAAGACTCTTATTATGAAATCAACTCCCGCGCAGCCGGAAGCAGGAAGTTCATGTTGAGGAATTTTCATGTTATGAAGTGGAAGAGCGGCTGAAATTATTAAAATATCCTCATTAAATGTGATCATGATGATTGACAGATCGAACACAATGTGATCGTTGACGATGGAAAACATCATGCTGGTCAAAGATATCAGAGTGAGAGATTTTAATATTCAGTCATTTAAAGGAATATTTCAAGTTCAATTCAAGTTACGCTCGATCGACAGTATTTGTGGCATAATATTGATTACAACAAAAATTAATTTCGTCTCGTCGCTACTTTTGTTTAATAAAAGCATTTCCAAATAATAATACAATGTAAGTTTTTAATACAATGAAAGTCAATGGGGGCAATTTTTTGGAGGGTTTAAAGGCAGAAATGTGACGCTTATAATTTAATAAAAGCACTACTGTTAAAACTCGAGCAGTAAAGTTATATATAGGCTTTGTTTTACAGTTGCGTTGCATCGTCATGGCAACATAGTTGTAAAATTGTCTATAACTTGATGTAATTATAATGTTATTAAAAGCAACATGTTGCAGGATGGCAATTTATACCACACACACACACACACATATATATATATATATATATATAAAAAAGGAAAAACTGTGTGGTTTTGGGCAGCACCTTCTCTGCATATAGGTATAATGTGGTGCTTATTTACATGTAAAGGAAATACCATGTCACATGGCAAGGTTGTAAACGTTCAGTGTTTGGTGAAAACTAAAGTTCTTCTCCTTCATAGAGTTACATGTGGTTTGATCTAAATAACCTGCAAGTTTGAAACACTTTCCAGTCTCCTCTACTGCAGTTATTGAAAGTTTTCACGTGCATGTGGATTTTAGTTTGATGGTTTGTTTACCATTCATGCTAATGAAACACAATATGTTATTGCAGCAGCGCAGTGTTGGTCGGGCGAAGGTGACCCATGCAGTGGTGGTGATATTCCTGGAGTTTTTCGCCTGGGGTCTCCTGACCACACCGATGCTGACAGTGAGTCCTTCCAAAACACAACTGTGAATATAGTCTATATGAACAATTAATGATCTGCTTTTTTAACATTTATTGCATCACTATAGCTCATAATATGGGCAAGCTATTGTCCTCTGTATGTGGGCGTCAGTTTCTGTTCTATTCAGTAGGAAGTGAAAGTCTCTCTTCAGGATTGAGAAGAAACCTGATACACCACAGATGCAAATAATGAACAAAGTATTCAGGAGATAATTCATGTCCCAATGCAAACAGAACTGAAAGAACTGATACTGCTGTCAAAGAGAAACTGTGCGGCTGCCTCTGAAACCTTAAATGCTTTTTCTTTATTTCAGGTCCTGCATGAGACATTTCCACAGCACACGTTTCTCATGAACGGCCTCATCCAGGGAGTGAAGGTACATTCAGCTCATCTGTTGAACTTTAACCTCTTCAACTCTGCGCAAGTCCCTGGATACACAAATCAGTAACACTCATCACTTTTGCGTTTGTTACATAAAATAACAAATAAGACCTGAAAGCCTCCATGTTGCATATTACTTGTTGAGCGCGTTACCGTGGAGACGTAGCGCATGTGTGGAGGCTTCACTCTATTCTATGCGGCATCTACGCACAACTCGCCACACGCCCCACCGAGAGCGAGAACCACATTATAGCGACCACGAGGAGGTTACCCCATGTGAGTCTACCCTCCCTAGCAACCGGGACAATTAGGTTGCTAAGGAGACCTGACTGAAGTCACATTATAGCGACCACAAGGAGGTTACCCCATGTGACTCTACCCTCCCTAGCAACCGGGCCAATTTGGTTGCTAAGGAGACCTGACTGGAGTCACATTATAGTGACCACGAGGAGGTTACCCCATGTGACTCTACCCTCCCTAGCAACCGGGCCAATTTGGTTGCTAAGGAGACCTGACTGGAGTCACATAATAGCAACCACAAGGATGATACCCCATGTGACTCTACCCTCCCTAGCAACCGGGCCAATTTGGTTGCTAAGGAGATCTGACTGAAGTCACATTATAGCGACCACAAGGAGGTTACCCCATGTGACTCTACCCTCCCTAGCAACCAAGACAATTTGGTTGCTAAGGAGACCTGACTGGAGTCACATTATAGCGACCACAAGGAGGTTACCCCATGTGACTCTACCCTCCCTAGCAACCGGGCCAATTTGGTTGCTAAGGAGACCTGACTGGAGTCACATTATAGCGACCACAAGGAGGTTACCCCATGTGACTCTACCCTCCCTAGCAACCGGGCCAATTTGGTTGCTAAGGAGACCTGACTGGAGTCACATTATAGTGACCACGAGGAGGTTACCCCATGTGACTCTACCCTCCCTAGCAACCGGGCCAATTTGGTTGCTAAGGAGACCTGACTGGAGTCACATAATAGCAACCACAAGGATGATACCCCATGTGACTCTACCCTCCCTAGCAACCGGGCCAATTTGGTTGCTAAGGAGATCTGACTGAAGTCACATTATAGCGACCACAAGGAGGTTACCCCATGTGACTCTACCCTCCCTAGCAACCAAGACAATTTGGTTGCTAAGGAGACCTGACTGGAGTCACATTATAGCGACCACAAGGAGGTTACCCCATGTGACTCTACCCTCCCTAGCAACCGGGCCAATTTGGTTGCTAAGGAGACCTGACTGGAGTCACATTATAGTGACCACGAGGAGGTTACCCCATGTGACTCTACCCTCCCTAGCAACCGGGCCAATTTTGTTGCTAAGGAGACCTGACTGAAGTCACATTATAGCGACCACAAGGAGGTTACCCCATGTGACTCTACCCTCCCTAGCAACCGGGCCAATTTGGTTGCTAAGGAGACCTGACTGGAGTCACATTATAGCGACCACGACAAGGTTACCCCATGTGACTCTACCCTCCCTAGCAACCGGGACAATTAGGTTGCTAAGGAGACCTGACTGAAGTCACATTATAGCGACCACAAGGAGGTTACCCCATGTGAGTCTACCCTCCCTAGCAACCGGGACAATTTGGTTGCTAAGGAGACCTGACTGGAGTCACATTATAGCGACCACGAGGAGGTTACCCCATGTGACTCTACCCTCCCTAGCAACCGGGCCAATTTGGTTGCTAAGGAGACCTGACTGGAGTCACATTATAGCGACCACGAGGAGGTTACCCCATGTGACTCTACCCTCCCTAGCAACCAGGCCAATTTGGTTACCCCATGTGACTCTACCCTCCCTAGCAACCGGGACAATTTGGTTGCTAAGGAGACCTGACTGGAGTCACTCAGCACGCCCTGGATTCAAACTCACGACTCCAGGGATGGAAGTGACTATATATTTATAACTTCTGCGCTCTGTAATATGCAGAAACGCATGCTAAACAAATCTTTGGCAAAAATATACTTTCATAAAATCATAAATCATGTTCTACACCATTGCTACGAATCTCAGGATAAGGTTCTCCGTTTTCCAACGACGTATAGATTGAGCAAACAGAACCTGAATTACATGCTTATGAAGTTAGGACAACAAATAAAATAAAATAAAAAACATTAAAAAAAAGTGTAAACATACAATTTTATTTATGAGCTATTGGAATATTTTTTTTTTACATTTTGGGGGGGGTGGGGGGGTTGTCTGTCAAATGAGAGCAATTTTATGCAATTAGACCACTGTATGGGTGAGCTTTTAAATTGAGGTGTAAAAAATAGCAGGAAGCAGCCAAAAAATGCCCCAGAGTTGAAGAGGTGAACATGTCATTATCAAGTGTTTGTGTCCACTGTTACTTTCATATTGCCAAACAGTTCTCAATCATTGTGATAGTTAAAGTTAAACACTCATTCACCAACACTGCTTTCATTGATTCAAAATGAGGCAGACGTTTCTTGATTCTTCTTCTGTGTCATTAATGTGTGTGTTGTCGATTATAAATGCGTGTGTATTAACTGCCGTGTGTTTGCAGGGTTTGTTGTCGTTCATGAGTGCTCCTCTGATCGGTGCCTTGTCTGATGTTTGGGGCAGAAAGTCCTTCCTGCTGGTCACAGTGTTTTTCACCTGTGCCCCCATCCCACTAATGAGGATCAGCCCGTGGTACGAGCCGAGTGTGTGTGTGTGTGAGAGTGTGTGTAATGTGTGATGTGAGTGTATGTGTGAGTGACTGTGAGTAAGTGAGTGTGTGTGTGTGTGTGTGTGTATAATGTGTGTGAGCGAGTGTGTGTGTGCGTGTGTGTGTGTGTGTGTGACATCACATGGTTCTCATGTGACTAAAGCCCATCGGCCATGTTTCAAACTCAATGGTTGCTCATTCTACACAAGAACAAAAAGCTTTAAAGATTGATTCACAGATTCACAGAAAGACTTCGTCATAAGACTGTTTCATTTTAAGTTTAAAAGTTTGATTTCTCTGTGGCTGAACTATAAATATTCGATGCATTTATCACTCATAAAAGCATAAAAGATTTGTGTTTGTATGTTTGTGTCTCTTCTCTGCAGGTGGTTTTTTGCTCTGATGTCAGTTTCTGGACTTTTCTCTGTTACTTTTTCTGTTATATTTGCGTATGTGGCTGATATTACAGAAGAACACGAGAGAAGCACAGCGTATGGACTGGTGAGAGCATCTTAGTCTTTCCATGCTGTCGCTTCAGTTTAAATCACTTTATTATCTAATCAAACCATCAATATATGCATTGAAGTGAGGATAAAAATATGGATGAATATTGCAAAACCCCAACGAGATTGTTTTTAGAGGTGGGGGAAAAATCGATGTTAAAGTATTGCAATAGTTTTTCTTATGATATTATATTGATTTGTCAACATTAATTTTATGGTCAAGGGGGAAATAAACTAGTTCTAGAACTGTCCATTAGATGGCGCAGTTATTACGCTTTACCGCTGAGACGGAGCGCAACTCTTTTGACGTCACCCACAACACGGAAATTTGTTTACAGCATCGATACTTTTGAAAATCTGCCTTCAAATCCAGAGTTTGGTTTGTCACATTCAGGGACTAAAAACAGTTCAAGGAACGAAAACTGAAAAAAAAAAATTAATGGCAGAACACAACCGAAAAGAGAAACGAAATCCCTTTCAATCGTTCCGGAGTGAAAACATTATTTTTAAATGTTGGTAACTGGTTAATAACAATTGGCCCGGTTGCTAGGGAGGATAGAGTCACATGGGGTAACCTCCTCGTGGTCGCTATAATGTGACTCCAGTCAGGTCTCCTTAGCAACCAAATTGGCCCGGTTGCTAGGGAGGATAGAGTCACATGGGGTAACCTCCTCGTGGTCGCTATAATGTGACTCCAGTCAGGTCTCCTTAGCAACCAAATTGGCCCGGTTGCTAGGGAGGGTAGAGTCACATGGGGTAACCTCCTCGTGGTCGCTATAATGTGACTTCAGTCAGGTCTCCTTAGCAACCAAATTGGCCCGGATGAAATAAGAAAAGGGGATAAAATAAAAAAAACTAAAAAAATAAAACGGTGCATTTGGTGATTTTGGTAACATCTCTCTGAAGTCTTATGAAAATAAGAAATAGTGAGTAAAATATAAGTTATTACACGGCTCTCTGGAATACTGGATTCTGATTGGTCAGTGGCGCCATCTAGTGGTCAGATGTTTCTCAGTAACAACCGCACATCCGGGTTCTGCAAGTCGTCTCTGCTTCTCCGATCGCTGTACGATCTCTACAAATGACCTAATAAAATAACTTCAACTCAAATCAAAGTTTCACGTGCGTTTATTTGTTTATTTGGCAAGTTGTCTTGAAATAAGATGAATATTGAGAAGTCAGACAGCCATTTTCACTAAATAAACACCAACACATCTGTGCATTCCAGATGTTCAGACATTTATTTCTTCTCAAATTAAATCATTTCAACACAAATCAATATTTTATATCCATGTATTTATTTATTTGGTTAGTAGCCGTGTTATAAGCAGGATCATGTACAGTCAGCTGGTGTGATCGCTCGATTAACCCCTTCAGGATGATGCAAGAGTCTCGCTTTGCGTCGGGGTCCTGATCACCGTCGGGGTTTATTGTGGGATAACAACCGGCTGACTGTCCATTATCCCTCACGTATCACAGTTTTGAATGGCAATAATATTGTAATGTGAACTATATATCGATATATCGTATAGTTAGCGTGTGATTCCCACCCCGAGTATGTGTAGTTCACAGTGTTTGCATCCGTTGGTCTTGTGGTTTCAGGTCTCTGCGACGTTTGCGGCGAGTTTAGTGACGAGTCCAGCGATCGGAGCGTTCCTGTCGGGCAAATATGGAGACAGTCTGGTGGTGCTGCTCGCCACTATAATCACTGTGCTGGATATCCTCTTCATTCTGCTGGTCGTGCCGGAGTCACTTCCTGATAAAATGAGATTATCATCGTTGGGTTTTCCCATATCCTGGGAGCAGGCCGATCCATTTGCAGTGAGTCGCACGATTGTCCCGCTCGTAACAGTTTTGTTGTTGTGAAACATCGCTGAAACTGTTTCTTCCTGTCAGTCTTTGCGGAAGGTTGGTAAAGACTCGACGGTGCTGCTCATCTGCGTCACAGTGTTCCTGTCGTATCTGCCAGAAGCCGGACAGTATTCCAGCTTCTTCCTCTATCTGGGACAGGTGCGTGAATCCTTGCAGATATAAAGTCAGTTTAAAAAACACCCATCATCCTTTAATAATGTGACAGAGAAGAGATATTCAACAAGAAGGCATCAGAACGGGTAATTCTTCTCTCTCATTTGTCATTTTGTATCATTTGAAACTGTGTTGATTTTTCAGGTCATTAACTTTTCCTCCGAAGCGATCGCAGGGTTTATAGCGATGGTTGGGATTCTGTCCATCATAGCGCAGGTTTGAAACGCACATCACTGTCACACAAACTAATCGTTTTACTCTCAGAAGCCGCTACGATAACGTTTGCCTTTTCCGCAGACGTTACTTTTAAGCTTTTTAATGAAGAAAATTGGAAATAAAAGCACGGTGTTACTGGGTCTCGGATTTCAGCTGTTCCAGCTGGCCTGGTATGGCTTCGGATCAGAACCCTGGTTAGTTTCATTTTAAGTCATTTTGACATTTCTTTTGCTCAGATCAGACACGTCTGCAGTGGTTGCTAAAGGCTCTAACACTTGTGTTTGTGTTTGAATCGTCTGCAGGATGATGTGGGCAGCTGGTGCGGTCGCTGCCATGTCCAGCATCACCTTTCCTGCAGTGAGCGCGCTGGTGTCCCGCTGCACCGACCACGACCAGCAGGGTAAGAACCAGTTCACAGCTGACGGTAACATCCACACTGCTGTTAGAGGAATTGTGCCATCAATTGACACACTGATTCATTTATTTGTAAACATGAAAGAGACACTCAAAATTGTCAAAGGTTTGGGGTCTGTGTATCTCAGCGAGTATTGCCGCTGACTATCACACCTGGAATCGTGAGATTGAATCCAGGGCGTGCTGAGTGACTCCAGTCAGGTCTCCTTAGCAACCAAATTGGCCCGGTTGCTAGGGAGGGTGGAGTCACATGGGGTAACCTCCTCGTGGTCACTGTAATGTGACTCCAGCCAGGTCTCCTTAGCAACCAAATTCGCCCGGTTGCTAGGGAGGGTAGAGTCACATTGGGTAACCTCCTCATGGTCGCTATAATGTGACTCCAGTCAGGTCTCCTTAGCAACCAAATTGGCCCAGTTGCTAGGGAGGGTAGAGTCACACGGGGTAACCTCCTCGTGGTTGCTACAATGTGACTCTAGTCAGGTCTCCTTAGCAACCAAATGGCCCGGTTGCTAGGGAGGGTAGAGTCACATGGGGTAACCTCCTAGTGGTTCCTATAATGTGACTCCAGTCAGGTCTCCTTAGCAACCAAATTGGCCCGGTTGCTAGGGAGGGTAGAGTCACATTGGGTAACCTCCTCATGGTCGCTATAATGTGACTCCAGTCAGGTCTGCTTAGCAACCAAATTGGCCCGGTTGCTAGGGAGGGTAGAGTCACATGGGGTAACCTCCTCGTGGTCGCTATAATGTGACTCCAGTCAGGTCTTCTTAGCAACCAAATTGGCCCAGTTGCTAGGGAGGGTAGAGTCACACGGGGTAACCTCCTCGTGGTCGTGATTAGTGGTTCTCGCTCTCGATGTGGCTTGTTGAGCGCGTTACCTCGGAGATGTAGCACGTGTGGAGGCTTCACGCTATTCTCCGCGGCATCCACGCACAACTCACCACGTCATAAGATGCGCGGATTAATGGTCTCAGATGCGGAGGCAACTGAGATTTGTCCTCCGCCACCACGAGGACTAATGGTGCATTCGCATACAACGTGAAGCGAGTGTTTTTGTGGCACTATTACATACAAAGTCAATGCAAATAGACGCTTCATTCGCGTAAAAATCCACACAACGCGTTGTCGCGAAAGCCTATCAGCATTGAGATTGGATGTCACTGACGTTCTGATGTAGTAGCAGAAGAAATCTGGATAAAATTGTTGTAGCTGTGTATGGGCACCCGGAATTGTATGACACAACGTCATACATGTACAGAGAGAGACATGTATAGGAGTGAGTGCACGTGTTAAAATGAAACATTAATGTTACAATTTTCAATAAATGTAGTTTCAAACCCGACCTGAACCCCCGAAGTTTTGCCAGATCCCTTCAGGCTCAGGTCGGGTGACAGACTTTACTACATAATTCCAGAGACAGTTTAGCCCGAGACAGACCACTAAATGAATGGGAAAAATTGGAACGCCCAATATGGCGGCTGTAGAAAAGGAAGTCCCACTTTACAGGTATAAATCACCTTTTAGATATAGACATCGCCTGTCAATCAACTGTTGCAGTAACTGGATCAGCCTGTAAAACAGCGTAATCTGAGCTAAAGAAGCACAATTTATGATTCCGGTGAAATTCCGGTTATGATCAGATTTTATTGCTGATTTGAAACATGTTCTTTGATCGTAATCTTGATCAACCATTTTGGAGATTTTGAACTTTCCCCATTCAAGTAGACAGACGGGAGCTGCACTTTATGCCACTTGGAAAGTAGCCGCACGGGAGCGTTCCAAAAATGGCCGCAGAGTGGACTGACTTGCCTTGAAAGGGACTTTGATAAATCCCAAACTTCCATTTGTTTTGACGACTTCAGTATTTTTCTAAAAATATCCAAACTTGAGTATGTCATGAAGATTATTCCAGTGATTTAATCCGATGTGTGTGTGTGTGTGTGTGTGTGTGTGTTGTTATCAGGAGCGGTTCAGGGAATGATCACAGGGATTCGTGGTCTGTGCAATGGACTCGGTCCGGCTCTGTTTGGATTCATATTCTTCCTCTTTAATGTGGAACTGAAAGAGATGAGTCCAGTGGACCTGAACCCCGTCTCACCGGACACTGAAGAGGTCCGAGAGCTGCCGAACCACATGATTTCATCAGTATTGTGATGTTTATATGACCTCTAGCGTGTTCTGTCTTACAGAAGTCAGCTATTCCGGGTCCTCCCTTCCTGTTCGGAGCGTGCACGGTTCTGTTGGCTCTGTTGGTGGCGATCTTCATTCCGGCCCATGACGCTCCCGTAGTGAAGACCTGCAGCTCGCGGGTGATAACGGAACCGGTGAGCGGCGGCCTGGGGAACAGTTCGGGTCCCGTTAGCGATGAAGACAACGAACCGCTGTTACAGGACACCAGCTTATAGACGCTGGAACCCAGAACCAGACCAGAACCCGAATCTGGGTTTGACAAGTTTTTACTCCAGCAGTGTCTCTGAAGAAGCTTTTTATTGAATGACTGAACGTCTGTCTTATTTTTGTGTTTTTATCATATTTGTTTATTCGTTGGTGATTGAAAGAGGATGTGCCTTCTGCGTATTTTGGCGTAGTTCATGCGCTGCCGTATATCTGAATGTAAACTGTAGTCAGCCAGTGTCCTTTAATGTAATATATTCCCGATGAACTTTAACCTCTGAGCTAAACATGCAATAATTATAATGTCATAGTGGCAAAGTTTTAATAAAATGTAAATGAGGCTGACTGCGCGCAGTTAATTAAGAGCATTTATTTTCACAGAAGTAAATAGCGTATCAATAAATTGCACAAAATGTCTTTAGTTCACATGCAGCTTTGTTAAATTAATTAGAAGTTTTAATGATTAAAAAGCTAATCATTAACCCTGTAACTCCTCCCTCACAGCACCAGCCAATCAACAAAGTGCTGCTACCTCACAAGTGACCACATTGGCTTCATTTTTTTGATTTTGTTGTTTTTTTTGCAGATGTCCGAGTCTTAAAATCATTCTAATAGAGGATTGAATCCAACTTTGCTCGTTTTAACCAGGAATGCACCGATGTTTTGACCACCGATGGTTATCAGCCAATTAAAACGAGGTTATGAGCATGAAAACGCAGTTATGAAAAACCAGTGCTTCATTTATAATTATCAACACAATTTCTCAAATTCAAATGCACAATCCAGAAATGATGATCTCCTATATACGTTTTGTTTGATCAAAGAACGTTGATTCTAGACCTTACAGTTGTGAAGATATGAGCCAGAATGTAAAAGTGTTTATTATAGCGCCACCTAGGGCCGGATGGGGGTGTGTGTATGCGCCGGAGTTGTCGGGGGGATTTGGGACCATCCTGCCAAGTTTGGTGTCTCTAGGACTTACTGTTTTTGCTACCCATACGCTTTTAGGGCAAAAAAAGAATAATAATAATAATAATAATAATAATAAATAGATTATTGTTATAAATTTCGAGCAAATCAGACAAGCGGCCTAGTTGGAGTTCCAGGCCATTTGTAAAAGGGTTGTCAGTCTTTCACAACATGTCATATTTATTCTTTCCCGTTCTCACATTAATGAGGACAAACTGGCGTTACAGACATCACAGTTGTGAAAGTGGTCTTACCTATACGTGATGAGGTAAAACCATCCAAAACGCTTCGACTTCTGAGACGTCGATATGATATCCATTAAGGCTGCACGACTGACGCAGTTCAGATTAAAGTCGCAATATGGTTTTGCACGATTGTTAAACCTTAAAAGACTGCGTTTTCAGATATAATCTGCATTTCAGTGCTTCAGTCAGCGCTGTGCGAGCAAGTGGCGCCCCCTAGTGGTCAGGACGGTATTGTCCATTATACTATTATAATACAGAATTTAAAGGGGGTTTTTGTTCCTTTGATTAAAACATATTATTTTTCATGATGTAGTTGACATTTCCGTGGAATTGCCCAACATATGCATAACATAAATGTATAATGTTCTATGATATCCAGTACATACACATACGTGTAAAATGTGAACGGCAAAAACAGAAGTGCCAAAAATGTTAAGAAATAAATAACTTTTTTTTTTCCACATCAGTCATCGTGCTGTGATGATTAGTTATTTTTGGCATCTTTTTTTAAATATATGATATCTTCTATTCATTTTTCATTCTGGATCTTTTCATGTATTCAGCAGATCCAGTCGCGGTTCAATGGGAATTATTTATTGGTAAATCAGTAAAGGCTTTTATACCTCTTTATATGTTTTTTAAAGCACAATTCCTGAGAAAAAAATGGATCTGTTGACAAAATAAGGAAAGTGGCAAAATATCGGTATGGGCCAAAACAATCCTCAGCAGTGCATCGCTAGTTTTAACAGCTTTATTGTCTCATCATTGCTTTCCAAAATAGCCAAGCACACTTTTATTGACTTTTCTATGTGATTATTTCATTGAAGTGTCTTTTAAATGTCTGTACAATGTTAGACAGCAGGTCACAAATGGTTCTCAACTGGTTTTGCTTTAGGATCCAGATTTATGAGCACCGTAGCAATATTATATTGCACAAAAGTAAACAAAAATGTCCTTTAAGTGAAACATTGGAATTATTGCTTTTTTATTCGTTTCTAAATGCCGCTTATATTTCAGTTGTTTCATATAGATCGTTTATGCACAAATAATGTTTTCTTTTATGTCATCTTGATGATGGTTTTTGAGGATGAGTTCATGCCACACAAACTGTCCATGTGCACATAATTTGATGGGACACACGACCATTCACGTGAGCTACACAAGATATGGGAAGTGTTTTCTCCCTTTTAAACGTTGCACAGTTAGTCATTTTGCTATGATCATTTGTTTAATTGCATTTATTATCTGCATTCAGCATTGTTTTTCCTGCTGTCTGTGACTCCATCAGAACAGACCTGAGACGCATGTTTCGGTCACGACCCACCAGTTGAGAATCACTGCACTAGAGTTCATATATATCATATCACATGAACTGCAGCAATAACAAGCAGCGTGAAGTATGAAAGTTACTGTGTTATCATGCACATGTCTTGTCTTAATATTTATATTTTAGTAGCACAGAGAGAGAGAGAGAGACATAGACCGAGAGAGAGAGACATAGACAGAGAGAGAGAGAGACATAGACCGAGAGAGAGAGAGAGACATAGACACAGAGACAGAGAGAGAGAGAGAGAGAGAGACAGACCAAGAGAGAGAGAGACAGACCAAGAGAGAGAGACATAGACCAAGAGAGAGAGACATAGACCGAGAGAGAGAGAGAGAGACATAGACACAGAGACAGAGAGAGAGAGAGAGAGACATAGACCAAGAGAGAGAGACATAGACCAAGAGAGAGAGAGAGAGACATAGACCAAGAGAGAGAGACATAGACCGAGAGAGAGAGACATAGACCAAGAGAGAGAGAGAGAGAGACATAGACCAAGAGAGAGAGACATAGACCAAGAGAGAGAGACATAGACCGAGAGAGAGAGACATAGACCAAGAGAGAGAGACATAGACCGAGAGAGAGAGACATAGACCAAGAGAGAGAGACATAGACCGAGAGAGAGAGACATAGACAGAGAGACATAGACCAAGAGAGAGAGAGAGACATAGACCGAGAGAGAGAGAGAGAGACATAGACCGAGAGAGAGAGAGAGACATAGACACAGAGACAGAGAGAGAGAGAGAGAGACATAGACCAAGAGAGAGAGACATAGACCAAGAGAGAGAGACATAGACCGAGAGAGAGAGACATAGACCAAGAGAGAGAGAGAGAGAGACATAGACCAAGAGAGAGAGACATAGACCAAGAGAGAGAGACATAGACCGAGAGAGAGAGACATAGACCGAGAGAGAGAGACATAGACCAAGAGAGAGAGACATAGACCAAGAGAGAGAGACATAGACCAAGAGAGAGAGACATAGACCGAGAGAGAGAGACATAGACAGAGAGACATAGACCAAGAGAGAGAGAGAGACATAGACCGAGAGAGAGAGAGAGAGACATAGACCGAGAGAGGGGAAACATTTCAGTTGCCATTTTGGGGGACCTGATACTTGACAATATAATAATATAATAATAATAATATAAGATATGCATACTTGACAATGATTTCAAACAGGAAGTGAGTTGTAGAGAGTGTGTTTCACTCGATGAGTTCTGAGCTAAACTCAAAACTAAACTCAATCATAATCATGTTTTTAATGAACTGTACTTTGTTTTATATCTCGTGCCGTTCCTCATTTGTATGCAGACGTTGTCCTGAATACTGATGCTGATTGGCTGTAGATGCCCGTATCCAGTGAAGCGTTCACATGCGCAGTACTGTAAGCAGACATCAGTTCCACGTGTTTGTCGAGCTTTTAATTGATTAATGTTTCAATAAACAATTCATATTCATGATTGGGATGTTCGTTTTTAACACCGAGTCACTTCCTGTTGTATTTATGGCCTATGCATGAAAGGCAAAATATATGAACAGTAATTATAATAATGTATCAAACATGGACACGTTACATCAACACAGGAAGTAGATTCAGCGAACAACACGTGCATTTGGTCACAAACCCAAACGTCATTAATGCCAAAAGTGAATTATTGTGTCACATGGGTCCTGAATCAACATAAAACTTCCCAATGAAATATTCGGTGATATCGACGGCTTGATTGATGATCTGATGATGTCACAGCAGACAGCTCAAAGACACTTTAGTCGTGTATGTCGGTTGAGTGTCTGAAAAGAAACGTTTGAGAAACATCGAAATGTCAAAATCTGCAATAATGAACTTTAAATGAGCTGTCTTTAACCACTACATACTTCAGCATGTGATACACTGTACTGATGATGTCATCAGTGTTTCAATTGGAATTAAAGTGACAGTAAAGTCAATTAATTCAACACAGTCACATTTTATGACAAACAATTAATTACAACATGAATTGTGACCAATTAGGCGCATTTCCTGACTGGTACACAAACTATTTGAGCCTTTTTTTAAGATTTACTCGTTTCTCTTTCACAACTAAATTATGTTTGTTGTTTAACAAAATATATTTGGAATATTTCGTTTTTCGATTCCAGTTTGGAGGTTTCCGTTGCGATTCCTTTATGTTTGTTACTTCAATTAGACGGAATTTTGAAATATATGAATCTTAAATTATTCTTTGAGTGTATGTAGAATATTTACATAAATACATCATATAAAATAAAACTGATTCGATTTATTTCTCTAATTAGTGTGAACAAAAATAACGGAGGAAATTATAAACTTGAATAAATATTGATTTCTATGGGTGGCATTTCAAACTTTGATTCTTTACATCATCTATTGTTTCTGTAAATAGCCTTTATGTTCTGTTTATGTCATTCATACTGAAAAATGAATTTTAGCCTATTATTAAAAACTACACCACTCTATATTTTAATTCTACTTAAAGGGACAGTACACCCAAAAAAATGAAAATTCTGTCATCATTTACTCACCCTCATGTCATCCCAGATGTGTGACTTACTTACTTCTGCAGAACACAAATGAATATTTTTAGAAGAATATTTCAGCTCTGTTGGTCCATTTAATGCAAGTGAATGTTGACCAGAACTTTGAAACTCTTGAAAAAGTACATAAAGTCAGCTTAAAATCCATAAAACTCCAGTGGTTTAATCCATATTTAAGTCCTTTTCTACTATAAATCTCCACTTTCACTGTCACATACGACTCCAGTGGTTTAATCCATGTCTTCAGAAGTGATATGATAGGTGTGGGTGAGAAACAGATCAATAGTTAAGACATGTTCTACTATAAATCTACACTTTCACTTTCACATATGACTCCAGTGGTTTAATCCATGACTTCAGAAGTGATATGATAGGTGTGGATGAGAAACAGATCAATATTTAAGTGTTTTTCTACTATAAATCTACACTTTCACTTTTACATCAGACTCCAGTGGTTTAATCCATGTCTTCAGAAATGATGTGATATGTGTGGGGGAGAAACAGATCAATATTTATGTCATTTTCTACTATAAATTCTCTTTACTGTCCAGCAAGTGGCGATATGTATCCAGGGTGTGCTGAGTGACTCCAGTCAAATAACCAAAAACAAAAGAAGAATGTGAAAGTGAACGTGGAGATTTATAGTAAAAAGGACTTAGGTATTGATCTGTTTCTCACCCACACCTACCATATCACTTCTGAAGACATGGATTAAACCACTGGAGTCATATGTGAAAGTGAAAGTGTAGATTTATAGTAGAAAATGACTTAAATATTGATCTGTTTCTCACCCACACCTATCATATCACTTCTGAAGTCATGGATTAAACCACTGGAGTCATATGTGAAAGTGAAACTGTAGATTTATAGTAGAAAATTACTTAAATATTGATTTGTTTCTCACCCACACCTATCATATCACTTCTGAAGACATGGATTAAAACACTGGAGTCTTAAGGGTTACTTTTATGCTGCCTTTATGTGCTTTTTGGATCTTCAAAGTTCTGGTCACCATTCACTTGTATTGTATGGACCTACAGAGCTGAAATATTCTTCTAAAAATCTTCTTTTGTGTTCTGCAGAAGAAAGAAAGGCACACACATCTGGGATGGCATGAGGGTGAGTAAATGACGAGAGAATTTTTGGGTGACTGTCCCTTTAAATGTACAGTTCTGCATCCTGTTTGGTACTTCAATTTGGTACTTGGCTTTTAAAGACATTGTGCAGTCTAACATCAGTTGACAGATCAGCTCTGTGTCTCACCTCTATCCTGGAGAGACTCGATGTATGTCTTCATAAACTCCTTCTCATGATCGTCCTGATCCTTCACATCTTCATCCTGGACGTTTATTGGATTGTCATATAATCGGATTAATCTGAAAGGGAGAGTCTCTATGAGACTGAACTGTGACAGACAGTGAAAGAGCACATTTGTGTCTTATAACTGGACTCTCACTTGATATCAGGATTGTCAATGAATTTGGACGGGATGCTGTAGAGCTCATCAGCGCTCACGACGAGCATCTTCAGGTGAATGAGGTTTGCCATGGACAGCGGGACGAACTTCAGTCTGTTTTTGTGAAGGAACACAGTCTCTAAAGCCTCCAGCCTAGAAAACATGTTCAAACTGTGATGCGGACGAGGTGTGGACACTTGTCTTGAAGATTACAGACAGAAACACACCTGTCCATGTCCTCAGGCAGATCTTGGAGTCTGTTGTTGCTGATATCGAAGAATTTCAGACTTTCCATACGAAGGACACAGATGGGAATACTGGGAAATTTATTTTCCGACATGTCCAAGTGCGTCAGTTTCTTCAGATTTCTCAGCTGGTAAATATAAAATGAATGTGTCTGATTAGCCGTTAATTAAGAATGCTGCAGGTAAATAAACGGGACACACGACTTCAACAAAACTGTGAAATAACACAAACGATTTACATTTAAATGTAGCCTATTTGTTTACATTAACTTGTGATGATTTATCTAGTAGTTTTGATTATATAATTATAATGGATCATTAGGGCCCAAGCCTGAAAAGGCGAAGGCCCTATTGTTTTCCTTAGGATTATTATTATTATTATTATTATTATTATTATTATTATTATTATTATTTTATTGACTATTCGGGCACTTTTGGGGGCCTTAACATGCTCTAAAACTCTTGAAACTTTGCACACGGGTCAGAACCTGCGGCCATCAGGGCTGGGCTGAAGATGGTACCCGGGCGTGGCAGGGGGTTTCAGCAGCGCCCCCTGGAACGGGGTCCGAAACCATGGTCCATAAATCAAACACACTTGCATGTAATAATATGAAAGTCGGTACACATATAGATCTCATCGTTTCATATATACTTCATGCTCTTACTTTTTACCTCAGCCCAACAGGAAGTCGGCTATTTAGGGTTGTTTGGAAAACGTATACAATGGAATTTGAAATACTCCTCCTAGAGAAATCATTTAATCGCCACGAATCTCAGTCAGCATGAAGTCAAGACATTGAGGATGAAAAATTGCCAGCGGATTTTTGATATCTCGAACGGTTTGGCCGTGGCGAGGAAACAAATTTATGGCGAGAAAAGTGAGACAGGAAGTGTGTTATAACTTCTGCATAAATTAACAGATCTTGATGAAACTTCAGCAGTGTGTTCGTTGTAAGAGGCCGATCACATGGATGTGACTATTGTGAGTCAAAGTTATAGCGCCACCAACTGGCAGCAGGAAGTGTGTCACTTTCAAAATGCTTTGAAATCACCCTCTTGTTTTTACCCGATTTGCTTCAAACTTTACGTGTATAATGTAAACACACGGCAGATTTAGACCTGTGAAAGGATTATTGATATCTTAGATACTGTTGCCGTGGCAACACTTCAAACTTTACTTTTCTTTATTGATGCTTTTGAGACTCTTAACATACTTGAAATTGCATGAAACTCGACAGAGACGTCACATTTATTAGCCAGTAGACATGTGCAAAGTTTCAGAAATGGGTGTGGTGAGGGGCTCAGTAGCGCCACCTTTTGACAAAAAAGTGGGGGGTTAGTTTCATCTACAGGTACAAAAATTGGTATTGATATAGTTCTCCTCAAGCCGGACAACTTTCTAATTTACAGTCATTAGCTCCGACCAACAGAAAGTCAGATATTTTGGTTTGAATGTGGAGAAAATGTCAGAATTTTGCAAGTCACTCTCTGAGACTCTGTGAGTTTGTAGGGGAGGGGGGACGTTGGGTCTTGTGAAGTAATACATAGGGCTATACTGCCCTCTTGTGTTCAACATAGTATGGGTTACATTAACTTTTGCACGATATTCTAATTTTTCGAGTTTCACCTGTATGCAGAGTTGACAGAAAAATGTTACACACGCCGTAGCAGGTGAATACAACAAAGAACTAAAGCCTAAAAAACTAAAGTTTAATCCACTGTCTGTTCATTCTCTGAGTGGCAATTACAAGAAATGTCCAATAGATGGCATCCAAGCCTCATTGTTCAATGATTTACAACAGGTCTGAGTCCAGAATGGGCAGGGACTGAGTTCAACAGTTGCTTGAGCTCTTTTGCAGTCGAATCCCAGAAAAAAGGCAAACAATGTGTCCCCACTCAATATATACATCAACTGAGTGGAGGATACAATTTTTAACAACCTTTAACCATTTACAGCCAGAGCGTTCAAATTTGGGAACAATTATTCCCATGGTTCCTGTCTCAGTGTCATCGTCGTCCGATCACCGATTTTATTTCTGAAATCTGCCCAGATACTCATGACAATACAAGCTAAAGGCACATGTGATTGGTTAAGGGGTTACTGGGCAAGAATAATAACTGTATCGTCATCACCGTCTTCCTTCATTTCAATGGAAAGGTGATATCACGAGAGATTTACTCCAGTGTTGGATTTACTGCTTCAAATTAAATACTGAGGCGATTTTTGCAAGGTAAGAACGTGTGTTGTCTATATTTTCTATAGAAAGTCAAAACGTTTTAGTGACGAAGCATTTATTTGTAGGAGTATTGCTAGTTATTTCTGGAAAAAAATGACAAAACAACTCAAATAAATGTTTGTGAGCAGTTTTGTGTGAAACCGCGAGATGCGTCGCGTCTAACGCACGAGCCCCGATGAGAGATCGCATTCGCTTCTTCTTGCGTTTGAACGGACAATTTCATACTACAAAATGTCAAATTACATGATATATTGTCTGTTTTGTCCCAAGTGAACATAAACAGTTGATGAAGAAATCGCGAATCGAAATCTAGTATCAACACTTCCGAGAATGATTATCAGCGTTGTGTCTGACAGCGCATCACATTTTTACTCGCATCTTCATGGAGGTTTGTCGGTTGTATGTAGTTTCACAATCTCAATCAAGTAATCTCTGAAATGAATACAGATGTAACAGCACGAAAATAATGAGACTTCACAGTTCTCAAAAGATTAAACTCACTAAAACAAGCCGCACAGACTGTGCCTTGAATGAAATGCGTTTAAAATCCTCTTAAAGAGACAGTAACAATTTTCCAAGTAAATAAAAAGTAGCCTACAAATGGTTTTCACCCCAAAAATAAATTTCTCTCATCGTATACTCACCCTCATTGCATCCCAGATGTGTATTGTTTTCTTTCTTCTAGTGAACACAAATTAAGCTTTTTAGAAGATTATCTCAACCCTGTTGGACCTTTCAATGACTTGAATGGTGATCAGAACTCAGAAGCTGCAAAAATCAAATAAATGCAGCATAAAAGTAATCCATACCACTCCAGTGGTTAAATCCATGCCTTCAGAAGTGATATTATAGGTGTGGGTTAGAAATAGACCTATATATATATACTTCAAGATGACATCACTCTGAAGTACTGCGTAAAGAATATCCCACATTCGCCCTTAGGGGGCGCTACAGGCCATGCCCAAAATTCCCATTTTCTGGTCAAAAATGTTCTAATGTTGTATATTGATACTACAGGCCAACAGGAATTCACAAACCAAGAGTGGCCCACATTCGCCCTTATGGGGCGCTACAGGCCACGCCCTAAATTCCCATTTGCTGGTCAAAAATGTTCTAATTTGGTACATTGATACTACAGGCCAACAGGAACCCACAAACAAAGAATTGCCCATATTCGCCATTAGGGGGCGCTACAGGCTATGCCCAAAATTCCCATTTTATGGTCAAAAATTTTCTAATTTGGTATATTGACACTACAGGCCAACAGAAATCCACAAACCAAGAATGTCTCACATTTGCCCTTAGGGGGTGCTAAAGGACATTCCCAAATTGCACATTTTTTTGTCAAATACTTTCTAATTTGGTACATTAATACTACAGGCCAACAGGAACCTACAAACCAAGAATGGCTCACATTCGCCCTTAGGGGGCGGTACAGGCCATGCCCAAATGTCAATTTTTTAAAGTGATTGTATTTCCACCCCATTTATTTAGTTTTTCTGAAACTTAATGTACATGCCTCATTTCTCATTGTAAACAAAAAACCCTACAGGATCCATAAGGTCCGGCATGATGGATTTTCCTGTACACTGAAAATGTTTAGTTTAGGATTCAGACAGAAAGACATGTTTTTTGGATTTTTTCATTGGGAGGGTTTAACCCCAACCCTCTATTGATCAATTTTAAATGATTTGCCATTTTGAGGAGGAATCGCATTGCTGCTTGCAGCTATATTTTTGAGTTGTTGCTGTGTCCATCATCCTTTGTTTTCCGAAAGCCACCAAGTGGAAATGAGCCCGGTAACTAAAGGCACCAGGGTTGCGGTGCCACCGGCTTGGGCCCGTCATCGCTGCTTGCAGCTTTAATTTATTTTTGTTATCTTCCTGATTATAAGGAAGTTTAGGGGAAAATATTTCATAACATTTCTTGTGTTTTTTTAACCTTATTT
>JAVLUX010000246.1:2467500-2470000 GCA_032164185.1 Moxostoma hubbsi
AAACAAATTGGTTGCCATGGGTTTAATGAACTGTTACGTAATTTATGCAATTTACCTGTACTTTATTTACTTAAGTACATTTTATATCAGTTACTTTAATACTTTTACTCAAGTATGACAAATGGATACTTTATACAACACTGAAGTGCATTCTGGGTGTACATCCTTTAATGTGAGTCCAACAGAACATCTCTAACATGAGCTCAAATGCCTACAATGGAGCAACTTCTCCTTTTAATGGCACAGACACCGGATTCACACCTGCGGTATATCCTACATGTGTTTGTGTGTTATAGGCCGTACAGCGGTGAGTGACAGGTTGATGCTCACTTGGCCAGAGCACTTTTCTCCAATCGTTCCTCCTCTTTCTTCTGTCGCTGTTTGAACTTTTTCTCTCGTCCCTCCCACAGCTGTCGGATCAGTGAGAGATCGTACACAGGAATGTCGATCCGATCCATCCTCATGATGGGAACTGATGCTGAGGAACAAGCACATGAAAACATCGATTGTGTGAATTCTTTGGAGAAATCTCAAACCATGCTGGAAAACATGATCAACAGAAGGTGGACTTTGAGCAAATAAGTATATATACACGAGTGGTCTCCGAGTTTTGGACCCCATTGATGACATGTGGCGAGGGGGTGGATCTCTTGAGCCCATGCCCTCTGATGAGGTGCCCCTCCGACAGGGCAGTGTGCCAGGGTGTGCAAATGCCACCCAAATGAAATGACTTTTTTTAAGCTTTATAAAAGTATGTTTATGCTGAAACTTTCATGTATCGATTATGGAGAATAATAATGAATTATGAGGCATAATCTGTCTTTTTGTGTTTGTTTGCATGAATCAGGCATTGTCATACTTTATTGATATTGGCTGAATAATTCGTAACAACAGTATCATATTTATTTATTTGAATTAAATCTCCCTGGAGTCCGTTAATAATAAGAATGTTTGGAATGATTTTTCTGTTCATCACGAAGCATTTCTTCCCCAGAACTTATCCCAACATTTATATTTCCATCTTTAACATATTTTGGAAAATAATTATGGATACAATATAATTAAGGCTATTAAACATACTATTTTGCTACATTAATAACAGACCTACTCCATTGATAAAAGTGTTATTCATCTCTTTACTTCAGCTTTAAATGTAACAAAAGGCAAAAAAATACAAATAAAATCACTGTAGCATAAAAGAAATTGAGGTTGCGCATGTGCACCCCCCCAAACCCCTCTAAAAGGTTCAGTGCCCGTCCCCCACTATATGACACCTGAATATACCACCCGAATTTGACCCAGCAACAATATATGCTAAAATATATATATATATTTAAGATTTATTTTAATGTCTTAACAAAATTTCATCAAATTCAATTGTGAAAATTGTGATTAAATAAAAATTATATTTAATTTTATTTTATAAGGTTAGTCAATTAAATTTGATGGAATTTTGTTATAAAATTGAAATGCATAAATCTTAATATATATATATATTAGTATATAAACCATGTTTTTAACTTTCAACACGTTGCTATGCAGTTGCCAGGGTGTTCTGGGTGGTTGTCAGGTTGTTGCTATTCTGTTAAGTTGTTTTAACTTTCAGCACGTTGCTATGCAGTTGCCAGGGTGTTCTGGGTGGTTGTCATGTTGTTGCTATGCTATTAATTTGTTTTAACTTTCAGCACGTTGCTATGCAGTTGCCAGGGTGTTCTGGGTGGTTGTCATGTTGTTGCTATGCTGTTAATTTGTTTTAACTTTCAGCACGTTGCTATGCAGTTGCCAGGGTGTTCTGGGTGGTTGTCATGTTGTTGCTATGCTGTTAATTTGTTTTAACTTTCAGCACGTTGTTATGCAGTTGTCAGGGTGTTCTGGGTGGTTGTCAGGTTGTTGCTATGCTGTTACGGTGTTTTAACTTTCAGCACGTTGTTATGCAGTTGCCAGGGTGTTCTGGGCGGTTGTCAGGTTGTTGCTATGCTGTTAAGTTGTTTTAACTTTCAGCACATTGTTATGCAGTTGCCAGGGTGTTCTGGGCGGTTGTCAGGTTGTTGCTATGCTGTTACGGTGTTTTAACTTTCAGCACGTTGTTATGCAGTTGCCAGGGTGTTCTGGGCGGTTGTCAGGTTGTTGCTATGCTGTTACGGTGTTTTAACTTTCAGCACGTTGTTATGCAGTTGCCAGGGTGTTCTGGGCGGTTGTCAGGTTGTTGCTATGCTGTTAAGTTGTTTTAACTTTCAGCACGTTGTTATGCAGTTGCCAGGGTGTTCTGGGTGGTTGTCAGGTTGTTGCTATGCTGTTAAGTTGTTTTAACTTTCAGCACGTTGCTATGCAGTTGCCAGGGTGTTCTGGGCGGTTGTCAGGTTGTTGCTATGCTGTTAAGTTGTTTTAACTTTCAGCACATTGTTATGCAGTTGCCAGGGTGTTCTGGGCGGTTGTCAGGTTGTTGCTATGCTGTTAAGTTGTTTTAACTTTCAGCACATTGTTATGCAGTTGCCAGGGT
>JAVLUX010000246.1:2475000-2500000 GCA_032164185.1 Moxostoma hubbsi
ATGTAATGTGACTGAACAATTGATCAAATCAAACACAGCTGCTCATGGCCGGTAAACGTTTGGAGTCTCTTCTGAAGACGTCTGTATTCTTATAGACAGAGGATTACATTTATATTTATTCGTAGACCCACGAATGAGGTGTCACATCGACCGGCCTATTGACGACAACCATACTGTGACTTTTCTAAGTGGTTGAAGGTACGGTGCACCCCTGGGGGGCAGAAATATCACTAAAATGTCCCATCGATATACTATGGCAAGGGTCTTTTTTTTTCCTACTATGACAAGATACTGAAATTTGTCGGATCATATCTCCCAATCAGAAGGTCGTATAGACATGGGGGTGGGCTCATTTCACCCGGGCTAACAATCTGTCTTTATGTATCACCTTGGAAATGGCATAGCCACACCCTAGCAACCATTTATGGCACCCTAACAACCGCACACATAGACTTCCATTCACAATGGCTCAGAAGGATACCTTCAGATCAGAACGTCGTAGACACTTGGGGATTGTACTCTTTACAGTCAGGTTAGTAAGCAGCCAATAGCAATCACTCTGGTCAGTGTCTAGCAATGCCCTAGCAACCATTGAGAGCACCCTAGCAACCACCCCCCATTCATTTCCATTCAAAATGTCTCAGAAGGATAACCAGAACAGAATGGCGTAGACACTTGGAGATTGGCTCTTTTGAGTCAGGTTTGATCAGGCCAATAAGAATCACTCTGTTTGATGGTTAGCCAAACCCTAGGAACCACTGAGAGCACCCTAGCAACCACCCCCCATAGACTTCCATTCAAAATGGCTCAGAAGGATACCTTCAGAACAGAATTGCGTAGACACTTGGGGATTGGCTCTTTAGAGTCAGGTTAGGTCAGGCCAATAAGAATCACTCTGTTTGATGGTTAGCCACACCCTAGCAACCACTGAGAGCACCCTAGCAACCACCCCCCATAGACTTCCATTCAAAATGGCTCAGAAGGATACCTTCAGAACAGAATTGCGTAGACACTTGGGGATTGGCTCTTTAGAGTCAGGTTAGGTCAGGCCAATAAGAATCACTCTGTTTGATGGTTAGCCAAACCCTAGGAACCACTGAGAGCACCCTAGCAACCACCCCCCATAGACTTCCATTCAAAATGGCTCAGAAGGATACCTTCAGAACAGAATTGCGTAGACACTTGGGGATTGGCTCTTTAGAGTCAGGTTAGGTCAGGCCAATAAGAATCACTCTGTTTGATGGTTAGCCACACCCTAGCAACCACTGAGAGCACCCTAGCAACCACCCCCCATAGACTTCCATTCAAAATGGCTCAGAAGGATACCTTCAGAACAGAATTGCGTAGACACTTGGGGATTGGCTCTTTAGAGTCAGGTTAGGTCAGGCCAATAAGAATCACTCTGTTTGATGGTTAGCCACACCCTAGCAACCACTGAGAGCACCCTAGCAACCACCCCCCATAGACTTCCATTCAAAATGGCTCAGAAGGATACCTTCAGAACAGAATTGCGTAGACACTTGGGGATTGGCTCTTTAGAGTCAGGTTAGGTCAGGCCAATAAGAATCACTCTGTTTGATGGTTAGCCAAACCCTAGGAACCACTGAGAGCACCCTAGCAACCACCCCCCATAGACTTCCATTCAAAATGGCTCAGAAGGATACCTTCAGAACAGAATTGCGTAGACACTTGGGGATTGGCTCTTTAGAGTCAGGTTAGGTCAGGCCAATAAGAATCACTCTGTTTGATGGTTAGCCACACCCTAGCAACCACTGAGAGCACCCTAGCAACCACCCCCCATAGACTTCCATTCAAAATGGCTCAGAAGGATACCTTCAGAACAGAATTGCGTAGACACTTGGGGATTGGCTCTTTAGAGTCAGGTTAGGTCAGGCCAATAAGAATCACTCTGTTTGATGGTTAGCCACACCCTAGCAACCACTGAGAGCACCCTAGCAACCACCCCCCATAGACTTCCATTCAAACTGGCTCAGAAGGATACCTTCAGAACAGAATGGCGTAGACACTTGGGGATTGGCTCTTTAGAGTCAGGTTAGGTCAGGCCAATAAGAATCACTCTGTTTGATGGTTAGCCACACCCTAACAACCATTTAGAGCACCCTAGCAACCATCCCCACTGACTTCCATTCAAAATGGTTGAGTGTGATAACTTCTGATCAGAATGTCATAGACACATGTGGGTGCTCTCATTTGATTTGGGCTGGCAAGCCGACATACCCTGTGTTTGGGGGTAAAATGTACCCCAGGGGCTAAAAAAACATCCCAAATAGTCCCATAGGTTACTATGGGAAGAGATTTTTGTTCCTGCTATGGCAGTCAATGCAAGAAATTTGTCAGATCATATCTCCCAGTCACAATGACGTAGAGTCATGAGTGCGGGCACATTTCATTCGGGATACCAATCACTCATTAAGTATCACCTTGGAAATGGCATAGCCATGCCCTAACAACCATTTATGGGACCCTAGCAACCACCCCCATTAACTTCCATTCAAAATGTCTCAGAAGGATATCTTCAGAACAGAATGGCGTAGACACTTGTGGATTGGCTCTTTTGTGTCAGGTTGGTAAGCAGCCAATAAGACTGGCTAGACATGCCCTGGCAACCATTTATGGCACGCAAGCGACCAACTCTTTTGCTTTCAATTAGAGAGTGATATCTTCGGATCAGAATGTCCGAGAGACATGAGACTTGGCTTGTTTTAATTGGGTTCAAGTATCATCATGAGAACTACTTAGCCATACCCTAGCAACCAAACACCATTGTCTTCCATTCAAAATCACTAAGATCTTTATCTCAGGATCAGAATTTCGTAGAGACTTCCGTGTTTACTTAGTTCACTCAGGATAGCAAGGACACATGTTAAGTATCACCCTGGTAACTCCCTAGCAACCATATGTGTTATCCTAGCAACCGAGTAACAAATCACACATCGCCGCACCGGAACATCGTAGAAACTTCCGGGTTGACTTATTTCACTCAGGATAGCAAGGAGCCTTGTTAAGTATCACCCTGGTAACTGCCTAGGGTTACCCTAGCAACCATGGATCAACACCAAATTGTTCAAAATGACAAAATGATTAATTTTGATGCAAATAATTCACATTTTGTGGTATGTGTCACTCAAAAAAAAAACATAGGAATGATTAAATGCAATTTCAGTTTTTACAGTGTATGTATGGAAAGTGACAAATTATATTGTCATAATAATGGTAAATGGTCTGCACTTATATAACCTTAGCGTTAGAGTAACCTTTAACTTAGAGTGACACTATGACTCATTCACCCTTCACACACACACCAATGATGGCAGAGCTGCATACAAGGCGCTAGCCTTCCATTGGGAGCAACTTGGGTTTCAGTGTCTTGCCCAAGGACACTTCGGCATGTGGAGTCGTGTGGGCCAGGAATCAAACTGCCAACCCTGCGATTAGTGGCCGACCCGCTCTACCACCTGAGACACTGCCACCCATAATAACAATTTAAGTGAAACATGTTGAACTGAAAAATATCTGAAAAGCACATAACTTGTAATCAGAAGGTTGCTGGTTCAATCCCCACAGTCACCACCATTGTGTCCTTGAGTAAGACACTTAACTCCAGGTTGCTCCGGGGGGATTGTCCCTGTAATAAGTGCACTGTAAGTCACTTTGGATAAAAGCATCTGCCAAATGCATACATGTAAATGCAAATGGTATGCATCTCTTCTGCTTTAATGACAAGGTGCTCTCCCCTCCTGAAACCCGAGTGTGACTTCTGGGTGCATTTATCATTTTTGATTTGTAACTAGTAGCACCTAATAAACATGCCAAAACAATTCTAGAGCAAATAGTTTTCCTAAAAAATTATGTTCACAGATGAATAATATCAAGCTATATAAAGTCATATTTTTTACATCAAATATCAAATATGTTGAGTGACCCAAACATCATCTGCAGCCTGAAACTGAACTTTTGATCAGATTTTAGGAGTGAACACACTTAACTGCATAGAGAGATATAGGATGCTCCCTATTTAGTGCATGACTTAATCTCCAGTGTGCTGTCTGTCTGCACTGGTCTCAGAACAGTTATAGGAGAGCTATAGGATGCTCCCTTGCTCCCTATTTAGTGCAAGACTTAACCTCCAGTGTGCTGTCTGTCTGCACTGGTCTCAGAACAGTTATAGGAGAGCTATAGGATGCTCCCTTGCTCCCTATTTAGTGCATGACTTAACCTCCAGTGTGCTGTCTGTCTGCACTGGTCTCAGAACAGTTATAGGAGAGCTATAGGATGCTCCCTTGCTCCCTATTTAGTGCATGACTTAACCTCCAGTGTGCTGTCTGTCTGCACTGGTCTCAGAACAGTTATAGGAGAGATATAGGATGCTCCCTTGCTCCCTATTTAGTGCAAGACTTAACCTCCAGTGTGCTGTCTGTCTGCACTGGTCTCAGAACAGTTATAGGAGAGCTATAGGATGCTCCCTTGCTCCCTATTTAGTGCATGACTTAACCTCCAGTGTGCTGTCTGTCTGCACTGGTCTCAGAACAGTTATAGGAGAGATATAGGATGCTCCCTTGCTCCCTATTTAGTGCATGACTTAACCTCCAGTGTGCTGTCTGTCTGCACTGGTCTCAGAACAGTTATAGGAGAGCTATAGGATGCTCCCTTGCTCCCTATTTAGTGCATGACTTAACCTCCAGTGTGCTGTCTGTCTGCACTGGTCTCAGAACAGTTATAGGAGAGCTATAGGATGCTCCCTTGCTCCCTATTTAGTGCATGACTTAACCTCCAGTGTGCTGTCTGTCTGCACTGGTCTCAGAACAGTTATAGGAGAGCTATAGGATGCTCCCTTGCTCCCTATTTAGTGTATGACTTAACCTCCAGTGTGCTGTCTGTCTGCTCTGGTCTCAGAACAGTTATAGGAGAGATATAGGATGCTCCCTTGCTCCCTATTTAGTGCATGACTTAATCTCCAGTGTGCTGTCTGTCTGCACTGCTCTCAGAACAGTTATAGGAGAGCTATAGGATGCTCCCTTGGTCCCTATTTAGTGCATGACTTAACCTCCAGTGTGCTGTCTGTCTGCACTGGTCTCAGAACAGTTATAGGAGAGCTATAGGATGCACCCTTGCTCCCTATTTAGTGCATGACTTAACCTCCAGTGTGCTGTCTGTCTGCACTGGTCTCAGAACAGTTATAGGAGAGCTATAGGATGCTCCCTTGCTCCCTATTTAGTGCATGACTTAACCTCCAGTGTGCTGTCTGTCTGCACTGGTCTCAGAACAGTTATAGGAGAGCTATAGGATGCTCCCTCGCTCCCTATTTAGTGCATGACTTAACCTCCAGTGTGCTGTCTGTCTGCACTGGTCTCAGAACAGTTATAGGAGAGATATAGGATGCTCCCTATTTAGTGCATGACTTAACCTCCAGTGTGCTGTCTGTCTGCACTGATCTCAGAACAGTCATTTAGTCTTCAGAAGGTTCCTCGTTCTTCTTGCCTCCGTCTGAACACGTATGTGAAGTCTTCGGGACGCCGGACAGGCTCTGAGACACGTGTTTGCATGTGTCTGTCACTGGACAATTAGAGAGGTTATTTTGGATGTGTTGCATGTCATGGTCCTTCACAACGTGTGCCAGATGTTTTCCACCTTAAAAATACATTCTTCACATAATGGATGCAACATTTGTCTTGTTTTCTGTACAGCAGGTGAGTGTGTGAATTGTGGAACATGTTCTTGACACGGTTTGTGTGTGATTGTTGGGCTCTCGTGGTCAGAACCGTCCTACACAAGACTGTCCTGTCCATCAGTCTTGAGCTGTAGATGTGAATATGAGACTCGTACTGACAGCAGTTGTTTGCAGTAACAAAATCCCACTCATTAGTTTGCAGTGTTCACAGTTTTAGTCAAACTTAAATAAAGACCTGCTGGATCTGTGAGGTCACTCACTGGACGATGTGTTTTACAGATACAGAACATTAGTTAAAGACCGTTTGATTTGCTCTCCAGAATCAGGTACAGTTTTAGATTTTCACATGGTGTTAATTGTGTATTCTCGAGCAGATGTTTAAAGTCGTTACAGCTTAAAACAAGTCAGTCTGATTGATGATGATTTGCATTTGAATGGTTTTTCTGATCTCTGAGATATCTGAACACGCTCGAGTGACGTCATGCCCTCCACTTCTGTGCTCTCTCGGCAGGAAATGAGTGCCGCTCTCATTCATGAAAAGTTATTTATCAAGACGTTCTGGGAGCGGAAGATTGTCAGTCACAACCACATGACAGAAGTCGAGGAGCAGAGAATGAGGAGCAGCGCGCTCACAAAGTAAGAGCCTAAAATGGCACTTAATTCATCAGAAACTATTATTAAAGGAATATTCCGGGTTCAATACAAGTTGAGCTCAATGGACAGCATTTGTGTCATAATGTTGGTGTTGATCACCACAAAAAAAATCTTTGGACTCGTCCCTCGTTTTCTTTAAACGTGTGTTCCAGTGAGACACTTCCAATGCAAGTCAATGGGGTTTAATCTGTGTGTGTGTGTGTGTGTGACACTTCCAATGCAAGTCAATGGGGTTTAATCTGTGTGTGTGTGTGTGTGTGTGTGAGAGACACTTCCAATGCAAGTCAATGGGGTTTAATCTGTGTGTGTGTGTGTGTGTGTGAGAGACACTTCCAATGCAAGTCAATGGGGTTTAATCTGTGTGTGTGTGTGTGAGAGACACTTCCAATGCAAGTCAATGGGGTTTAATCTGTGTGTGTGTGTGTGTGAGAGACACTTCCAATGCAAGTCAATGGGGTTTAATCTGTGTATGTGTGTGTGTGACACTTCCAATGCAAGTCAATGGGGTTTAATCTGTGTGTGTGTGTGTGTGTGTCACTTCCAATGCAAGTCAATGGGGTTTAATCTGTGTGTGTGTGTGTGTGTGTGTGTGTGTGACACTTCCAATGCAAGTCAATGGGGTTTAATCTGTGTGTGTGTGTGTGTGTGTGTGTGTGTGTGACACTTCCAATGCAAGTCAATGGGGTTTAATCTGTCAACATTAAAATACTGTTTCACAAGTATAAACACATGAACAATATGTGTGTTAACATGATTTTACTGTCATTAAATCACTTATTAACCACATCTGTGTGAAGATAGAGACAATGTTACAACTTTGTTGCCATGACGATGTAACGTAACTGTAAACATTACTATATAAACAACTTAACAGCTGAACTAATACACACATTTTAACAGAAGAATTAATGTAAGTGCTTTTATACAATTTTAAGCTTCACAGACTTTAAAATTTCCCAAAAATGGCCCCCATTGACTTCCATTAGAAGTGTCTCACTGGAACCTCTATTTAACAAAGTAAACAAAACAAAAACTTTTTTTTTTTTTTTTTTTTAGGTTTTATTAATTTCATGTGGTTAAACATTATACAATTGAATTTGATGGAATTTTGTTATGAAATGTGTAAATATTAAAAATAGGCTAAAATATTTTTTTGACTGTAAATATATTTACATTTATTAATTTAGCAGATGCTTTTATACAAAGCTTATAAATGAGGAATAAAGCAAAAGGGTTAGGCTTATAAATACTGTATATATATAATGCATTGAGCTTTCTATATTTTGGTGCCTATTTTGGCAAATATGGATATATGCCAATAAATGTGATTTAGTAAATCAGCATATCATGAAATTAATTTGATTTAAAATGTTCTAGTGACGGCCTAAATTTACATATCGGTTTATATGTAACGTCAGACTGTCAGTCAGACGCTTTAGTCCGAAAAGTCCTCGTTTTAATCGTTTGCAAATGTCCTTTAATTGATGTAAATCCAGTTTTATAATCCTCAAATTTGTCTGTTTATTCTAAATCTCCAACTCGTTTGAGCACATTAAATCACACGTCCAGACTATATTCAAACTTTATCTTGTAGATCCTTTCAGTTTTCGTTGTGTGTGCATGAATTGAGTGCTGCAGTGATTTGTCCAATATATTAATGTGATGTAATCGTGTTATTTCAGGCTGCATGAGGAATGGCTGCAGAGGATGGAGACTCGCACAAAACACCTGAAGAATTTTGGCGACAACCGCGGGCCGAAGTCAACCACCTGACGAGGCGATCACACTGATCTGATGCCACAGACGTGCCCGACACATGAGCTCAATAAACAGAGATTCCACCCATCTCAGTTTCTCTTTTATTTAACTTTAGGACAGTTTAATCCCGTTACAGTAGCTGATCTTAAGAATGAAAGCCCGTCCTGCAGCGTGCAGACGTGCGGCGTGACTCTGTAACGAACAGGTGTTGTGAAGGACACGAGCGCTGGCATCTCACAGCCCTGTCGAACACTCAATCTACATGCTATCTCAATACACTTACAACACCGGCGTCTCACAGACACGCTGACAGACCCGTGAATGCATTTCATTAAAACATAATCCATCAAGAACGTTTAACTGAAAATAAACCACCTTTATACAGCTCTTCAAAGGTCAGAGGTCATCAAATATGGCAAATAAAAGACCTCCATCAGGTGCCACTGAGCAACTCATTAAAGTATTAATTATGAATATACCGACACATCTGTCATTCTTCACACGAGTCCAACATAAAGACAAACTATTCATCCGTTATTCCGAGGGGAACCAAAATCATGGTCATCTCCGTCTCGAGCCTTGTAGGAAACCAGCGCTCTCGGATCCTCTACTTCTTCTTCTTCTTTCCTTTCTTCCCTCCTTCTCCCTGCTGTGCTCCTGCGTCCGCTCCGCCGCTCTTCTGCGTTCTGCTCTTCAGTTTGGGAATCATTTCTGCCACGTAAAACATCACGTCTTTCCCTACACAGAAAGAGAAAAGCGACGTCATTTCAAAGTGATTTTCTATACATGTGTATAATGCACTTAGGGGGTGTTCACACTTGGCAGGTTTGGTTGGATTAAAACGAACTCTGGTGCGATTGCTCGGTTCGTGCGGTTCATTTGAACAAGTGTGAACGCTGTCAGCCGAACATTGATGCGCACCAAACAAGCGGACCGTGACCGCCTTAATAGTGGGTTCCGGTCCACGTCCAAACGAACTGAAAAAACGATTGATATCTGAAAGCAACGTGGACCAAATACTTCTAAACGAACCCGACACAAACGATTGACTCCTGAACGCAACGTGGACCAAAGACGTCCAAACGGACCCGACAAAAACGATTGACTCCTGAACGCAACGTGGACCAAAGACGTCTAAACGGACCCGAGACAAATGATTGACATCCGAACGCAACGTGGACCAAAGACGTCCAAACGGACCCGAGACAAATGATTGACATCCGAACGCAACGTGGACCAAAGACGTCCAAACGGACCCGAGACAAATGATTGACATCCGAACGCAACGTGGACCAAAGACGTCCAAACGGACCCGAGACAAATGATTGACATCCGAACGCAACGTGGACCAAAGACGTCTAAACGGACCCGAGACAAATGATTGACATCCGAACGCAACGTGGACCAAAGACGTCCAAACGGACCCGAGACAAATGATTGACATCCGAACGCAACGTGGACCAAAGACGTCCAAACGGACCCGAGACAAATGATTGACATCCGAACGCAACGTGGACCAAAGACGTCCAAACGGACCCGAGACAAACGATTGACATCCGAACGCAACGTGGACCAAAGACGTCTAAACGGACCCGAGACAAATGATTGACATCCGAACGCAACGTGGACCAAAGACGTCCAAACGGACCCGAGACAAACGATTGACATCCGAACGCAACGTGGACCAAAGACGTCCAAACGAACCCGACACAAACGATTGACTCCTGAACGCAACGTGGACCAAAGACATCCAAACGGACCCGACGCAAACGATTGACATCCGAACGCAACGTGGACCAAAGACGTCCAAACGGACCCGAGACAAATGATTGACACCCGAACGCAACGTGGACCAAAGACGTCCAAACGGACCCGAGACAAACGATTGACATCCGAACGCAACGTGGACCAAAGACATCTAAACGGACCCGAGACAAACGATTGACTCCTGAACGCAACGTGGACCAAAGACGTCTAAACGGACCCGAGACAAATGATTGACATCCGAACGCAACGTGGACCAAAGACGTCCAAACGGACCCGAGACAAACGATTGACATCCGAACGCAACATGGACCAAAGACGTCCAAACGAACCCGACACAAACGATTGACTCCTGAACGCAACGTGGACCAAAGACATCCAAACGGACCCGACGCAAACGATTGACATCCGAACGCAACGTGGACCAAAGACGTCCAAACGGACCCGACGCAAACGATTGACTCCTGAACGCAACGTGGACCAAAGACGTCCAAACGGACCCGACACAAACGATTGACATCCGAACGCAACGTGGACCAAAGACGTCCAAACGGACCCGACACAAACGATTGACATCCGAACGCAACGTGGACCAAAGACGTCCAAACGGACCCGACGCAAACGATTGACACCCGAAAACCGGAACCACCGTCCGCCACCCTTGCAGCATATCTTCAGTTGTGGCGCCAGTGGTGGCTCAGTGGTTAAGGCTCTGGGTTACTGACCGAAAGGTTGGGGGTTCAAGCCCCAGCACCGTCACGATACCACTGTTATACCACCCGTGACCTTATATGCTCCAGGGGGCGCTGTTTCATTAGCTGACCCTGCGCTCTGACCCCAGCTTAATTGGGATATGCAAAAAAAAATTAAAGTTGAATCTTAATCTTGTGTGTGCAACGGAGGAATTCCCGGCGCTGTTTTGACTCCTTGACACATTTTATTAACCCTTCGTTTGTTCTCAGCTGGTATATACCACCAAATTATGTTTTGGATGTTCGGCAAGTTCCGTCAAAAAAATAAACGTCATAAAAGCGGTCCAATCAGGTCGTAGCTTTTCCCCGACGCCTTTGGCTTTGTATCGTTAGGTTCGGTGTTATAAATGCCAGTGTGAACGCTAAACGAACCAGAGGACAGAACTACAAGTGTGAACGCCCCCTAAATGTCTACGGTACTTACTCGATGTGAATTTGTCTTGGCACAAACTTCCATCTTCGAGTTTCAGTTGAACTCTCACTCGTCCTCTGAACTGAGCATCTCTGTTCCACTCTCGTGGGTACATCTTTACACCCTTTCCAAAGACACATCAGGATCATCAGGTTATTTAGCACAAAATAAACACACCACAGCACATGGAGCCGGAGAAACACGTGTCATAGTTTCCGGAGTTTCTGTAACCTTACATCACTTTGCATCCGTCTTCCAAATATGAATATGGCTGTTATAGATGTTTAACACTGATAATAACTAATCAAATGAGAGTTGATTGTCATGTATGCACGTTTATAACATCCGAGATGGCATATTGTGCTTTTCAGATGGCAAGTCCGCCCCTGATCGGCGCAAAAGTGCGTCGGCCCACCGGAAAAATGGGATGGCAGATTACCAGTCCAGCCCTGCACGACATATTATAAAACCCTGTCCAACAATAATATAAAGACTTCTGTATATATACAGCGATCAGCCACAACATTAAAAGCACCTGCCTAATATTGTGCAGGTCCCCCTCGTGCCACCCAATCAGCGCCAACCTGCGTCTCAGAACAGCATTCAGAGATGATAATCAATGGCAATTGTACAGAGCGGTTATCCGAGTTACCATAGACTTTACCAGAAATACTCAAACCGGCCCGTCTGGCGCCAACACTCATGCCACGCTCCAAATCACTGAGATCACATTTATTCCCCGTTCTGATGGTTGATGTGAGCATGAACTGAAGCTCCTGACCCGTATCTGCATGATTTTATGCATTGCACTGCTGCCACACGATTGGCTGATTAGATAATCACATGGCATGATTGTTGGTGCCAGACGGGCCGGTTTGAGTGTTTCTGGGATTTTCACACACAACCGTCTCTAGAATTTACTCCGAATGGCGCCAAAAACACGAAACATCCAGTGAGCGGCAGTTCTGTGTATGAGAGAGATCAACAGAGACAGAGAATATCATCTCTGAATGCTGTTCTGAGACGCGGGTTGGTGCTGATTGGGCGGCACGAGGGGGAGCTACACAATATTCGGCAGGTGGTTTTAATGTTGTGGCTGATCAGTGTTTATTAACCCCTTCAGTTTTGCTCCTGGAGTTCTATTATTGCTATTTCTCTGCCGATTTCACACGCATCAGCACATATATGTAAACTAACAGTCAGACCTCTACTTCAACATTCAGTCCAGCAGCTGTGAGCACATCACGGATCTCAGCACAGGATGGATTCTCCACACCCTGAATAAACACATCACAGTCAGTTCAACCATATAAACACTCATATTAGTAGCCATTATATCAGTAATACTCACCTTCTCGACAGGTATTCTCCTGCCTTCTGCTAATGTCTTTTTACTGTTGATGTACGCTGGATATATACACAGAAACCTGATGACAGATCAGAATGAATCAAACTCTCCTTTACATTAAAATACTGTGGCGTTACCATGATACAGCGTTGGCATCTGATGCTAATAACATGGTATTTTGTTACATACTATGGTCAGTGTAGGGTAAGTTACTTTTTTTTTTTTTTTTTAAAGTAATTACTAACAACTAATTACATTTTCTACCATGTAATTAGATTACTGTACAAATTACTCTAAAATGTCTAAAAAGTAATGCATTACTTTTTACTAGTTACTTTCTAAAACCCTGATCAACCTCGAGCAGATGAAAAATACAAGGATGCACATGAAACTGTTCTTTTAATTCTTTCAAATAAATCATATAAAATCAATTAAATTATTCTTGAACTGGCCAAAGAATTGTAGAGGGGGCGTTAAATTAGAAAACATATATTTTAACATTAGATGTTAAATTACATAAAAATGAAGAGTAATCCCTTACTTTTTCTTTCAAAAAAATGTATCAGTAATTAATTTCGTATTAATGCATTACATCAAACACTTACTATGGTAACGGAATGATTCACGTGATCATATTTACATCATATTAAAGCGTGTTTCATTATATTCCCGTGGTATGACGGCTTCAGATGATATTTTGATATATACCATGATACTGAATAATTACCATATTCAAACATTATTGCATTAATATACTACTCCAAAGCGCTTCTAAGATCACCATGATACATGTACAAAAACATGGTAATATCATAATTATGTACAATTACTTTATGTAGTTGAGTAGTGTGTGTGCAGATGTCCTCAGACACATTAAACAATGTCGCTTTAGCTGCAGCACAATAAATGTGTTTGTCATTAATAATCGCGCGATACTGACCTCTCTCTAGCCGCTGGATTAGTGGTTAAATGCGCCATATTTCACATTAGATTCCGTTTCATTCGTGTTTAATAATCACACGTGTCAAATGATGAGCGTTGTTGCTTTCGTCACATCCGGCTCGTCGGCGGTGACGTCACAGCGCCGCCTGTCAGGCCGGAAGTGCACTAGCGGCATGAAGCTTGTTTACGTTTAACACTTCAGGAATGAAAACGTGATTCTAATAAAGATCGTGGAAATATGACACGGGAGATGAAGGTGAGTTATAGAAGTGTTTATAAATCAAACGTGTGTGTACATGTTCTGCTAGAGAACTGGTAAATAACATTTATAAATGTGCTGTTTATTAGAAATGATCCTGATTTAATGTGTTAGCGTGTACATGTTATGGTATTAATAATATTACATTTCAGCTGATTTCAAGTTTAATACTTTAGTGTATGTACAAAAGAGTAAAGAGTTCTTTATTATTTATTATTAGTATTAGTAGAACAACAAAAATGTCTGTCAAAAACTGCCATAATAATCAACTCAAGTGGTTTTTATTGTCGTTTCAACCATATACAGTTAGTGCAGTACACAGTGAAATGAGACAACGTTCCCAGGACCATGTGCTACATAAAACAACATAGGAGAAACACAGAACCACATGAGACTAAATAACATACCTATATAAAGTGCACGTGCAAACAGTACGGGACAGGACAATAAATTACTAAAAATGAACAGGACAATAGACACAGTGAGAGACAGTGCAGTGCTGACCACTGTAGTGCCAAAAGATGCCAAATGTAAACATAACATACTATGAGATAATTTTTCTGTTTGCTGGACTTTGTATGTTGTTAATTGATAAATGAAAATTATTTGTCATAATTTTTTTAAGAAATCATCAGTTTTAAATTTCTCAATATACACACACACACACCCACCCACACAATTTTATCTCAATTGTCCTGCAGGTCTCTATAATACAGCAAACGGAGAATAGGGGAAAAGCTTGTATTTGCTCCACAGGATAAACATGAGAAAAATGGTGCCATCTGGTGGAAAATATAAAAAATTGTGTTGTGGGTATCTCAGCGATTATTGACGCTGACTATCACACCTGGAGTCGTGAGTGACTCCAGTCAGGTCTCCTTAGCAACCAAATTGAGCCAGTTGCTAGGGAGGGTAGAGTCACATGGGGTAACCAAATTGGCCCGGTTGCTAGGGAGGGTAGAGTCACATGGGGTAACCAAATTGTCCCGGTTGCTAGGGAGGGTAGAGTCACATGGGGTAACCAAATTGGCCCGGTTGTTAGGGAGGGTAGAGTCACATGGGGTAACCAAATTGTCCTGGTTGCTAGGGAGGGTAGAGTCACATGGGGTAACCAAATTGTCCTGGTTGCTAGGGAGGGTAGAGTCACATGGGGTAACCAAATTGTCCTGGTTGCTAGGGAGGGTAGAGTCACATGGGGTAACCAAATTGTCCCGGTTGCTAGGGAGGGTAGAGTCACATGGGGTAACCAAATTGTCCCGGTTGCTAGGGAGGGTAGAGTCACATGGGGTAACCTCCTCGTGGTGGTGATTAGTGGTTCTCTCAATGGGGCGTGTGGTGAGTTGTGTGTGGATCGTGGAGAGTAGCATGAGTCTCCACATGCTGTGAGTCTCCGCGGTGTCATGCACAATGAGTCACGTGATCAGATGCGCGGATTGACGGTCTCAGAAGTGGAGGCGACTGAGACTCGTCCTGCACCACCCGGATTGAGGCGAGTAACCGCGCCACCACGAGAATCTTATTTCAATCATTTTAAAATTCTTTGGTAAATGTAAGTGCAAAAACCCTCACATTTAGATATATTTTGTCTATGGTTAAATTATCTCTTAACTTTTTATTTCTTTCTAGTTGTTGTTTAATCTAATAATGATAATAGTGTCAAGTTGCATTGTCAAGTCCACCCTGTTATTACACCAAAAAAATAAACAGTTTTTTTTAATGTTTTTTATATATATATATATATAAAGAGAGAGAGAGATAAAACAACGTTTCATTTTTCAGAAGTTTAAAAGCCCAAATGTCACAGAATTGTAGGAATGACCCATGTCATGTGATTGCATGTTGTGTGTTGTGTGTCATAAGGATGTGAGTGTGTATTTCAGCAGTGTGTTGGAGGCCACAGATGTCCTGCACATCACACACAAACTTCTCCAGGAGTTTCCCTGCAGAATTCTGCCTGTATTCAAACCCTGGTACCCATCAACATCTGACACCAACAAACCCATTAAACCCAGAAAGCCTCCACCGCTGGTGTCCTCTGAAGACCTCGAGAACATCACACGCTGTCTGGAGGAACCACAGAACGCCTCAAACATTACACACACGAGAAACCCGGAAGAGACCTGGACAAGAACGTCACGGAGCAGCCCTGAGACGAGCGCCAGAGATCAGTGTGGGAGTGAACCGAAGAAGTTCAAACGCTCGTGGTGTGTCATTACCAACAGAAGCTCACCGCTGAAGATCACACACTCGTTCTCGCGGCTGTTCCGGAAGACTGTCGAGAAACACCGACTGCACCTTCGCCAGAGAGTCAAATGGGTCGTGTGTGAAGTGAACTGTGTAGTGCACACTATGGAGGCCGTTTGGCATGATCTGAACCGAGCGATCAGACACTCCAGGCTGCCCACGTGCAACGCCAACTTTCAGAGAGCGCTGGCACAGATTTGGGTGTACTGTGACGTCTTTTACTGTGAATACATCGGGAATTTCTTGAAACAAGAATTCCAGCTCTCAGGACAGATTATCTTAACAGTTCATAAACTTGGAGACATTATTAAGTTATAGATTCAGAGCTTGTACTATTTAAAAGTGTAAATTATTATCATTTTTTTAATTGTGGTTTGTGATATGCATTTTAACGGTGGATTAAATGGTGCTGCTGTGTTTCACGTCTCTGTCCTGCTTGATTGACAATTCATTTATAGAGATACAGTGATTAATGTGTTTGCTGGGCCAATTAACAAAACCGTGCAAAAAATAATTTTCTTATTGAGTATTTTTGTTTTAGGCCTAGTTTTCGTTTGAAAATGCATATTTTTCTCTCTGTTTTGGCCATCCGTCCACACTGAGACGGTGTTTTTGTCTGTGAAAACGCGGTTTTGGCGTTGTAATGTGGCCTGTGAAACGATGACGCGTTTTTAGTCACGTGATCTATCCAACCAAAACAATCAAGATGGCGGCCCGTGTTATAGCGGCGCTGTTGTGACTGAACTCACTTTGATAGCGTTGTTTAAAAAATAAAAGTCACTATGTACAACCTTCACATTGCGTTCCTTCAAAGGTGAAGGGAAGTTTACTCGGAATTGGTGTCCGGCAACGGAACAGGAGGACAATTGCGTTTCAGACCGAACATGCAGCGGGGATTTCACGCATGCGCAGTGACACGTTTTAAGCGTTTTCATTCGTTTCAGTGTTGACGAGCAACTTCTGGAAAACGCTTGAAAACGTTACTGTGGACGGAGAGAGTTTTGCAACTAAAACGCCGTTTATATATATATACACTACCGTTCAAAAGTTTGGGGTCACCCAAACAATTTTGTGTTTTCCTGAAAAGTCACACTTATTCACCACCATACGTTGTGAAATGAATAGAAAATAGAGTCAAGACATTGACAAGGTTAGAAATAATGATTTGTATTTGAAATAAGATTTTTTTTACATCAAACTTTGCTTTCGTCAAAGAATCCTCCATTTGCAGCAATTACAGCATTGCAGACCTTTGGCATTCTAGCTGTTAATTTGTTGAGGTAATCTGGAGAAATTGCACCCCACGCTTCCAGAAGCAGCTCCCACAAGTTGGATTGGTTGGATGGGCACTTCTTGCGTACCATACGGTCAAGCTGCTCCCACAACAGCTCAATGGGGTTCAGATCTGGTGACTGCGCTGGCCACTCCATTACCGATAGAATACCAGCTGCCTGCTTCTGCTCTAAATAGTTCTTGCACAATTTGGAGGTGTGTTTAGGGTCATTGTCCTGTTGTAGGATGAAATTGGCTCCAATCAAGCGCTGTCCACTGGGTATGGCATGGCGTTGCAAAATGGAGTGATAGCCTTCCTTATTCAGAATCCCTTTTACCCTGTACAAATCTCCCACCTTACCAGCACCAAAGCAACCCCAGACCATTATATTACCTCCACCATGCTTAACAGATGGCGTCAGGCATTCTTCCAGCATCTTTTCATTTGTTCTGCGTCTCACAAACGTTCTTCTTTGTGATCCAAACACCTCAAACTTGGATTCATCTGTCCACAACACTTTTTTCCAGTCTTCCTCTGTCCAATGTCTGTGTTCTTTTGCCCATCTTAATCTTTTTCTTTTATTGGCCAGTCTCAGATATGGCTTTTTCTTTGCCACTCTGCCCTGAAGCCCAGAATCCCGCAGCCGCCTCTTCACTGTACATGTTGACACTGGTGTTTTGCGGGTACTATTTAATGAAGATGCCAGTTGGGGACCTGTGAGGCGTCTGTTTCTCAAACTAGAGACTCTAATGTACTTATCTTCTTGCTCAGTTGTGCAACGCGGCCTCCCACTTCTTTTTCTACTCTGGTTAGAGCCTGTTTGTGCTGTCCTCTGAAGGGAGTAGTACACACCGTTGTAGGAAATCTTCAATTTCTTAGCAATGTCTCGCATGGAATAGCCTTCATTTCTAAGGACAAGAATAGACTGTCGAGTTTCAGATGAAAGTTCTCTTTTTCTGGCCATTTTGAGCGTTTAATTGACCCCACAAATGTGATGCTCCAGAAACTCAATCTGCTCAAAGGAAGGTCAGTTTTGTAGCTTCTGTAACGACCTAAACTGTTTTCAGATGTGTGAACATGATTGCACAAGGGTTTTCTAATCATCAATTAGCCTTCTGAGCCAATGAGCAAACACATTGTACCATTAGAACACTGGAGTGATAGTTGCTGGAAATGGGCCTCTATACACCTATGTACATATTGCACCAAAAACCAGACATTTGCAGCTAGAATAGTCATTTACCACATTAGCAATGTATAGAGTGTATTTCTTCAAAGTTAAGACTAGTTTAAAGTTGTCTTCATTGAAAAGTACAGTGCTTTTCCTTCAAAAATAAGGACATTTCAATGTGACCCCAAACTTTTGAACGGTAGTGTATATATATATATATTTTACTTAAGTAGCAGAATGTCTTGTTTTGAGATAAATCTAACAGAAGTGTGTGGGGTTTATGCTAAATAACAATAACAAACTATTTTCCAATGGGGTAATTTTTAAACATAAAAATAGATATATATGTTATCCGTACCCCATTGACAAAACGTTTTTTCTTGTTGTATGCCTATACAGTTATGTTAATAAATTGACTTAATTGTTAAGTAATGTTAAAGGGTTCAATTCAAGTTAATCTCAATCGACAGTATTTGTAGCATAATGTTGATTACCAAAAAAAATTATTTTCTTTAAACGTGTGTTCCAGTGAGACACTTCCAATGCAAGTCAATGGGGTTTAATCTGTGTGTGTGTGTGTGTGTGTGACACTTCCAATGCAAGTCAATGGGGTTTAATCTGTGTGTGTGTGTGTGTGACACTTCCAATGCAAGTCAATGGGGTTTAATCTGTGTGTGTGTGTGTGTGTGTGTGAGACACTTCCAATGCAAGTCAATGGGGTTTAATCTGTGTGTGTGTGTGTGTGTGTGTGTGACACTTCCAATGCAAGTCAATGGGGTTTAATCTGTGTGTGTGTGTGTGTGTGTGTGACACTTCCAATGCAAGTCAATGGGGTTTAATCTGTGTGTGTGTGTGTGTGACACTTCCAATGCAAGTCAATGGGGTTTAATCTGTGTGTGTGTGTGTGTGTGTGTGTGACACTTCCAATGCAAGTCAATGGGGTTTAATCTGTGTGTGTGTGTGTGTGTGTGTGTGTGACACTTCCAATGCAAGTCAATGGGGTTTAATCTGTGTGTGTGTGTGTGTGTGTGTGACACTTCCAATGCAAGTCAATGGGGTTTAATCTGTGTGTGTGTGTGTGTGTGTGACACTTCCAATGCAAGTCAATGGGGTTTAATCTGTGTGTGTGTGTGTGTGTGTGTGTGAGACACTTCCAATGCAAGTCAATGGGGTTTAATCTGTGTGTGTGTGTGTGTGTGACACTTCCAATGCAAGTCAATGGGGTTTAATCTGTGTGTGTGTGTGTGTGTGTGTGAGACACTTCCAATGCAAGTCAATGGGGTTTAATCTGTGTGTGTGTGTGTGTGTGTGTGTGTGTGTGTGTGTGTGACACTTCCAATGCAAGTCAATGGGGTTTAATCTGTGTGTGTGTGTGTGTGTGTGTGTGTGTGTGACACTTCCAATGCAAGTCAATGGGGTTTAATCTGTGTGTGTGTGTGTGTGTGTGTGTGTGTGTGTGACACTTCCAATGCAAGTCAATGGGGTTTAATCTGTGTGTGTGTGTGTGTGTGTGTGTGTGTGTGTGTGTGTGTGACACTTCCAATGCAAGTCAATGGGGTTTAATCTGTGTGTGTGTGTGTGTGTGTGTGTGTGTGTGACACTTCCAATGCAAGTCAATGGGGTTTAATCTGTGTGTGTGTGTGTGTGTGTGTGTGTGTGTGTGTGTGTGTGACACTTCCAATGCAAGTCAATGGGGTTTAATCTGTCAACATTAAAATACTGTTTCAAAAGTATAAACACATGAACAATATGTGTGTGAACATGATTTTACTGTCATTAAATCACTTATTAACCACATCTGTGTGAAGATAGAGACAATGTTACAACTCTGTTGCCATGACGACATAATGGGATGCAGAGAGAAAAAAGAGATACAAAATATCACATGTAAATACATATATGTGATATTTTGTATAACTCTTTTTTAAAATTGTTGTGATTAACACATGAATTTGCAGTAATAATGCAGTAATTAAGCATGTATTAATGCATATTAGTGCACCCGTATTGGGTGGAAGTTCAAATACATGGCTTCAGCTCATTGTGGTAATTAACACATTAATTAACACTACTAATAGTTAATTTAATTATATTTGATCATATAATAAATTGTTAGGGAATTAATCCATGATGACACATTTAATTAATCACTTACTAACCACATCTGTGTGAACTTATAGGCAATTATACTACTTGGTTGCCATGATGACATAACATTTTAAACACTTTATGACAGTAAAATCATGTTAACACATATTGATTGCATCTTGTGTCTATACTGTTGATTACAGATTAAACCAATTTGGTTACCCCATGTGACTCTACCCTCCCTAGCAACCAGGACAATTTGGTTGCTAAGGAGACCTGACTGGAGTCACATTATAGCGACCACAAGGAGGTTACCCCATGTGACTCCACCCTCCCTAGCAACCGGGCCAATTTGGTTGCTAAGGAGACCTGACTGGAGTCACATTATAGTGACCACGAGAGGTTACCCCATGTGACTCTACCCTCCCTAGCAACCGGGCCAATTTGGTTGCTAAGGAGACCTGACTGGAGTCACATTATAGCGACCACGAGGAGGTTACCCCATGTGACTCTACCCTCCCTAGCAACCGGGCCAATTTGGTTGCTAAGGAGACCTGACTGGAGTCACATTATAGTGACCACGAGGAGGTTACCCCATGTGACTCTACCCTCCCTAGCAACCGGGCCAATTTGGTTGCTAAGGAGACCTGACTGGAGTCACATTATAGCGACCACGAGGAGGTTACCCCATGTGACTCTACTCTCCCTAGCAACCGGGACAATTTGGTTGCTAAGGAGACCTGACTGGAGTCACTCAGCATGTCCTGGATTCAAACTCACGACTCCAGGTGTGATAGTCAGTGGCAATACTCGCTGAGACACACAGACCCCCAGTAACACAGATTTTTAAATAAAAGATGGTAATAATCAATATTATCCCACAAATGCTGTCAATCAGAGTTCAACTGGGATTGAACCCAGGATATTCCTTTAAATTCATTAATATTCATCGCCATCAGACGGCTACCGTGTTAATATTGGCTGCATTAATGTGTCTTCCGTCCCTTTACACACAGATGCAAGGAATATTTCTTCCCAAACATGGCAAACCCCGGCTACAGTCAGATCGGACGCTGGCTCCTCAACCCGCATTATGAGGTCACTGTCCATCGTTTTCCCTTTGATCTGACAATCACTGTTACATTTATGTTCCCGGCAAACATTTTCTATATAAGTTCAATATAAGACTTTAAGATAAGAAAATGTTGTTTCTCAAGAACCTTCTTGATCCCAGTAGGGATCAATGGTGGACCAATGCACAGAGAATAACATCATACGTGTTGAACGCTGCGTGTCTGTGGTGTCAGAAGATGAGGATTTGATTCCCTCAGACTGTGAAGGTACGACTCAAACCTTGTGGAAGTCCAATTCAGACTATGAGGAAAACTCCCAGACGCCCTCTAGTGTGCCGGAGTCCCGCAATCTTCCCATCATTCCCGCTCATTTGGATTATGTTCAAAATGGATAAATCCTAGTTTGAGCTCTACATTTATCTCTCACATCTCATGCAGCTGTCAATCATGTCAGTGTTGCATGTGCAGCGTTACGTGTGCTTTAGAGGACATCGTCATGTTGCATTGTGAAATCACATACGTGTGAAATATAACTTAAACATACTGTTTCCTGTTTGCAACATCTTTCAAATGGCATAAAATGTATTCAATTGAGCAGCTGTCTGACTTCACATCCTTTGCAGTTATTGTCATATGCTTATATATATATATATATATATATATATATATATATATGTGCGTGTGTGTGTGTGTGTGTGTGTGTGTGTGTCAAGACATTTAATACATGAGTTTTAAAAATAACCACAATAATTATTATTATATTTGTATTACATTAGTGGCAATGAACTACACACAGATGTTCAATAAATGAATGTGATTAATACATCTTCATACCATTTTATACAAGCCGTACAAATCCAAATGAATCATGTGACACACAGTTTAGAGATTCGAGCTGAAGCCGATCCAGTGTTTGATCAGGTAATGCGCGATGGCTTGTCTGGGCGGCATGCTGAAAACGGCCCGTTTGTCTTTAACAAGAGCGTCGATCACCTGAACAACAGAGAAAAACGATTAAAAAGCTGTTATTACATCCTCCGTCATTAAAGGGACAGTTCACCCAAAAAATAAAGATTCTGTCATCATTTTCTCACCTTCGTGTCGTGCTAAACTTCTGCAGAACACAAAACGAGGCATGAGGTGAATTAAAACCATGGTCACCATTCACTTTAACTGCATCTTTTCTCCACATAATGAAAGTGAATGGTGACTGAGGCTCATTTTCTGCCTTATATCTGCTTCTGTAACTGATGGCAGAATTGTCATTTGTTCAGGTGAACTATCCCTTTAAATCTGTAAGTGAGGCGTGCGAGCGTCACCTGTTGCCGTGTGAACCAGCGAGCCTCTTCGATTTCATTTTCATCCACTTTGATGTCGGTTGTCACAGCGACACAGTGGCAGCCAATCATCAGGCAAGACGGCATCGGCCACGCCTGACAGGACAGGTACTGGACCACGCCCACCTGCACGCCGCTCTCCTCCTGAACTTCCCTCCTCACCGCTGCTTCGATCATCTCACCTGATCGACACGGAGCAGAACACTTGAGTTATAAACCGACAACGGTGTATGAACGTCACTGCACGTGTCCCGGGAAATGTACCTGGTTCTATAAAACCAGCAAGGCAGGAAAACATTCCTGGAGGGAAAATCTTCTTGCGTCCCAACAGACACTGATTCCCATCAGGATGAATTACTAACATGATGACCACAGGATCTGGAAATACAGACAGACAATCACTGTAATGTGTACGCAAGATTACATCCCCCGAGCTCCGGATGAGCGTTAACTGAGAGTTTACTTGCCAACTCTGGGATAACAGGTGTTATGAATGCCCTGGAGACTTCTGCAGCCTGCTCTCAAACAGGTCCTCTTGTATCCGCCCTCTTCTACTTTAGTTTGGCTTCCACATGTCGGACAGAAACTGTATCTGCTGTGCCACGCAAGAACAGACCGGGCCTGAGCAATGACCCCTGTGTGTGGGAAAAATCATAATCTGTGTATTATAACACATTTATAACACAACAAACTAGATTTATTAACCAGTGTGCTGATAGTTGTGGTCCTGGATGTTCATTGGTAAATACAGCATTTCAGCTGTACTAAAATAAAAAACACATTTTGGTTGTTACTAAAGTGAATGAAAATGTGGGTCCTTATTTTATTACACAGCAACTTTTTAAGCCAATAAGGGGGGTCTGTGTATCTCAGCGAGTATTGCCGCTGACTATCACACCTGGAGTCGTGAGTTTGAATCCAGGACGTGCTGAGTGACTCCAGCCAGGTCTCCTTAGCAACCAAATTGGCCCGGTTGTTAGGGAGGGTAGAGTCACATGGGGTAACCTCCTCGTGGTCACTATAATGTGACTCCAGTCAGGTCTCCTTAGCAACCAAATTGTCCCGGTTGCTAGGGAGGGTAGAGTCACATGGGGTAACCTCCTCATGGTCGCTATAATGTGACTCCAGTCAGGTCTCCTTAGCAACCAAATTGTCCCGGTTGCTAGGGAGGGTAGAGTCACATGGGGTAACCTCCTCGTGGTCGCTATAATGTGACTCCAGTCAGGTCTCCTTAGCAACCAAATTGGCCCGGTTGCTAGGGAGGGTAGAGTCACATGGGGTAACCTCCTCGTGGTCGCTATAATGTGACTCCAGTCAGGTCTCCTTAGCAACCAAATTGGCCCGGTTGTTAGGGAGGGTAGAGTCACATGGGGTAACCTCCTCGTGGTCACTATAATGTGACTCCAGTCAGGTCTCCTTAGCAACCAAGTTGGCCCGGTTGTTAGGGAGGGTAGAGTCACATGGGGTAACCTCCTCGTGGTCACTATAATGTGACTCCAGTCAGGTCTCCTTAGCAACCAAATTGTCCCGGTTGCTAGGGAGGGTAGAGTCACATGGGGTAACCTCCTCATGGTCGCTATAATGTGACTCCAGTCAGGTCTCCTTAGCAACCAAATTGTCCCGATTGCTAGGGAGGGTAGAGTCACATGGGGTAACCTCCTCATGGTCGCTATAATGTGACTCCAGTCAGGTCTCCTTAGCAACCAAATTGGCCCGGTTGTTAGGGAGGGTAGAGTCACATGGGGTAACCTCCTCGTGGTCACTATAATGTGACTCCAGTCAGGTCTCCTTAGCAACCAAATTGTCCCGGTTGCTAGGGAGGGTAGAGTCACATGGGGTAACCTCCTCATGGTCGCTATAATGTGACTCCAGTCAGGTCTCCTTAGCAACCAAATTGTCCCGATTGCTAGGGAGGGTAGAGTCACATGGGGTAACCTCCTCATGGTCGCTATAATGTGACTCCAGTCAGGTCTCCTTAGCAACCAAATTGGCCCGGTTGCTAGGGAGGGTAGAGTCACATGGGGTAACCAAATTGTCCCGGTTGCTAGGGAGGGTAGAGTCACATGGGGTAACCAAATTGTCCCGGTTGCTAGGGAGGGTAGAGTCACATGGGGTAACCTCCTCGTGGTGGTGATTAGTGGTTCTCTCAATGGGGCGTGTGGTGAGTTGTGTGTGGATCGTGGAGAGTAGCATGAGTCTCCACATGCTGTGAGTCTCCGCGGTGTCATGCACAACG
>JAVLUX010000246.1:2505000-2510000 GCA_032164185.1 Moxostoma hubbsi
TTTATTTATTTATTTATTGGGCAAATAATTAAAATGTCAGATTATGAATCAAATGATGTGCAAGAAAATATAGAGTAGGCAGCAGAAGGGTAATTCTGGGATTTTGGTGACATTTCAACCTGGAAATGTGCATTTATTTATTAATTTAAACAGCTGTACATTTAATTAATTGTCTAAATACTCAATTGTTCTGCGATCAAGCTACAAACAGGCAAATGTGTGTTTGTGCTCTCAATATTTTTTTTAAACCATATTTTAAATTCTGACACCTCAAGCTTTTTGTGCTATCCCTTATCACGTCAGACCATGCAAAGCAAATATAACATTATTTTATTATCTTCCCATTTTAATTACCCAAAACTGTCACTCATGTCTCAACCATGTCACGCTTCTCCCACGACAATTTAAACACATGTGTAATACATTGACTATTCCATATTTTTGTTACAATATTCATAAATGTAGTTTATAATCAACCCTAGTGGTGAAATGTGTGTTGTAGAAGAGCTCATAAAAGGAAATCTGTAAATGTTTGGATTAAAATATCATTTTGTGACGGGGTTGAGTTGTTAAGCTCGAGCGTTCCCATCTCACTATAATATAACTCACATATTTGGACATTTATTGCCAGTTTGTGCATTTTTTATTTTTATTTTTTTATTAAACATTAGACATAACATACAACAAATTACAACAACAACATGACATCCCAAAAAAAATAACAATCGAAGGTTTTACAAGGTTAGTTTTACAATAAATGAGTAAGAAACAAATAAAAAAAGGACATAATTAAAAGAAAAATAAATAAAGGGGATAAGACTAACTATTTGTATAATATTATATAATAGTTCACTGTTCAATTAGCTTCAAATCTTTGGCAAATATAATTGTATCGCTACATGTTTTCTTAATACATTTAAGAGACTCAATATACAACTGAAAATCAGCCAAAAATACCTTCAAACAAGGCTTAGAATTATTAATTTTACTCTTATGAATATGACATTTACCTAATAAAATCATAAGATTAATCATAACATTTTTGAATCAAAATATATGTTAACATCTGTGGATGTTAATTCACATTTATAACCAGATTTCTGTTGAAAATGTATAGACAGATTTTCCCAAAATGTTTTAGAATAATAACATTAAAAAAAAGATGTAAATTTGTTTCTGGCTGATCCAAACAAAATGAACAATTTTCATCAATATCCACAAATTTTGATAAAGTACAGTTACTGACATAAATATTATGAAGTACTTTCAAATGTATTTCTCGATGTTTCTTAGACATGCAAAACCGAAAGGGAAGCAATCAAGCTTTTTTCCAGATAATCTCTGGGAAGCAAATATTCCAGAAAAATTCCCCTCTAGGCTGAAAAGACCTATTTTTATCAAATATATCTCTGATAACTTTATTGGAGCACTTTTTACTGTTAATGTCCACACCATTTAAATAAATTACGGGTTCAATTCTACAAATGTTAAGGGATAACATATGGCTTCTCATTAACATCATTAGACCTGCGGGAATGCCGTTTATCACAGAATAATTCTCTCTATATTTAATAGGAAATTCCCAATTATTCATGAAACTTTCATAAGGAAGAAACTGAGCTGACTGATCTAAAAGGTAAATTCCTTTGTCTTTCCAATTCTGTAAATAAAGAGATTTCCGGTTTACTGTAATATAAGCATTATTCCACAAGATTGCTTTATGTGGGGAAAACTTATATACATAACATATATTTATATTTATGCATTTGGCAGACGCTTTTATCCAAAGTGACTTACAGTGCACTTATTACAGGAACAATCCCCCCGGAGCAACCTGGAGTTAAGTGCCTTACTCAAGGACACAATGGTGGTGACTGTGGGGATCAAACCAGCAACCTTCTGATTACCAGTTATGTGCTCTAGCCACTACGCCACCACCACCTCACTACATAACTTCCAGGCCTTAAGAGCTTGTTGGTAGAAATTGGATAATGTCACGGGCAGTTTACTAATGGAGTAATCACATAATAACAGAACATTTAATCTTTTTAAAAATATTATATGGAATAAAAAACCATATCGAGTCTGATTTAAGAAGACAGTTTCTGAGCCATTTTACTTTAAAAGTATAATTTAAATAAAAAAAATCCAAAAGCTCAAAACCACCTTCATTTCTTGGACCATGAAGAATCTCCGTTCTTAAATGATGATGTTTATTCCAAGCCAGTTTGTGCATCACTCGGCTGAAGAAATCTGGATAATGTCACTTCATGGTAATAACGTCACATGACGGTGGAAGCAGCGTTTGTGTGTGTTTGGAGTGTTTGTTTGGAGTGTTTGTGTGTGTTTGGAGTGTTTGTATGTGTTTGGAGTGTTTGTGTGTGTTTGGAGTGTTTGTGTGTGTTTGGAGTGTTTGTTTGGAGTGTGAGTGTTTGTGTGTGTTTGGAGTGTTTGTGTGTGTTTGGAGTGTTTGTTTGGAGTGTTTGTGTGTGTTTGGAGTGTTTGTTTGGAGTGTGAGTGTTTGTGTGTGTTTGGAGTGTTTGTTTGGAGTGTAAGTGTTTGTGTGTGTTTGGAGTGTTTGTGTGTGTTTGGAGTGTTTGTTTGGAGTGTTTGTGTGTGTTTGTGTGTGTTTGGAGTGTTTGTTTGGAGTGTTTGTGTGTGTTTGGAGTGTTTGTGTGTGTTGGAGTGTTTGTGTGTGTTTGGAGTGTTTGTTTGGAGTGTTTCTATGTGTTTGGAGTGTTTGTATGTGTTTGGAGTGTTTGTGTGTGTTTGGAGTGTTTGTATGTGTTTGGAATGTTTGTGTGTGTTTGGAGTGTTTGTTTGGAGTGTTTGTGTGTGTTTGGAGTGTTTGTGTGTGTTTGGAGTGTTTGTTTGGAGTGTTTGTGTGTGTATGTTTGGAGTGTTTGTGTGTGTTTGGAGTGTTTGTTTGGAGTGTTTGTGTGTGTTTGTTTGGAATGTTTGTGTGTGTTTGTGTGTGTTTGGAGTGTTTGTGTGTGTTGGAGTGTTTGTGTGTGTTTGGAGTGTTTGTTTGGAGTGTTTGTATGTGTTTGGAGTGTTTGTGTGTGTTTGGAGTGTTTGTATGTGTTTGGAGTGTTTGTGTGTGTTTGGAGTGTTTGTGTGTGTGTTTGTAGTGTTTGTGTGTGTGTTTGTAGTGTTTGTTTGTGTTTGTGTGTGTTTGGAGTGTTTGTTTGGAGTGTTTGTGTGTTTTTGGAGTGTTTGTGTGTGTGTTTGGAGTGTTTGTTTGTGTTTGGAGTGTTTGTGTGTGTTTGGAGTGTTTGTTTGGAGTGTTTGTTTTGAGTGTTTGTGTGTGTGTTTGGAGTGTTTGTGTGTGTGTTTGGAGCGTTTGTGTGTGTTGGAGTGTTTGTGTGTGTTTGGAGTGTTTGTGTGTGTTTGGAGTGTTTGTTTGGAGTGTTTGTGTGTGTGTTTGGAGTGTTTGTGTGTGTTTGGAGTGTTTGTTTGGAGTGTTTGTGTGTGTTTGTGTGTGTTTGTTTGGAGTGTTTGTGTGTGTTTGTTTGGAGTGTTTGTAGTGTTTGTGTGTGTTTGTAGTGTTTGTTTGGAGTGTTTGTGTGTGTTTGGTGTGTTTGTTTGGAGTGTTTGTAGTGTTTGTGTGTGTTTGTAGTGTTTGTTTGGAGTGTTTGTGTGTGTTTGGTGTGTTTGTGTGTGTTTGGAGTGTTTGTGTGTGTTTGTGTGTGTTTGTTTGGAGTGTTTGTTTGGAGTGTTTGTGTGTGTTTGGAGTGTTTGTTTGGAGTGTTTGTGTTTGTTTGGAGTGTTTGTGTGTGTTTGTGTGTTTGGAGTGTTTGTGTGTGTTGGAGTGTTTGTGTGTGTTTGGAGTGTTTGTGTGTGTTTGGAGTGTTTGTTTGGAGTGTTTGTATGTGTTTGGAGTGTTTTTATGTGTTTGGAGTGTTTGTGTGTGTTGGAGTGTTTGTGTGTGTTTGGAGTGTTTGTGTATGTTTGGAGTGTTTGTGTGTGTGTTTGGAGCGTTTGTGTGTGTTGGAGTGTTTGTGTTTGTTTGGAGCGTTTGTATGTGTTTGGAGTGTTTGTGTGTGTTTGGAGCGTTTGTGTGTGTTTGGAGCGTTTGTGTGTGTTGGAGTGTTTGTGTGTGTTTGGAGCGTTTGTGTGTGTTTGAAGCGTTTCTTTGTGTTTGGAGTGTTTGTTTGTGTTTGGAGTGTTTGTTTGGAGTGTTTGTGTGTGTTTGGAGTGTTTGTGTGTGTGTTTGGAGTGTTTGTGTGTGTGTTTGGAGCGTTTGTGTGTGTTGGAGTGTTTGTGTGTGTTTGGAGTGTTTGTGTGTGTTTGGAGCGTTTGTATGTGTTTGGAGTGTTTGTATGTGTTTGGAGTGTTTGTGTGTGTTTGTGTGTGTTTGGAGTGTTTGTGTATGTTTGGAGTGTTTCTTTGGAGTGTTTGTTTTGAGTGTTTGTGTGTGTGTTTGGAGTGTTTGTGTGTGTGTTTGGAGCGTTTGTGTGTGTTGGAGTGTTTGTGTGTGTTTGGAGTGTTTGTGTGTGTTTGGAGTGTTTGTTTGGAGTGTTTGTGTGTGTGTGTTTGGAGTGTTTGTGTGTGTTTGGAGTGTTTGTTTGGAGTGTTTGTGTGTGTTTGTGTGTGTTTGGAGTGTTTGTGTGTGTGTTTGGAGTGTTTGTTTGGAGTGTTTGTGTGTGTGTTTGGAGTGTTTGTGTGTGTTTGGAGTGTTTGTTTGGAGTGTTTGTGTGTGTTTGTTTGGAGTGTTTGTGTGTGTTTGGTGTGTTTGGAGTGTTTGTTTGGAGTGTTTGTGTGTGTTTGTTTGGAGTGTTTGTTTGGAGTGTTTGTGTGTGTTTGGAGTGTTTGTGTGTGTTTGTGTGTGTTTGTTTGGAGTGTTTGTGTGTGTTTGTTTGGAGTGTTTGTAGTGTTTGTGTGTGTTTGGAGTGTTTGTTTGGAGTGTTTGTGTGTGTTTGGTGTGTTTGTTTGGAGTGTTTGTAGTGTTTGTGTGTGTTTGTAGTGTTTGTTTGGAGTGTTTGTGTGTGTTTGGTGTG
>JAVLUX010000246.1:2517500-2520000 GCA_032164185.1 Moxostoma hubbsi
ACGCTGATTTAGCACGGGAAAGTTTGACGCTGATTTAGCACGGGAAAGTTTGACGATGATTTAGCGCTGGAAAGTTTGACGCTGATTTAGCGCTGGAAAGTTTGACGATGATTTAGCGCTGGAAAGTTTGAACACTGATTTAGCGCGGGAACGTTTGACGCTGATTTAGCGCGGGAAAGTTTGACGATGATTTAGCGCTGGAAAGTTTGACGATGATTTAGCGCTGGAAAGTTTGACACTGATTTAGCGCGGTAAAGTTTGACGCTGATTTAGCGCGGTAAAGTTTGAACACTGATTTAGCGCGGGAAAGTTTGACACTGATTTAGCGCGGGAAAGTTTGACGCTGATTTAGCGCGGGAAAGTTTGACACTGATTTAGCGCGGGAAAGTTTGACGCTGATTTAGCGTGGGAAAGTTTGACTCTGATTTAGTGCGGGAAAGTTAGACGCTGATTTAGCGCGGGAAAGTTTGAATATTATTACAATATGATCAATTATATAAGTACAGTAATCAATTTTAGAGGATAGAAGGACTTACTACTTAATCACTAAAATTAAAAAAAGTTTGTCATTCGAACTCCCCGAACTCCCCCTGTCTACGGGCCTGAACAGTAAAGAGAAGACTGAGGGGTGCAGGACTTATGGGAAGAATTGCAAAGAAAGAGTCACTTTGAAACAGAAAAACAAAAAGAAAAGGTTCAAGTGGGCAAAGAAACACAGACATTGGACAACAGATAATTGGAAAAGAGTGTTACGGATCTAAACCCCATTGAGCTTTTGTGGGATCAGCTAGACTGTAAGGTGCGTGAGAAGTGCCCGACAAGACAGTCACATCTATGGCAAGTGCTACAAGAAGTGTGGGGTGAAAGGTCAAGTGCTACAGGAAGTGTGGGGTGAAAGGTCAAGTGCTACAGGAAATGTGGGGTGAAAGGTCAAGTGCTACAGGAAGTGTGGGGTGAAAGGTCAAATGCTACAGGAAATGTGGGGTGAAAGGTCAAGTGCTACAGGAAATGTGGGATGAAAGGTCAAGTGCTACAGGAAGTGTGGGGTGAAAGGTCAAGTGCTACAGGAAGTGTGAGCTGAAAGGTCAAGTGCTACAGGAAGTGTGGGCTGAAAGGTCAAGTGCTACAGGAAGTGTGGGGTGAAAGGTCAAGTGCTACAGGATGTGTGGGGTGAAAGCTCAAGTGCTACAGGAAGTGAAGGTGAAAGGTCAAGTGCTACATGAAGTGTGGGTTGAAAGGTCAAGTGGTACAGGAAGTGTTGGGTGAAAGGTCAAGAGCTACAGGAAGTGAAGGTGAAAGGTCAAGTGCTACATGAAGTGTTGGATGAAAGGTTAAGCGCTACAGGAAGTGTGGGGTGAAAGGTCAAGTGACCTTCAGCTTCGTGACATTCACCCAAATTATATTTATGATCTGTATTTTCTCTTTCAGATTGTGATTCCAGTTTCCTCTGTGACGGTCATCAAGAAAACCAAAACTGCCATCTTGGTGCCAAATGCGCTGGTTATTTCGACATCCCACGAGCGGGTGAAGCACATTTCACTGTCATGTCAATCAACACGTGAAGACTGTTTTTCTAATGATTGTTTGTGATTCACAGCATGTGTTTGTGTCATTTCTGTCCCGGGACACCACATACAAGGTTCTGATGTCAGTTTGCCCTCACCTGCTTGTAAGTCATTACATCACACACATTTAATGCAGTTCATTTGAATGTGATCGTCTGTGATACAGTAAATGATTACAGGAGGACTGTCCTGGGATCAGTCAGATTCCATCCCAGAGCAGCTCGAGAGGACAGCAGACGTCTCTCCCCACAGTAAGAACCGAGTGTTTCATAATAACGGCATCATTTCCTGCTTGTATGTTCACACAGTGTGTTTGTGCAGGATCTCGCAGTGGATCTGTCCGATTTAGATGCTCCAGTCACACGGACGGATCAACACACGGACGACAGCAGCAGCTCCGACTGTCCAGAGTCTCCAGATTTGGAGAAAACCCCCAGTGTGTGTTTGAGGCTTTAAACATCATGTGTTCATCAGAGGAGAAATGAACGAGTGAATCACACGAGAACTTTCTAGAACACGTCTGGCTCATATTTCACCACTAAATGAAAAGAAATCAATTATATTTCACATCAAGGCAATTAAGTCTGTTTTTAGGACCATTAAGATCTTTTAGCATGTGACATTATTTTAATGCCAGTTAAGCATATTTAACCCCTACATTCTCATGAATGTAAATAAATGTCGTTATCATTATTGTAATTACATATATGATCAATTGTAAAGTATTTATGCAGCATATAGTGTTTGACGGACAGCCACATTTGTATTATAATTAGGAAAATATTTGTAATACAGTGATGAGACCTGGAGATGTTTTCATGCGATTCACTCGTATGCTGGTGAATTATCATAAACCCTTTCCACAGCCATGTGCAGCATATACATACTGATATCCATCATTTATATTTCATTAGTAAATGTGTGTGTGTGTGTGA
>JAVLUX010000246.1:2527500-2535000 GCA_032164185.1 Moxostoma hubbsi
TCCACAGAAAACTATTGTTTCTGCCTCGACTGGAATGACTTGGAGTGCTGGGGAGGGAGTTGCATGTTTTGTTTTCAGCTTTTAACCGTCCTGACAATGTCTGAAAATACATCCATAACACTTTACAATGACAATAAATGCACAATACTTTTATAGCATTTGTTAATCAATGTTTCATAGTTTACTAATACATTACACATTTAAGTTGTATATGTTAACAGTGAATAATGAAACATCAACAAACATGAACTAACAATGAGTAAATGTGCTATTATTAATTAATATTATAACCAAGATGAATAAAAGCTGTTTCAAATATTGTCCAATGTTAGTTTGTAATATCTCATGAATTAATTAATTAACAAATGTAACTGTATTATAAAGTGTTTCCTATTTAGATATTTTTATACACTATACATATATAGGAAACACAATTCTCAACATCAATATTTTATACAAATATATATAATTATTATTTCATTTTTTACTCAACATCAATATTATATATATAAAAAATATTTAAATTTTTACTCAACATCAATATTTTATAAATATATATATATATATAATTATTATTAAATTTTTTACTCATCAATATTTTATTAATATATATATATATATAATTATTATTAAATTTTTTACTCATCAATATTTTATTAATACATATATATATATAATTATTATTAAATTTTTTACTCATCAATATTTTATTAATATATATATATATATATATATAATTATTATTAAATTTTTTACTCATCAATATTTTATTAATACATATATATATATATAATTATTATTAAATTTTTTACTCATCAATATTTTATTAATACATATATATATATAATTATTATTAAATTTTTTACTCATCAATATTTTATTAATACATATATATATATATAATTATTATTAAATTTTTTACTCATCAATATTTTATTAATATATATATATATATATATATATATATATATATATATATATATATATATATATATATATATATAATTATTATAAAAAATTTTTACTCATCAATATTTTATAAATATATATAATTATTATTTAATTTTTTACTCAAAATCAATATTTTATAAATATTAAATTGTTTTACTCATCAATATTTTGTATATATTATATATATATATTTTAGCCTAAATAAGCTAATTGAAACTGCATGTTTAATAGGCTAATTATGGAAGAATTTTGTTTAAAAAAACTTTAATTACTATTTAATTAGTATTAAAACTTTTTTTAATACTAGGCTATTTTAAATCGTATTAAAATCAAATAAAAAAAACATTTCAATGATAAATAACAGTTTCAGATGAGTCTGTCACAGACCCACATTTTACAAATGAATGTTCAGTATTTAACGAGACCTTTATGAGAGCTGAAATATAGGTTATATTTTAGATATAGAACCAAAACACGTCTTGCGTTTCTGTTGTACTGCATGTGATGACGCACTATGACGCACGGGACGCTCGCGCAAACTTAATTAAAAATATAAGTGAAATCATCTTATTTTTACTTTAATTGTAAATAGAACTAAAAGCGCATTTGAGCTATATTGCATGGGGGGGGGGGGGCTGAATTGTAACTTTGTAACGAACTAGAACATCGAAGAGGCATCCGGTGCCAAGTGTCCGGTCACGAGTGCCCGTTACGCGCGTCCTCTCAGTTCAGAGTGACTGACACACACTGTTGCTGCTGGTCATCTCTCCTGTTTCTATAGTAACTGATGGATGCGCTGAGCGCGTGAAAGGACACACTCACCTGCGCGTCTCCAGATTCTCCATCATGTCGGACCAGCACTCATCTCCTCCATCCGGACAGAAATCCGCCCTCAGGGTCACCGAATCCTCTCTGAGCAGGTTTCAGGTGGACCCGGTGGCGGAGGCGGCTGCGGCGGCTGCGGCGGCGGGTGATTCGCGCTCCTCCGGCGGGGAGGAGAAGGGCAGATTCCGGGTGGTGAACTTCTTAAGCCCGTCTGACGCCGCACCTGACGCGGGTGTGAACGGAGACACGGTGAGAAGTGAAGCGAGTCTTCATTCTTCTACCGGAGGTCTCAGTCACTTCTCGGACACTCACTCCAGCACTTATTACCTGCGGACATTCGGTCACAACACCATCGACGCGGTGCCGAACATCGACTTCTACCGGCAGACTGCAGCTCCGCTGGGGGAGAAACTCATCCGACCGTCGCTGTCTGAACTACACGATGAGCTCGACAAGGTGCTGATTAACCCTTTCATTCAACACATGTTTATTTCTAACAAACTGTGCACTCTTATTACCCCAGTGAAAGTCCAAATTTGCTGTCATTAATATATGGGGGTATGTTGTCACAAGGGGGGTAAATATGACATGAATTAAAAAGCGATTTAAATTAAATTAGTGCGTGATTTAATGACAGTAAAATCATGTTCACACACATATTGTTTATGTGTCTATACTTTTGAAACAGTATTTTAATGTTGACAGATTAAACCCCATTGACTTGCATTGGAAGTGTCACACACACACACACACACACACACACACACACACACACACACAGATTAAACCCCATTCACTTGCATTGGACGTGTCTCACACACACACACACACACACACACACTCACAGATTAAACCCCATTGACTTGCATTGGACGTGTCTCACACACACACACACACACACACACACACACACAGATTAAACCCCATTCACTTGCATTGGACGTGTCTCACACACACACACACACACACACACACACACACACACAGATTAAACCCCATTGACTTGCATTGGAAGTGTCACACACACACACACACACACACACACACACACACAGATTAAACCCCATTGACTTGCATTGGAAGTGTCTCACACACACACACACACACACACAGATTAAACCCCATTGACTTGCATTGGAAGTGTCACACACACACACACACACACACACACAGATTAAACCCCATTGACTTGCATTGGAAGTGTCACACACACACACACACACACACACACAGATTAAACCCCATTGACTTGCATTGGAAGTGTCACACACACACACACACACACACACAGATTAAACCCCATTGACTTGCATTGGTTGTGTCTCACTGGAACACACGTTTGTGTAATTGGACTTTTGACTGAAATCCTTCTGAAGTTATTATGATCCAGTTTTCCATGTCATGTTTCTCCCCTGAATGATTCGAGGAAACTTATTATGTTGTTCTTTTGTTTAGAGCTTCACCATATTTACATTGGCACGCAGCACAAGTGTTGTTTTAATGTTGTATTATAGCAGTGTGAGCATTCCTTCATCCCACAGATTATTCATCTGTATGTTACTTCACTTATGTGACGTCAGAGGACACACACACACACACACACACACAAATACAGAGTTGTCCTCAGACAATAGACACACACACACACACACTTTCACACACACACACACACACACACACACCACACACACACACACACTATCTCTCACACACACACACACACACACACACACACACACAGAGTTGTCCTCAGACAATAGACACACACACACTTTCACACACACACACACACACACACACACACACACACACACACACACACACACACACACACACACACACACACACACACTATCTCACACACACACACACACACACACACACACACACACAGAGTTGTCCTCAGACAATAGACACACACACACTTTCACACACACACACACACACACACACACACACACACACACACACACACACTATCTCACACACACACACACACACACACACACACAGAGTTGTCCTCAGACAATAGACACACACACACTTTCACACACACACACACACACACAGTTGTCCTCAGACAATAGACACTCTCTCTCTCTCAGGCACAGATACACACACACACACACACACACACACACACACACACACACACACTCTCTGCTCTGTGCTGCAGTTCTGGGTCACGTCACAATGCTGCTGTGTGTTTGTGCGTCTGTACACTGAGTTACAGTAACATGAATCATGAGTATTCATCAGTAAATATGCTCCTTACTTTCTATGGAGGATTTCAATGTATGCAATTTTCAGAAGGTTTAAATGGAGTGGTGGTGGCATAGTGGGCTAAAGCACATGACTGTAATCAGAAGGTTGCTGGTTCGGTCACCACCATTGTGTCCTTGAGTAAGACACTTAACTCCAGGTTGCTCCGGGGGGATTGTCCCTGTAATAAGTGCACTGTAAGTCACTTTGGTGGTGGTGTAGTGGGCTAAAGCACATGACTGTAATCAGAAGGTTGCTGGTTCGATCCCCACAGTCACCACCATTGTGTCCTTGAGTAAGACACTATTTGTTTGTTTTTGCATCTACAAAACAAACTTACAAACAGTGTTCTGATTAGAGCATAACTAGATTTGTGTTTGCATGTGCAAAACGTATCACCATTAGAGGTAATTGGTCAGCACTTATACAGCGCTTTTTTAACATTAGCGGTATTCAAAGCCCTTTACATTGCGTCTCATTCACACACACACACACACCAATGGCGGCAGAGCTGAATATAAGGTGCTATCCTGCCATTGGGAGCAACTTGGGGTTCAGTGTCTTGCCCATGGACACTTTGGCATGTGGACTCATGTGGGCCGGTAATCGAACCGCCAACCCTGCGATTAGCTGCCAACCCGCTCTACCACCACAGCTGCCACATAGACCTTTAATGACACAATAAGTCAAGGCACGGTCTAGTAAGAGAAGCCAATCATGTGGCTGAGCGCAGTGCATAAAATCATGCAGATACGGGTCAGGAGCTTCAGTTCATGTTCACATCAACCATCGGAATGGGGAAAATGTGATCACAGTGATTTGGAGCGTGGCATGATTGTTGGCACTAGTCGGGCCGGTTTGAGTGTTTCTGTAACTGCTGATCTCCATCTTATGGTGCGTTCACATGCAACGCGAAGCAAGCGTTTCGTATGACGCGATTACATACAAAGTCAACGCAAAGACTCGAATAGAGGCGAATTTGCGCCGGCCGCCGTGAATGAAGTGAATAGCGTGACTCGAACACGCAAAATCGCTCCATTCGCGTTTTCACGCAAGTTTAAATTTTTCAACTCGAGCGAAATATCTGCATGACACGTTGTTGCGAAAGCCTATCAGCACTGAGATTGTCCGGATGTCACTGACGTACTGACGTAGTAGCAGAAGAAATCTGGAAAAATGGATGATAAAATGGTTGTAGCGGCGTGTGTGCGCACCCGGATTTGTACGACAAAACGTCAGCGTATCTGGGACTTCCACAACAGACACATCATTGTGATGTCGGCCATGGTTGATGGCGGAAAGATACATTTGTCGTAGAAGCCCCGCCTCCTGTCCTTTTCCTGAAGAGAAGGGGGAATACTCGCGGGTTCATGTTACTCGCTCGAATGCGAGTTTAAACAGAAATTCAATCCAAGCGGTCAAACTTGCGAGGCGAAATTATTTTACGCGTTGCATGTGAACGCACCATAAGTCAGGTGGTTTTAATGTTGTGGCTGTTCTGTGTATATACATGTATTTATATGCACACACAAAACTCGTAACTGTAAATATATCGGCTATAAAATCCAAGCAATGCAATGGAGCCGAGTCTCTCATTTCAAAATAAGAGTCCCCGTGTATTTCAAGGCTTGTTGACACAGGAAGTATTACGTTACGTTAGTATTACTTGTACTGATTGTTTCTTGGCATGATCATGTTTAGGAGCCGTTTGAGGACGGGTTCCCAAACAGCGAGGAGTTCACGGCTGCGGAGATCATCGCATCCAAAGATCTGTCCGATTCCAAGGGCGGTACGGTGAAGTTCGGCTGGATCAAAGGAGTTCTGGTGAGCATTAAAACCAAACGTCTCAATAATCAGTTGCCCAGCGGTAATGCTAGCAAACATTCATGCCATTTTGTGTTCAGATCCGATGCATGTTGAACATCTGGGGCGTGATGCTGTTCATCAGGATGTCTTGGATTGTGGGTCAAGCTGGCATCGGTACACTGACTCATCTGAAACTGCGGCTCATACGCTGTTGTGTCGTTGCGTCATGTGTTGAACGAGTGTTGTTGTTTTCCCGCAGCTCTGTCGTGTGCTATTGTGCTCATGGCTATCGTGGTGACGTGCATCACTGGACTCTCAACATCAGCTATAGCAACTAACGGCTTCGTCCGCGGAGGTGAGACCATACAGTGCCACGTATAACGTTCTATAACGTCCACTTCGCCAATTTGAATGATTCTGAAATGAGATGCTTTGTGCATGTAAATCAATGTGTGTTTAGGTGGAGCGTATTACCTGATCTCCAGGAGTTTAGGTCCAGAGTTTGGAGGGTCCATCGGTCTGATTTTTGCCTTCGCTAACGCGGTCGCCGTCGCCATGTATGTCGTGGGTTTTGCAGAAACTGTCGTAGAACTTCTCGATGTGAGTATGAACACATGGGCCTTTTCTAAGTGTTACATTCATCCATGTAAAGCTTTATTATTTCCATACACTGCTGCTGCTGCTGTTGTTGTTTGTCAGAGTATAGATGCGCTAATGACAGATGAGATTAACGACGTCAGGATCGTCGGCACGCTCACCGTCATTCTGCTGTTGGGCATCTCTGTTGCGGGCATGGAGTGGGAGGCAAAGGTCAAGATACAGTGTTCTTCAGTCGTTATCCTGTTTCTTTACAAGTCTGTTGAGTTATAATGCTGCTGATGAGTTGTTCAGATGTGTTTGTGTTTACAGATGTGTTCATGGTCTTCCACAGGCCCAGATCGTGTTATTGGTCATTCTTGTGGCGGCTATTTGCAACTACTTCATTGGCTCGTTTATTCCGGTGGAATCGAAGGAACCCAAAGGCTTCCTTGGGTACAACGGTGAGTCTTCTCTTCGGGTTTATTTACAGCAGTCATTGATGGTCATTTAGCAACAGTCCTGACTTTGATAGATATGTCAAACATTGCAAACAATTATTTTGTTGCTCTAAAATATGATCAAAACAATTACAAATTGAAATATGATCTCTGTAAACCCCAAAGTAGACACGACTTTATTTCAGCTTTTACTTTAGGATGTTTTCCTCAAAATGAGATAAATGTGTTCAGTATTTACTTGTCCTGGTAAAATAATAATATGCTTTATTGTACATGTCCAAAAAAACCTGCAGTCCAGTAGAAGCGAAAATGCAAAACCGCTTCATTCGTGTGTTTGCGCAAGTTTAAATTTTTCAACTCGAGCGAAATATCCGCATGACACGTTGTTGCGAAAGCCTATCAGCACTGAGATTGTCCAGATGTCACTGACGTACTGACGTAGTAGCAGAAGAAATCTGGAAAAATGGATGAAAATGGTTGTAGCGGCGTGTGTGCGCACCCGGATTTGTACGAGACAACGTCAACATATCTGGGACTTCCACAACAGACACAGAGCAGCGATCGTTGTGATGTCGGCCATGGTTGATGGCGGAAAGATACATTTGTCGTAGAAGCCCCG
>JAVLUX010000246.1:2542500-2570000 GCA_032164185.1 Moxostoma hubbsi
AAGGCACGCATGAAGGCCTTCTACACACCTGTGCTTGCTGAAGATCTCCGACAAGGAGCCCAATACCTGCTGCAGGTCAAACTGGACAGGGCAACGTGTCTCACAATGCACAACATTTGTTAAGGGCAGTTTTATAAAGCCGTTTTTAAAGATTAACACCCCGTCTACACCGGCGCAAATCACTCTCATTAGAGAACTTATTCACAGTAGCGCCATCTTTGATTTTTTGACGTGAATGAAAATGAGGCTGTGGGATAGACGTCGTCTCTTAAATGACATGGTGTATAAAGCTATCAAAAAAATAGATATACAGAAATTTCTTGGAAAGATATTTTATCAATGTGTCCACATGTGTGGACGTTGTGTTTTGGCTTTGTTATATGCATTGCATAATTTAAATGAATTAAACCCACCTGAATACTGTTCACAAGACTCCACACAGTCATTTAAGGGTTAAATTTCTGGTGCGTTGAGTCATGTGACACAACAGCATGACACTGATTTCCAAGAAGCGTTTTTACGGGCGCAGCGCCAACAGAAGTGCCTCTGGTCATAAACTTATTTAAGTTTTTTAATTGAAACGAGTGTGGTTGTAAAGAGAAGCGTGTTTCGCTTTAAACAATCCGTTCATTTTTCATGCATCAGCGCGCTGATAAACATGACGTCCACATACGTGGAAAATGGGACTTTATTCCCTCAAAAGTTGAAAAACATGTTATTTTGAATAATTTTCACACATGAACACATCTGTGGGTCATTTCGCTTCATTTTAATATAAATGTAGTTATATTTTATTTTATCTCTGTACAATACAGTTCTGTTCATTAACATTTATAAATGCATTCTTATATATTTCCGTGTTCACTCGTGGCTAAATTAGCGCCTAACTACCTCTCCACACACACAAGTTATTTAATATCACAACTTTTCATACAGAAGGGGTATTAAATCAAATATAAATACACAATACTAGAAGAAAAGCTACAATGTGCTTTATTAGAACACTAAAATTAGCCCAAGACTAAATTAAACCATTTTTATAGCTTACTTTTAACACATGTTGGCAGCAATCTCTGGGTTTGATCAATTAAATCAATTGCTTAATGCACAAAAATAAAAAAAATAAAAAATATTAAATTAAAAATATAAATTACCCCCCCCCCCCAAAAAAATGACCAGAACAAAAACAAAACATTAAATTAAAAATATAAATTACCAAAAAAAAAAAAAAAAAAAATGTAAAAATTACCAGAACAAAAACAAAACATTAAATTAAATCAAATTAATACATTTCTTAAACAAAAAAAAACATTAAAAAATTAAAAATATAAATTACCAAAAAAAAAAAAGAATAATAATTACCAGGAAAAAAACAAAGCATTAAATTAAATCAAATTAATACATTTCTTAAACAAAAAAAAACATTAAATTAAAAATATAAATTACCAAAAAAAAAAAGAATAATAATTACCAGGAAAAAAACAAAGCATTAAATTAAATCAAATTAATAAATTACTAAAATAAAAAAAAACATTAACCCCCCCCCCCCCTCCCATTTTAAAATATAATGCATCATTTTATTTTAACATGGTTGGCCGTGATTGGATGATGCTGGACATTACTTTGACTCAGAATTAATTATGCTAATTTATGATGTAATAATGTCTGTAACGTCTCAAAAATAATAATAATAATCAATACTCCTGCAAACATAAATAATAGATTAAAGAAAATTATTTACTCATTATCATTATTATTATTTTATTGATTTTTTGCTTGTTTATTATGTGCTACTTGTTACAAAGTTAAATGTAAAATGCACTCAGCAGTCACGCTCTGTTCTCAGGAGGATAAACTGCAGGACTGTCAAAAATCAAAGATGGCGCTGCTGTGAATAAGGTCTATATTCAATATTAGAAGTGTCTGTTTACATTGGACGGATGTCCCGTTCTGTTGCTAAAGCACTGCAGAGCTACTCCAGCCACTATATCATCCCGTCTTTTGACATAAAATCATTTTACTTCCTAAATATCTTACATTTGAATTTTTCTGTGTTTCATATTATTTGTTAAATACTTAATAACTTCAGAACGTTTCTGGTCTACTCTATTTAAATCATCCACATGTATACATAGTTTAAGTTAGGGATAATGTACAGTTAGATGTTTGACACATAAATGGACATTAAACATTGTTTTGAGCTGAATTGTTTTTTCTTAGTTTACTTGTGATACGAGATGCGGCAAAGATGACTCGCAACACCGGTCTGATATCACGTAATCCCCAGATTTGCGGTTGTTACTGGGAAAAAATAAGGCCACTAGATGGCGTAATCGACCAATCAGAATCGAGTATTGCAGAGAGCCATGTAATAAGCAACAATGACATTTTAATAATAATTCTATAATAATGAAATGTTTATATCAGTGGGTTTCCGTTGACAATACAGTAAGATACAGGTTATTCACCCATTGAACCCAGGGACAGGTTATGACTTGCAAAGGCCAATTATCTCCAAGAACCCGCTTCCACCCAAAAGTTGTTAAGCAGAGGGGGGGGGGGGGGTTGTTCATGACCAAAAGGTTTTCACCAAACTAGATTGTGCAGCCTTAAAGCCTAGCGCACCCCCGAGCAGTCAAGGGCCCCCTGGGCACTGGCCCCATTGGCCTGGCCAGTAATCCGTCCCTGATTGAACCGTTGCTGAAGTCTTCTGGAGCTCTCAGTTGATTGGTCGGTGCTTTCTGTATGTCATTTTAAATTTTCACTTCAATACGTTCAGTGTAAACAGACTCACGTCTTTGCGGTGCATCAACAGTCACAGTGTGAGGTTGGTTTTCACAGAGCTTCAGCATCGGTGCTACTAAGGATGAAGAGTAAAACTGCAAATTCTGTTGTGAATTTAACAGACCGCTGGTTTGGGTCGTCTGAAGCCGAACACACTAGTATTTGGCTTTAAGAACAACTGGAGGGACGGTGACATGAAGGATGTGGAAACATTTATCAACACGATCCAGTGAGTCTGACTGCAATGCACGTGATAGTTAAATGTGATGTGTGTCTCATGCAGAATCGACTATGAGTCATTGGACGTCCCGAAGAGTGGAAACAATGTGACTCAGTGATGCTTTCGTAAGGCGAATCTCAATCAGCTCTTTAGTTCAGTATTCAAGGCACTGTAATTTCTAGGGCTGTTCCAATCGTAAAATCGTTCCAGTGCACTGAAACGTTCACTCCCTAAAATCTCCCAGAATGCATCGTTAAAACCATGAAGCATCGTTGCTCACTATTGGTCATGTCGGAATAATCGTAAATATAAGCGTATTCGTAACCTCTGCAATACTCTCTGGCATGCTGGATATCAGCTTCTTGGCCAAATCCGGACTGATGATCCATTCTTGCCTTATTAGTGCTCGGAGTTGATCACAGTTTGTGGGCTTCTGTTTGTCCACTCGCCTTTTGAGGATTGACCACAGGTTCTCTATTGGATTAAGATAAGTTGTCAGGCCACGGATCCAAAATTTCAATGTAATGATCTCCGAGCCACTTCATTATCACTCTTGCCTTGTGACATGGTGCTCCAACATGCTGGAAAATGCACGGATCATCACCAAATTGCTCCTGGATCGTTGGGAGAAGTTTTGATCCCATTCTTTATTCATGGCAGTGTTTTTGTGCAGGATTGTGAGCGAGCCCACTCCCTGTGATGAAGAGCAACCCCACACATGAATGGTCTCAGGATGCTTCACTGTTGGCACGACACAGGACTCATGGTTGCATTCACCTCTTCTTCTCTGAACTATCAATTTTCCAGATGTCCCAAACAGTCGGAAGGGGAAATAACTTTGCACCAGTCGTCTGCTGTCCAATCCTTGTACTTCCTGCAGAATTTCAGTCTGTCCTTGATGTTTTTCCTGGAGAGAAGTGGCTTCTTTGCTGCCCTTCTTGACACCAGGCCATTGCCCAAAAGTTTTCGCCTCACTGAGCGTGCAGATGCCCTCAAACCAACCTGCTGCCAATCTTGAGCTCTGCACTGGTGGTGATACGATTCTGTAGCGGACTCCTCAGGAGGAGACGGTCCTGGCACCTGCTGGACACTCTGGGACGTCCTGAAGCCTTCTTCACTGCAGTTGATCCTCTCTCCTTGAAGTTCTTGATGATCCGGTAAATGGTTCTTTCAGGTGCAATATTCTTTGCAGCAATTTCCTTGCATGTGCGGCCATTTTGATACAAAGCGATGATGGCTGCACGTCTTTCTTTAGAGGTAACCGTCGCTAACAAGAACACAATGATTGGAAGCTCTTCTTCCCTCCTTTTATAGCAATCAGTCTGCTCTTATAATCCAATCAGAATGATCGAGTGATGTCACCTGACTAGTGCTCATTCACACTTTCCCAGGTGCTGCGGATATAATCAGTGAAATGATGTTGGATGGTCATTTTGTGCCATGGCCAAAAAAACAGTGAAATTTGTTTTTTTGTGATAAAGTTAATTTTTTTGGCCAATGAATCTTTTTGCAATAATTTAAAATTCATCTGATCACTCTGTGAGTCTTAAGTGTCACAACACTCCTCGGATCAATATCCTTACCAGTGCCCAAACTCGTGTTCATGATAGACTGAGTCACGACATAGGGAGCTGATTGAGACAAATTCTTTGTTTATTTGACCATACAGGCCGGCAACACTGACTTTTTCTGTTTGTCCGACCAATGGAATGGAGTGTTTGGGAAGGGAGGGATAATGGACAGTCAGCCGGTTGTTATCGCACAATAAACCCCGACAGGGTGATCAGGACCCCGACGCGAAACCTGAAGGGGTTTATTGTGCGATAACAACCAGCTGACCGCACATTATGGAATGAATGACTGTCTCATTATTCATCTTATTTCAAGACGACTTGCCAAATAAACAAATAAATGCGCATGAAACATTGATGAGCGCTCTGATACGTGGATGTGCGGTTGTTACTGAAAAACATCTGACCACTAGATGGCGCCACTGACCAATCAGAATCCAGTATTCCAGAGAGCCGTGTAACAGACAGACCTTTATATAAACAGTTACAGCCGCAGAAATGACACACTTCACATTTAAATATTTAAATCTGTAAGAAATCTTTGTAATTGCTAGACATGGAAACACTGTTGCGCTGTTTGTGTGTTTCAGTGATGCGTTTGATCTGCAGTATGGAGTCGTTCTCTTAAGACTGAAAGAAGGTCTCGACATCTCACACATTCAAGGTCTAAATGCTTTATCCATTCTGATACTGACTTCAGATGCTACAGTAGGTATATGATACAGTCGTATTCTTCAGTGACTGCAACTTGTTGTTTCTTCAGATGAATTTCAGTCAGCACATGAGAAAGCTCCTGGAATGAAAGACCTCCTGGTGTCCATCAACATCAAAGACTTTGAGAGTGATTCCTCAAAACCTTCATCACAAATGACCAGTTGTCAAAGCAGTCCTCTCATCTTCAGAGGTCAATAACACTTCACATCATCAGGGCATGCGGCATGTTCGAATACGATTCCTCCAAGAGTGCTTTCCAAACCAGGGCATGCTTTGAACATTATTTGGTAACTTTGGTAACCTCTGAGGTTAAAAAAAAAGCGCTATATAAGTGCAGACCAGAAGATATGATCATATGTGTCTATTAAACATGACTTAAACATGCATTACAGACAGTGGCGGATTTAGGCATGGGCATTCGCACAGGGTGGCATCTTGCGGGGGGCGGCACGAGGCGGTGGAGCACCCCCTGCATCCCCATGCTTTTGACACCTCGGATTTGTGTTAATCTGTAAAGCACTTCTCTTCTTCTAAACTTCTCTTCTCTCATGATCCATGTATGATATTCAGACAGTAAGAGCGCTCCTGTCCTAGCTCCCGCAGACGAGAAACTTCTGGCCGCTAGTCAACAGTTCAAGAGGAAACAGCACAAAGGAACCATTGATGTCTGGTGGCTGTTTGATGATGGAGGTACAGTGATCATACAGATGTCTCATTAAAACAACATTGTCATTGAGATTGTGGAGTGGTGCTGGCGTAGTGAGCTAAAGCACTAAACTTGTTGCTGGTTTGATCCCCACAGCCACCACCATTGTGTCCTTGAGTAAGGCATTTAACTCCTGTTGATACGCAATTCCCCGCATGCGGTAGTGACGTTACTCTGCTTACATTTAATATATAATTTACCATCTATAAATGTAATTAATGTTAACTAATGATGCATCTTGTTCAACATTGATATCCGATCTCTGTTTCACGACAGCAATGCTCCAGAAACAGCAATTCAGTTATTTGTGCAGGAGTACAAATGAAAACATGCGATATCAAAACGGGACTTTTATTATGAAAACATGCAATATCAAAAAGGGACTTTTATTATGAAAATATGCAATATTAAAACGGGACTTTTATTATGAAAACACGCAATATCAAAACGGGACTTTTATTATGAAAACACGCAATATCAAAACGGAACTTTTATTATGAAAACACGTAATATCAAAACCGGACTTTTATTATGAAAACACGCAATATCAAAACGGAACTTTTATTATGAAAACACGTAATATCAAAACGGAACTTTTATTATGAAAACACGTAATATCAAAACAGAACTTTTATTATGAAAACACGTAATATCAAAACGGGACTTTTATTATGAAAACACGGAATATCAAAATGGGACTTTTATTATGAAAACATGCAATATCAAAACGGGTCTTTTATTATGAAAACACGTAATATCAAAACGGGATTTTTATTGTGAAAACATGCAATATCAAAACGGGACTTTTATTATGAAAACATGCAATATCAAAACGGGACTTTTATTATGAAAACACGTAATATTCAAACGGGACTTTTATTATGAAAACACGATCGCCAAATGAATCCAGTTCAACACACTTGAGTCAATCGTCCATGACAAGCGTTCATTGATAAACATCCAATCGCACTTTTTGTCCATAAAAGTGATAAATGTGAGAAATATTGATATATTCTCCATTGTTTACATGAGATCTCGCCTTCATCATCATCTTCATCAAACTGCAATCTGAGCAGCATTCATGTTGTAAAACTGTATATGATCTTATATATTAGAGTCTCATAAACAAAACCAGCCGTCTCCAAAGTCTGTTTATAAAAATGTGGCGTAGTTTTATTCATAATAGTCCAGCAGTGCGGTCAGATTTAGTGTCGTCTTGAGAGGCGGAGTCTTAATTTGACTCTGAACACTTCCAGAGATTTTACAGAGATTTAAAGCTGCAGGAACCTCATTTATTATTCCATCATCTTCACATTAGAAACGTCACTTCTTCAGACTCGTGTCTTTGGGGACGTTGTATTTCTGGGTTGTCTTGCCACTTTTATTATTTATTTAGATTATGAAAACATGTTCAGCAAAAAATATTTCCATTAATATAAACTTCAGCTTCTGTAACTTTTAAAAATAACAACATATATTAATTCTGAAACTTGAGAAATAAAGCCCAAAGTGTCTCTTTCAGAAGATACGACAACTGTGTCCAAACTCCAAAGTGTCCCGTAAATACAACCATTTCAGTTCAGGCCATTTTCATGGTTTGTGCTCAAAAAGGAGGCGTGTATCAACAGGGTAAATGTTTATGTCATTATATGGCTTGAAAAAGTCAACATACTGTTATTCTTCAAACTTGGTTTAGAGTTTTTTCCAGAATCCCCAAATCAGGACCAAAATTTCCAATTGTATCTCCTCCAAGATCTTTGGCACAGACCTTCAGACTGTTCTAATTTACATTGCTGAGACTTTCATTAATGGCTGCCAGTAAAACCTTCAAACTTCAAGCCTTTAAAACTATATTAAACAGTCGGTCCAGGATCTTTAAGACAACATTATGTGGTCTCGACACACTGTTCAAGTTACAAATGAAGTTTTGAATATATTAATATATACATTAAGTGTCTGCATGATAATTCTGGAGAGATTTGAGCTTTGATAAATGACACTGTATCTGCTGTTTTAGGCTTAACTCTTTTGATACCGTATTTACTGACCAATAAGAAGAAATGGAGCGATTGTAAGATCCGTGTGTTCATTGGAGGAAAGATAAACAGGATTGATCATGACCGCAGAGCGTGAGTATTATCACCAATTCATCGACATTCACAAACCTTCCTTACACGCTTTATTTAATGTGTGTAAAAGAAATTAAGAAAATGTTCATAAAGGGGTTCAGGGTATCTCAGCGAGTATTGCCGCTGACTATCACACCTGGAGTCGCGAGTTTGAATCCAGGGCGTGCTGAGTGACTCCAGCCAGGTCTCCTTAGCAACCAAATTGGCCCGGTTGCTAGGGAGGGTAGAGTCACATGGGGTAACCTCCTTGTGGTCACTATAATGTGACTCCAGTCAGGTCTCCTTAGCAACCAAATTGTCCCGGTTGCTAGGGAGGGTAGAGTCACATGGGGTAACCTCCTCGTGGTCGCTATAATGTGACTCCAGTCAGGTCTCCTTAGCAACCAAATTGTCCCGGTTGCTAGGGAGGGTAGAGTCACATGGGGTAACCTCCTCGTGGTCACTATAATGTGACTCCAGTCAGGTCTCCTTAGCAACCAAATTGGCCCGGTTGCTAGGGAGGGTAGAGTCACATGGGGTAACCTCCTCGTGGTCACTATAATGTGGTTCTCGCTCTCGGTGGGGTGTGTGGTGAGTTGTGTGTGGATGCCGCGGAGAATAGCGTGAAGCCTCCACACTTGCTACGTCTCCATGGTAACGCGCTCAACGAGTCACGTGATAAGATGCGCGGATTGACGGTCTCAGACGTGGAGGCAACTGAGATTCATCCTCCGCCACCCGGATTGAGTCACTACGCCACCACGAGGACTCAGAGCGCTTTGGGAATTGGACGTTACACATTGGGGATAAAAAATCATGAAAACATGATGAATCATGGACATTTTAAGAACTTACACAGTGATAATAAACCCATGTAGATTTAATGATAAACTACTAAAGCTTTCGTTCCTGCACAGCATGGCGGCGTTACTGAGTAAGTTCCGGATTGACTTCTCTGACATCACTGTTATTGGAGACATCAACATTAAGCCAGAGAAACACAAGTATGTCTATATTCATTAGGAACATATAATGATCATGTCCGGTGTCCATCAGAAACAGATATCGTTTGATGTTGTGTTCAGTAAGAAGATGTTTCAGGAGGTGATTGAGCCGTACAGACTGAGAGAAGACGACATGGAGCAGGATGCTGCTGAGAAACTGAAGGCGGAGGAACCCTGGAGGATCACTGATAATGAGCTGGAGCTGTACAGGTCAAAGGTCAGACGACCTCCATATAACACACACCTGCAACATATCGCACATCAATCATTCTATAGTTGCCGAAATTGACAGAATTCCTAAATCACAAAAGAGTGAAGCAGAGCTGACCACCTGTAACTGACATCAGCTCTTCCTCTTCTTCATTTCTTTAAACTAGTCGAACCGTCAAATCCGACTGAACGAGCTGTTGAAGGAGCACTCGAGTACAGCAAATCTCATCGTCATGTATGTATCACGTTTAACACATACATCTGATACTGTTATCTCGTGTTTGTGTGATTTGATTGGGTCCGATGTCTCCTGTCCGTTCACAGAACGATGCCGCTGGCCAGAAAGGGGACGGTGTCCAGCGCTCTTTATATGTCCTGGCTGGACACGTTATCTAAAGATCTGCCGCCCATTCTTCTCGTCCGAGGGAACCATCAGAGTGTTCTGACCTTCTACTCCTGAAGAGATGATGATTCATGAAACACATCGTTACAATCAGTACATTTGTATAATGACCAGACATGACTGATGTTGCAGATGATCGTATTTTAATGTAACGACAGGTCAATAATGATGCTTGATATATATCTGTTGTCTATTTTGCACTAACGGTCCAATGAAAAGCCTTTAATGAAGCTTGTTTTAGAACATTCATGTAACACTCTGAACAATGGCTGCATTTGAAACAATGTTTCAGATCTTCAGACATCTGTCCACTAACTGTTTTAGAATCGGTCCTTAATCGGGGAAAAGGTCATGGCTTTGACAAACGTCTCCATGGAAACACTGTCATCAAAACTTAGTTCTAATAAGAAACATTGACAAATTAATTCAATAAACTGCCTTGATTAGAAACAATATCAGACTTGTGTGTTTTTGCATTGCCTGTTTTTCTGGGACGCTGCTGTCTGCCAACAGCTACACTGTATAAAATAACATCTGTTAAAGATTTACAGTAAAATACCGTCAAATGTGGTTCACAGAAATCCACCATAAACACACAGTGATTATATTTGATGCATTACGTGATGTCCTTTTGATGGCGGTGTTATTATGACATGATGTAAACTCCTTCTGAAGCTAGAAACATCTTTTGACTTTATAATGTATTATTAATCACGGTAGTGACTACAGAACTACAGTATGATGACTAAAGTTGCGTTCACACTGACAGTGGCGGGCGGTTCGGTCGTGGTGGTGTGTGTGGAGAGTCTAATATTATTATTCAAATATTAGCATCACATGAGCTCTACCATCTTCTCTCCTATTGGCTGTCGCTCCCAAAAGTCACTCCTCATTTGCATAAAGTGAAACATTTCTCAACTTTGTCTCGTCGCTGGACACGCCCACATCCGGTATGGTAGCTGTTGCTCGTGTCGCCCGCTCTCATTGAAAATGAATAAGATGAGTCGTTTTGTCGCTGCGTGTCGCTGGCAGTGTGAACGCAGCTTTAAAGTTCATCATACACTGCCGCCATATCACCGTGTGCCCACTGAAGCTAAGCAGGGTTGAGCCCGGCCACGGCCTGGATGGAAGAGGTATTAGTGAGGTCAGCAGGGGGTGTTCACCTACCGCACTGTCACCTGTGTGGGTCCTATTGCCCAAGTATAGTGATGGCATCCTTCAGATGAGATGATAAACTGATGTTCTGACTCTCTGTGGGGATTAAACATCCCAGGACACTTCTCGGAAGAGTAGGGGTGTAAGCATGGTGTCCTGGACAAATTCCCCTCATTGGCCCGTCTCAATCATGGCCTCCTAATAATCCCCGTCCATTAAATACCTCTATCACTCTCTCCTCTCCACCAAGAGCTGGTGTGATGTACTGGCGCACTATGGCTGCTGTCAATCATCCAGGTGATGCTGCACACTGGTGGAGGTTGAGGAAAGTCCCGTTCACTGTGTAAAGCGCTCTGTGTGTACTGTCAGAAAACACTATAAATGCAACATTCATCAAGAGCGGCTCTTCCAGGAATACTACAAATGTAGAGACTCAGTGTCACTCACACAAACATTAAACACCATCAGGGTGACACTAAAATTACACAACGCCTGATTATTGTTTTTCACCAAAAATGTTCTCCTATATTTCCTGCCCGTTTGTAACCTGTGCATGCTGTTACATTTACATTTACATGTATGCATTTGGCAGACGCTTTTATCCAAAGTGACTTACAGTGCACTTATTACAGGGACAATCCCCCCGGAGCAACCTGGAGTTAAGTGTCTTACTCAAGGACACAATGGTGGTGACTGTGGGGATCAAACCAGCAACCTCCTGATGACCAGTTATGTGCTCTAGCCCACTACGCCACGACCACCTCCCAGAACATTCTGTGAATCACTCCTCAGTAAATGATGTTTTACGGAGAAATCTCTGTAGTGTCTTTCTGTAAATGTCTATTCCGAAGCGATCCGATCGTTTTGGGTGAGAACAGACCAAAAATTTTACAATCTTGCCGTTGCAGTTTCTAGGCTCGATTGCACAGAGAGCAACATGGTGCTAGGAGATTTATACAGTGAAAAAGGAGATACATAGTGGTCTGTTCTCATCCAAAACCGATCACTTCTGAAGACATGGATTAAACCACTGGAGTCTTTTATGCTGCCTTTATGTGCTTTTTTGAGCTTCAAATTTCCAGTCACCATTCACTTCCATTGTATGGACCTACAGAGCTTCATTTGTGTTCTGCAGAAGAAAGGGATGACATGAGGGTGAGTAAATGATGAGAGAAGTTTCACATTTGGGTGTACTGTTCCTTTAACCCCGTTAATTAACGTTTGTAGCATTTCTACAAGCACTTAGCATTGAAATAATGGACATTTCAGTGTAAAGACACAGCTTACAATAAACAGAATATATTGAGGATTGATTCACAGAATTACAGCATGCACAGGATACAAACAGGGAAATCTGGGAGAACATTTCATGCAAGCTTTGTGTGTTTTATTCCAATATTGGAGAATACAAAACTAGAGACAAATGGACCAATGCGTATTTTTATAAACTCTACGACATGCAAATGTGTGTGTTAAAGTCCTCATGTGCTAAAAGTGATTTCCGCTGATTGTTACACACATGTTGATCCTAAAAGTGTCAAAATACAGAGCTGTACCATCAACAGCCCCGTGACTGAAGCCCACCGTAATTCATATTCACATTAGCACTTGTGAGATTAATTCCCTCCCATCCTCTTGAGTCTTGATTGAGGATTCATCACCGTTTTCTGTCACAAATCTGTGTGGAGAATGTCAGTCGGTTCCTCCGTTCAGCCGAGCATCAAGCCACACGGAGTTGATCCCGACGACAGCGGTGATGACTGGGAGATCGGTGTGGGGAATCTAATCATCGACCTGGACGCGGATTTGGAGAAAGAAAGACAGAGATCGGAGATGAATCGCTTTTCGAGCGTTAAAAGCGGCGCGGCGGAAGGTCGTGTGGAGCTCGAGTGCAGTTGCGCGGGTGCCGCGGATGCGTTTGACGGCCCGACGAGAGCCGGAGAGCCGCAGCAGGGATATCTGTGCAAAGAGCCCAAGAAATTCAAGCTGAAAAGGCGAAATTCCTCGAATGACACTGACAGATCGCCCTCGCTGGAGATTCCTAAAGTATGCGTCGGTAAACGGAGGGAGGCTCAAGGACGCCCCGGAGAGGCTCCAGAGATGAGTTCAGCACCACCGGCGGTGGACAGCTCCGGCGACGCGACTAAAGCCAAAGACGGCAAGAGAGGGAAGAATCAAGGCAAAGGCCTGAAACGAGAGAAAGAATCGGTCAGGACGCGTAAAGAGAAGCTCGCGGATGAATTGGGGTCGCAGTCGGAGAATGGATGCGCTGTCGGTGGGACCGAGAATCTCCTCGGTAGGGGCGGAATGGACGCGGCTATTGTCGGACGCACTGACGACACGAACACACAAGAACACGAGCTGAAGACGGTAAGATCAAATCTGCCTTTTTACTCTCTTCTCTTCTCTTCTGATAGCACTCATTGATCTCGTTAGTTCAAGGGAAACGCGACGTGTGTCACGTCTGGATTCTGCTCAATCGATCCGTGTGATCAATATATGAATCCAGCCATAGTCTGGCTCACTGCAAACTACTAACATGCACCAAACATCATGACCAGATCTCTATTGGACGTGAGGAAGTGTGAGCTAGACTGTAGATTGAGACACATTGTTTCATCCTTGAAGAATAAAGCTTATATGCATGCTCAGGGAACGGTGTGTGTTCAATGCAAAGATGCTTCAGGCGTTATTCTGTCCGTGTCTGCCTTATTTACAGGCTAAATGAATCTCTGATGAGGCAGAGGGAGTTCTGTAAAACACAAGCCTCACATAACACCATCCCTGCAATGAAGGCATTTTGGTTGCTTTCCAAGATCGATTTAATAACAGCTTTTTCTTTTGTTTGTCAGCCATTTCCTTTGTTAACTCATCCCCTGTGCAATTCTTCCAGTCTGTTGCTAATGGAAACCTGAGCAACGTGATTTCCTCTGTTTTTGACAAAGGAGCCAAGATGATCTTTTTTTCGTATTAGGCTATTTACAGGTTTAAAGACAGAGGCTCCGCCCCCTCCAGTCCTGCCATTGTCTCTATAAGAGATTACATGTATGTGTGTTTCATCTCACTGACATATTGTTTGTGTAGAGGCCATTGAGATACACTTAAACTAATGCAGCTGGCTCAACACAAGTTCAGATCAATGGACAGCATTTGTGTCATAATGTTGATAAGCAAAAAAAATTATTTAGTCTCGTTCCTCCTTTTCTTTAAATGTGTGTTCCAGTGAGACACTTCCAATGCAAGTCAATGGGGTTTAATCTGTGTGTGTGTGTGTGTGTGTGTGTGTGTGTGTGTGTGTGTGTGTGTGTGTGTGTGTGTGTGTGTGTGTGTGACACTTCCAATGCAAGTCAATGGGGTTTAATCTGTGTGTGTGTGTGTGTGTGACACTTCCAATGCAAGTCAATGGGGTTTAATCTGTGTGTGTGTGTGTGTGTGACACTTCCAATGCAAGTCAATGGGGTTTTATCTGTGTGTGTGTGTGTGTGACACACTTCCAATGCAAGTCAATGGGGGCAATTTTTAGAGGGTTTAAAGGCAGAAATGTGACGCTTATAATTTTATTAAAGCAATTACATTATTTATTATATTAAAACTTGTGTATTATTTGAGCTGTAAAGTTCTTTAAATCATCGATTAATGGTTGTCAATACGTCGTCATGGCAACGGAGTTATAAAATTGTCTCTATCTTCACACAGATGTGGTTAATAAGTGATTTAATGACAGTAAAATCATGTTCACACACATATTGTTTATGTGTCTATACTTGTGAAACAGTATTTTAATGTGTACAGGTTAAACCCCATTGACTTGCATTGGAAGTGTCACACACACACACACACACACACACACACACACACACACAGATTAAACCCCATTGACTTGCATTGGAAGTGTCACACACACACACACACACACACACACACACACAGATTAAACCCCATTGACTTGCATTGGAAGTGTCACACACACACACACACACACACACACACACACACACAGATTAAACCCCATTGACTTGCATTGGAAGTGTCACACACACACACACACAGATTAAACCCCATTGACTTGCATTGGAAGTGTCTCACACACACACACACACACACACAGATTAAACCCCATTGACTTGCATTGGAAGTGTCACACACACACACACACAGATTAAACCCCATTGACTTGCATTGGAAGTGTCACACACACACACACACACACACAGATTAAACCCCATTGACTTGCATTGGAAGTGTCACACACACACACACACACACAGATTAAACCCCATTGACTTGCATTGGAAGTGTCTCACACACACACACACACACAGATTAAACCCCATTGACTTGCATTGGAAGTGTCTCACTGGAACACACATTTAAAGAAAACGAGGAACGAAATTAACATTTTTGTGTTAATAATTAACATTATGCCACAAATTCTGTCGATTGAACTCAACTTGTATTGAACCCAGAAAATTCCTTTAATGTTTTCATTATTTATTTATTTGTTTTTGGTGTGTTTTCCTTGAATGAAGAATTTGCCGATACCTTAATGAGGTAGAATATAACTGGCAAAGGATATGGTAATCACCTGGATATTAATTATCTTGATTATTAGCCACTTATATTATTAAGTGATCAAATAGTCTCAGCATCCTCGTACATTGTATGTGACTGCATTATACTTCAGCTACATTGTGTTTTACTCTCTCCCCAGTTGAGTGTCATGACACGGTCAGTTGGAACAAACACACAGGAAACAGAGAAAACCATCGAGTCCAGCGACATGGAGCCATGCCAGCCAGGAACGAGCGTCAATCTGGAGGGTATTGTGTGGCATGAAACGGAAGAAGGTATGGGTATGAAACAGAAACATGTAAAGACTGTTCACAAGTCCTCAATGGTTCCTCATTGTTTCATCAAATAATATCCAGCATCTTGTCATATGTTACACCACATTATGAACAGTTTTTGGAGCGGAGAGTGCACGTTTCGTTGTGATTACGACACGACTGCATTTTCAAAGCAGCAGTAAGACGGAGTCATTTAAAGGAAGAGCAGACACTAGTTGCATATTGATTAAGCAAATTAAAATTGCAGACCACCAACTTATCTTCCATCACTGAGATCAAGCATAGAACGAGTCCATTTGAAAATACAATAAAAAGACCTTTAAAATGTGGCCATATGACGGGGGCTGCTTGGCTATTACAAAAATCGTCATAATTGTCGATTATTTCCTTTGCTAATTGTAGTCACGGTAATTCATTTCAATTAATAGGATTTACACAAAAATACTTCTTTCATCTTTATGTAGACTACATTTGTAAAAACAAGCTGAGAACTTTTTTTCTGTAAGGACGTCATTGTTGTTGCTGTATATTGTCAGGGCTGGACGAGCCATCTGGCATACTGGGCATTTTCCCGGTGGGCTGACGCAATTTGGGGCCGATCTTGGGCGGACTGGCCAGCGGGAGAACCGAGCGGGCTGGTGGTGCGTCCGTAAAACGTGCCAAATGGGCTGTGATAAGCCGTCGGCCGTGATGGGCCGTCAAAAACTTTTGCCATGTAAAATCCCGTGCCGATTTCTCTTCCCAGTCCAGCCCTTTACATTGTTATATTATTACGGGAACGTTATAGTTTTGTCGGGCCATTAAGGCTGAAACATACTCAAAGCAAGTACATGAACACAGACGCTTCTTACTATGCAAGCTCGATTTACTGCCTTGTTGCTTTCCAAAAAGTGTCCGACCGCAATTCACAACACAACGCAAGTATGTGCTGCATTCTCAACATTGCCACAAGGGGCGCTATAGCGGACATTACTGGTCCCTTAAAAAGTGGGAGGCACATATACAAACTGTTGTAATTCCTACACCGTTCACCTGATTTGGATGTAAATACCCTCAAATTAAAGCTGAAAGTCTGCAGTTAAAGCACATCTTGTTAGTTTCATTTCAACTCCATTGTGGTGGTGTACAGAGCCAAAAAGATTAGAATTGTGTCGATGTCCCAATATTTATGGACCTGACTGTATCTGCCTTACTGATAAGCTTATCTACTCAACTTACTTGTCTGTGATTGGTTACAATTCTCAACCACAGAATTTTTTTTAAATAAATACAACATTTAATACAATATTTTACAATTGGAGTAGATATAAATGGAATGCTGTAATTGACACTATTCACCCATTTAACGATGCCGCTCTCCAATATAGCTAAATGGTAATGCTTAACAAACCCAAAACCTTTGTTGATTACAGAAAATGGCTTGATTTTGTACACCAGTACATGTATTAACACATTCGATTACAGTTTTTGTATAGTGTTACTCCAAGTTGGTATACAAGTGACTGTTTTTGTCTCCAGGGGTTTTAGTTGTGAATGTCACATGGAGGAAAAGGACCTATGTGGGAACACTCTTGGACTGTACCAAGCATGACTGGGCCCCGCCACGGTAATACATATTCCTTATAAAGTATTCTTGACCTGCAGTGTCTACACATTTCCTTTAGATTGGAGAAATGTAATTCACTATAAACACTGGACTTACAGACACTCACTGCCCCATGTTATATTTAACTAGGTTTTGTGAGTCACCGATGAGTGACCTGGACATGCCCTGTGCACGTGGACGTGGTAAACGAATGAGGCTGGCCATACCCGACCAACCAGTTGTTGACCCGAGTCTTTCCAAAATAAGAGGACTAAGTCACAAGAGACGTGGCGTGGGAATTGGCAACAAGGGAAGACGAGGGAGTCTGAACCTCACCGGCTGTAGAACTCCTGGATACTATGGCGTCGAGGACAATTCGTTTACATGTGGAAAAAGAAAAGGCAAAGCTCCAGCCGATCTAGATTTAAGCTTGGTCGCGGAGGACATCAGGAACGGAAATGGGAAAAGGATACGAGCCAAATCCAGGAGCGCTCCGTCCACCCCGCAGGGTAAATCCGACCCAGTGTTTCTTGATCAAGTTTGCGGATCCCCGATGCTAATAGACTGTCCGCATCCAAACTGTAACAAGAAGTACAAACACATCAATGGGCTCCGATACCACCAGTCTCATGCTCACTTGAACAGCGAAAGCAAGCAAGAGTTTGAGGTGGAGAGCGAGGACAGACTCTCCGATTTTGATGATCCGCTCAGCTCCGTATCTTTTGATTCTTCTGAGAATGTTCTCTCAAAGAAGCCCAGAACCATGTTTAAACTCAATTCAGTCAGTTCTCCAAAGAGCAGGAAAGCATTGCTCAACAACAGTGCAATAGCCACTGATAAATTACGCAGGAACTTGGCGAGTAAGGACGGCTCTATAGATGACCTGAGCAACTTACCGCTCATTTCAAACATGTCGGTTGTCCTTGAGAACTGCCTCATTACGGATCGTAACACATCTGTGGAGATGCCCAAGCTTGAAGCAGAGGGTGCAATTGATAAGAGGGACATCTGTAGCAAAGTTAAAAAGGATAGTGGCTTCACTGAAAGATGCTCCGCTAAGTCCCGGAACAACAGACTCATTACCGGTGCTCCTGCTCCCCCAAAATTGACTGCGATTCCACCCACTGCGTTCTCTGCTAAAGAGGATTCTTCCCATCAGAACTCTACAACTGTTGCTCTCACAAATGCCAAGAACCTCTCTCTGAAACCCATCAAGCCAAAGCTGGACATTATTGCACATGTTAACATGTCTAATGCGCCCACCGCCCTGAGCAAAGTCGGTAAGAGAAAGGACAAGCATCGACTGAAGGACAAGAATTGCAGAGATCCACGGAGTCCTAAAAGCGAGCCTATGTTCACAAAAACGGACGATGCCAAGAGTGTCGGGAAAGACTTCCCTGTAAGCCTCTTGAAAGAGCATTTGAGCAAACAGGATGTTGTAAATGGGCCAGGTGAAACGCAAGAAAGTCGCATGGCAAGCATCAGAGCGGAAGCGGACAAGGTGTACACTTTTTCCGACAACGCACCAAGTCCCTCCATCGGTAGCTCTGCGAGAATGGACTGTGGCCCACTTACAAACGGAGATGGAGCCACTGTGAAAACAAACAGCCCGGCATACTCCGACATATCAGATGCCACCGAGGATGGAGGATCAAACTCGAGATCTAGAAGAAACTCGACGCATGACTCGAACTCAAACAGCAACATCAATCTTAAAATTCCCTCATTGAATACTGCAGTCACGGTAACCCCAGGTAAAGAGGTCCAGTCAACGTCTCACGGCCATGGATATGAATCTCATTGTATGCCCGGGTACATGCACTCGGGACAAGTACGTTCCATTTCATTCCTGAAGGTGGCCTCACCTTATGGTCGGACGAAGGATGAACTGAGAGACTTAAACGAGGATATAAAAAGCTCAGATTCCTCTACTCAATCACAGCTTCAGTATCCTGTGACTGAAACGGACACGGCACTCGCTCAGTCCTTGTACTACGGGCAGTACAGTCGTGGTGTTTCCATGGACCAGAAGGTTCTGATGATGCCCAGCACCAACAGACAACTCCCTGAAACGTGCTGTGAGGAAATCCAGTACAGCAAGCAGAGTAGAGGTCAAGTTAGACGTGGATCTGAGCAGAAAGAGCGAACAAAGGAAGACCCAAAGCAGTTTATAAACTCTCCTCAGTCTATTCATAAGGGGGCGAACTCGGCCAAAATGAACTGTGCAAAACCCGGGTTTATCTACGTGCAGTTGGACAAGCAGCTGTCCATTCAGCAGCAGCAACAGGGGAAGTCGTCCCATATCTCCATGTCAAAAGATCAAGGGGTTAAAAAGGAATCTGAAGACCTCAGTTTGGAGAGTACAAAATCAAATGTGGACACAAATGAGACATTTCTAAATGTAAGTTACTAATGTTTCTTATCATTTTCTGAGGAAAATGTTCTGTTAAAGACAATTAACAGACTTCTAGAAAGGTTGTGTGGGTGATGTTTTCATACAGTTTTGGGCAGTATGAACCTTAATCATCAAATTATCGAAATGCCACGATTGTTTGACGATTGAGATTGATTTATTGCTTTATTTTGAAGCTGTCCGTGACAAAGAATGCATTAATCTCTAATCTCACAGGGCTACTGTTGCATAACGAAGGGCTTCCATGTAGGGTGTGTAATTTCATTGGTTGTCAGACCAGAAACTGTTTGACAGTAGATGTTCCTCTGGGTTTAGGCTTCAGAATCTCAGTCCTGGAGCCACTCTTATCAGTCCAAATATGTGAAGCAGCAAAATCAAGAGTTCAACAAGATGTCTGAGGAACTGAGTCTCAGTCCAGACAAGGGGAAAGATTGGCACGTTCCATTGGAGCCAGAGTCCAGACTGGAGACCGAACTCCAGAGCGTCAAGTGTGAGACCACTGTTGATGTCATGGAGGACAGTACCAGACCAGACGGGGACGAGATGGTGGGAGAAATATCTGAAGACTCACAGACTGCAAGAGGGGCCACACCATCACCTCAGCAGTCCTTTATCCAGTTTCAGCACTCCTACCCGTATTTACACCTGTGCGACTCCAGCAGCAGCGCTTACAGAGTGATGTCTCCTGCTTTAGTGCACAATTACCCAGGTAATCTCCTAGACTTATACACCTGAGAAGGGAATATGACAGCAGTGTTCACACAAAATATCCCTGAAGTGGAGACTATTTTGTACTGTTTGTAAAGAGTCAGTTGTGTCTTTTCCATTCCAGGTTTCCATTACCCTCTTTATGGAAAAACAGCGGGGAGAGAGGACTCAGATGGGGCTCAAAGCAGCAAACCAGTGACAGATTCTACAGCCCTAGAGCTTCTGTCACATCCTCTCCTGCCTTATCATGGCACATCTCCTGTGGTACGTTTCTAATTGAAGTACAAGACACTGGTGTACAGTTTATTATCAAGACAAGACCAGGGTCATGTTTAGAAGGTAACCTCTCGGCTACCTAAAGTCTCTTTAAGTCTATTTATATTGTTAAGCCAGTTCTTGCCACCTCCTTTCCCTTTAACCCCCTTTACACTGGTCCCAAAACCCGGGAAGGAGGAGGGATGAGCCGTAGTGGTGTTCTCACTGCTACCATCCACCCAAAAGGAGCAGCCGTGGCCATCAGCCGGAGGACGGAGGAGCCTGGCCGCCGACCGTGAGGGGAGGAGGGGCTCCCAACCATCCGCCTAGAGCGGTTACCGCTGCCAGGGACGGGGGAGATCCCTACCATCTACCAAAAACGCGCCGGGCATTCCGTCCACCAGGGGCCAGAGGACTACCACCGATCCATCCGTGGAGGCGCGGCTGTCGTCCATTCGACTGTACAGGAGGGATTAAAGGGAAAGGAGGAGGCGAGAACCGGCTTCAGAATATAAAAAATATTTTAATATAAAACTGAACCAAAAAGACAAACACACACAAAGGTGTCGGACAGCTGCCCGTAAATCTCTCTCTCTCCCGCACTGCCGTCTTCAGTTGGCCTTTATCCCTCTCAAGGGCTAATTAGCCTGATTAGGGGCCGGGTGTGCGGTATCACGACCCGGCCCCACCCACAACTACATATCTACATATTGTTTGACAATTATTTTGTGCAGAACAATCAATTTCTAGGCCCAGTGTATGATCCTGCTAATTACAAGCGTTCATTGAATATTACGAGGTTCACCGTGTTATCACGCAGCGCAATATAGCGAGATGTTTAGAAGATGCGCTTTAGGGACATTCACCAATAAAGCAGAGGTCTCTTTTACTCCCAAAATTGATAACGTGTGGTGCTACATAACTTGTAGTGTTGGCGAGAGCACCTTTGGGTGTCAGATACGTTGTAGCGTAAAGTGTAGCTGTAAGTCTGCATATGTCTATGTGGTAATCAGGAGGTTGCTGGTTTGATCCCCACAGTCACCACCATTGTGTCCTTGAGCAAGACACTTAACTCCAGGTTGCTCCGGGGGGATTGTCCCTGTAATAAGTGCACTGTAAGTCACTTTGGATAAAAGCGTCTGCCAAATGCATACATGTAAATATAAATGTATATAAATATTTTGGCATACTTTGGCTCATTTTATAATAACCCTCTTTAGAATGTTTGTGTTGAAAAAATGTCTTAATGGTCCCATTGCAATGCTATACCAGTGTTGAAAGTGCTGGTATAGCTGGACTGGGAGCAGTTAGTGAATAAGACGCAGGTTTTTGCAATTAAATACTGTATGCTAAAGGTGAGTTTTGCTTCATTAGCCTGGAGAGAGAGGATCTCCGGAGCAGGACAGAGAAACTGAACGGGAGAGAGAAGCAGTTCCTTTTGGCCGTCACCTTCAAACGCGTCACCTGACTCACCTGGGCATGAGCTACACGCTGGTGTCGGGCCAGTATGACCCATTTCCAGGTGAAAAGGTCAAAAACAACAGAACTGCAGTCAATATTAAGCATTAAGTGTCACTTACAGTTCAGAGGAAAGAACTCAAATGGTGAGTTGATAATAATGCTCTGTGATTTTCTTCTAAAGGTTTGAACTCTGCGGCGCTGGGTGTTAACCAGCATATGACGACAACACAGACCTGCTCCAGTGGTGAGAGAAGTAGGGAACAGTTCACCCAGACATAAAAATGATGTCATCATTTACTCATCCTCGTGTCACCACTGAGGCTAACATTCTCTCTAACATCTCCTTTTGTGTTCCACAGAAGAAAGAAAGTCGATTAATGGTGCCTTTAAGTAGGGGGTCTGGGTAGCACAACGAGTAAACACACTGACTATCACACCTGGAGTCGCGAGTTTGAATCCAGGGTGTGCTGAGTGACTCCACTCAGGTCTCCTAAGCAACCAAATTGACCCGGTTGCTAGGGAGGGTAGAGTCACATGGGGTAACCTCCTCGTGGTCACTATAATGTGACTCCAGCCAGGTCTCCTTAGCAACCAAATTGGCCCAGTTGCTAGGGAGGGTAGAGTCACATGGGGTAACCTCCTCGTGGTCGCTATAGTGTGACTCCAGTCAGGTCTCCTTAGCAACCAAATTGGGCCGGTTGCTAGGGAGGGTAGAGTCACATGGGGTAACCTCCTCGTGGTCGCTATAGTGTGACTCCAGTCAGGTCTCCTTAGCAACCAAATTGGGCCGGTTGCTAGGGAGGGTAGAGTCACATGGGGTAACCTCCTCGTGGTCGCTAAAATGTGACTCCAGTCAGATCTCCTTAGCAACCAAATTGGCCCGGTTGCTAGGAGGGTAGAGTCACATGGGGTAACCTCCTTGTGGTCGCTATAATGTGACTCCAGTCAGATCTCCTTAGCAACCAAATTGGGCCGGTTGCTAGGGAGGGTAGAGTCACATGGGGTAACCTCCTCGTGGTTGCTATAATGTGACTCCAGTCAGGTCTCCTTAGCAACCAAATTGGCCCGGTTGCTAGGGAGGGTAGAGTCACATGGGGTAACCTCCTCGTGGTCGCTATAATGTGACTCCAGTCAGGTCTCCCTAGCAACCAAATTGTCCTGGTTGCTAGGGAGGGTAGAGTCACATGGGGTAACCTCCTCATGGTCACTATAATGTGACTCCAGTCAGGACTCCCCAAAAGTTGATTAAATTTAAAACAACATGAGAGTGAGTGAATGATGGCAGAATTTTCATTTGTTGGTGAACTGTCCCTTTAAATGAAGTACAATAAAAGTTTGTCACTGATGATTTTGTAAGCTGTTAGTTTAATGTTTTCTAATTAGGTGCACATTAATAAAAGTGGTTTCAAAGAATTTAGCATTATGTCTTTTTGATCTTTGCAGAAAATGACGGGAAGATGTGAGATATTCCCGACCCACACACGGATTCACACAGACATCAATCCCATGGTGTTTCTCATCGCCTCCATTGGAGGCAGCGACTAATCTCACGTCTAACCAATGAATGTACTAATGAAGAAAGACTGCAGTCCTGCCAGTGGAACTATATATACATATATATATATATATATGTAAGACAAGCCCTGTATAAACCCTCTCTGCCTGTAAATGGCTTCATCTAGCTGTTTGTATGCACTTATATTGTTGTGTAATCATACTATTGAATGTATTTGCTATTTCCTCACCTCTCTGTGGTAAAGGACGGCGCAATAGATTACAAGTGATGTACGGTGGCTCGCTCTGCATTACCTTATTATCATGAATATACTGTTATTAACAGCCATCTGTTGTATTGGATAAAGTGGACATTAATCGACAGATCATCTCATTGCCGTACAGTATTATTGTGATGTATATACATGTACATAGTTTAACAAAGCTCAGCAGCGACTATAACTAGCTTATGTACCTTTGTATTGATTCAGTGCAATGTATACGGTTGTCTACCCACCTCACTTACACGGCAGACATGTTGCTTTGTAACTTCAATAGTGATCCAGAACTGAATCTATTTACAAGTGGATATTTGGAGAGAGAGAGAGAGAGAGAGAGAGAGAGAGAGCGAGAGAGAGAGACAGAGACAGAGTGAGAGAGAGAGAGACAGAGAGCGAGAGACATAGACAGAGTGAGAGAGCGAGAGAGAGAGAGAGAGAGAGAGACAGAGACAGAGTGAGAGAGAGAGAGACAGAGAGCGAGAGACATAGACAGAGTGAGAGACAGAGAGAGAGAGAGAGCGAGAGAGCGAGAGAGACAGAGACAGAGTGAGAGAGAGAGAGACAGAGTGAGAGAGCGAGAGAGAGAGAGAGCGAGAGACATAGACAGACAGAGAGAGAGAGAGAGTCTGTGGTGTAGGATGGTCGAGTTCTGTCATTAGGATTTACACCATCAAACTGCTGTTGCTTTTTATACTGTATCTGCCTTAACATGTTCGGCAATCCAAATAAACAGTGAAGGTTGTTTTTACACGGTCACAGTATATTTATGGAAGATGTTACGTTTTTGTGACGATAAATTGACAGAGTGAAGAACAATAGAATAAACCTTGTTTCAATATGACAATAACAACATGACAATGTTTTCACTTACTCGAAATGACCAAAACTCCAGCGGTTAATAATGCACAACGGGGGCTGGCAGACCCACCGGCCCCAAAGTGCGTCGGCCCACCGGGAAATTACCCGGCATGCCAGATTACCAGTCCAGCCCTGCAGGCCATCATTAAGAAATCCTGTTAATGTGTTAATTTGTTACTAAAGAAATGAATCTCATCATTACAACAGACGAAAATGTTTGTGCTACTTAAATGGGTCATGACATGAGGTCATTGACCTATAAAAACAAACGTGTGATGCCACAAGGACTAAATACATCTCACCTCTTCAGCAAGACATCAACGCCTGTTTTTCGTCATTGCACCGTTGGCCCCGCCCACTAATGCTCACACAGGTCAGCCACACAGGTGAAGAGGAGAGAGAGATGTGGACTTGTCATGGGACATTCATCCACAGCAACGTGGACTTACACGGGACACCTTCATATGTCTATCTGGATTTAAATGTTTATCTGCAGTAGATGAACGGCTTTGACTGTCATCGTTTCTCTCACGCCTCTTTTAAAACACGCAATGTCAAGTTATAACTCTAAAAATGAGACCTCCATTCTGTTTCCTTCAGCTGCGCTGTTTCTTGCTGTTTTGTAGGCGTCCTGGACTATTTTTGCACCCATTTGTGCAATATTTAATTCTTGCTTTTTTCAAGCATGCACTATACGGACGTCATTGATCATATTGATGCATTTCCAGCAATGTGTGCCACATTTTAAGAGTGGTACAAGTGCAACTTTTAATTATTGTATTGGGTGCATGTTACGTGTAAATCCTGACATTTTATTTTATAATGTTGTGGAGCTCATTGTTCATTTTCTACCGACTGAGTTTCAAATATGGCTGTTTTTGAGGGCCGTGGATCTGAGGGATTTTTTTTCTATGATAGAGATGGAAGAGGACTGCCATGATGCACAACAACAAGTGCATTATTCTCTAGTTTGAGAAAGAGACTCCTCACAGGTCTAAATTGACAGATTCAGTGACCAGCAGTACATACCAAACACCAGTGTCATCTGCAACAGTGAGGAGAAGATTCTGGGATGTTGGGACGTTGGCATTTTAGGCAGAATTTTTAAAGAAAAAAATCATAATTTGGCAAATAAGAGGAAAAGGGTAAAATGTGCAAAAGAACTTAAAAGACTGAGTAGAAAATGCTTCAAAGTTAGTATTATGCATGGATGAAAACCTAGCCGTGACCCATGATTTTAAAGGAACATTTCATCAATACATTTAAATTCCCCCATATTCACCCTCATGCCATCCCAGATGTGTATGACTTTCTTTCTTCAGCAGAACTCAAATGGAGATTTTTCAGCTCTGTACGTCTATACAATGCAAGTCAACAGGGTCTAAAACTTTGAAGCTCCAAAAAGCACATAAAGGGAGCATGAAAGTAATCCATAAGAATATTAAGTACTTTTTTTACTATCAATTTTCCTCCCTGCCCAGTATGTGGCGATATGCACAAAGAATACAAACTGCCAAAAACAAAAGAAGCAGAATGGGGGGGGGGGGGGGGGGGGGGGTTTGTGTATCTCAGCGAGTATTAACGCTGACTATCACACCTGGAGTCGTGAGATTGAATCCAGGGCGTGCTGAGTGACTCCAGTCAGGTCTCCTTAGCAACCAAATTGGGCCGGTTGCTAGGGAGGGTAGAGTCACATGGGGTAACCAAATTGTCCCGGTTGCTAGGGAGGGTAGAGTCACATGGGGTAACCAAATTTTCCCGGTTGCTAGGGAGGGTAGAGTCACATGGGGTAACCAAATTGGCCCGGTTGCTAGGGAGGGTAGAGTCACATGGGGTAAACAAATTGTCCCGGTTGCTAGGGAGGGTAGAGTCACATGGGGTAACCAAATTGGCCTGGTTGCTAGGGAGGGTAGAGTCACATGGGGTAACCAAATTGTCCCGGTTGCTAGGGAGGGTAGAGTCACATGGGGTAACCAAATTGTCCCGGTTGCTAGGGAGGATAGAGTCACATGGGGTAACCAAATTGTCCCGGTTGCTAGGGAGGGTAGAGTCACATGGGGTAACCTCCTCGTGGTCGCTATAATGTGACTCCAGTCAGGTCTCCTTAGCAACCAAATTGGCCCAGTTGCTAGGGAGGGTAGAGTCACATGGGGTAACCTCCTCGTGTATAATGTGGTTCTCGCTCTCGGTGGGGCGTGTGGTGAGTTGTGTGTGGATGCCGCGGAGAATAGCGTGAAGCCTCCACATGCGCTACGTCTCCACGGTAATGCGCTCAACAAGCAACATGATAAGATGCGCGGAATGACGATCTCAGATGTGGAGGCAACTGAGATTCATCCTCTGCCACCCGGATTGAGGCGAGTCACTACACCACCACGAGGACTTAAGAGCGCACTGGGAATTGGCCGTTACAAATTGGGGAGAAAAAAATATTGATTTGTTTCTCACTCACATCTATCATATCTCTTCTGAAGACATGGATTAAACCACTGGAGACGTGTGGATTACTTTTATGCTGCCTTTATGTGCTTTTTTGAGCTTCAAAGTTCTGGTCACCATTCTCTTGCATTGTATGGACCAACAGAGCTGAAATATTCTTCTAAAAATCTTAATTTGTGTTCTGCAGAAGAAATAAAGTCACACACATCTGGGATGGCATGAGGCTCATCTTTTGGAAGTGTGCAGAAAGTATGGGATGAGACTACCTGGAGATTTACAAGAAA
>JAVLUX010000246.1:2575000-2580000 GCA_032164185.1 Moxostoma hubbsi
CTTTAGATAAAAGCGTCTGCCAAATACATACATGTAAATGTAAATGTAAATCTAAAGTGCTTTAAATAGAGATGATACAGAAAATACAAAATGCATAAAAATACATTTTTAAAATCAATTAATAACAAGAAATAAAAATGAGAATAAAAAGTAACAAATAAAAGTTTCTTAAAATGAATTAAAAGGAAAGATAAAGAATAGAGCAATAAAATAATGCAATAACAAATCAGTGGAGGTGAGAGAAGCGTTACCGTTGTGATCCGTGCTGATGGTCTGGGGGTGAACTTGACCTTTAGTCTCCATGTGCTGGTCTTCAGAAGTGTGTGTTGGCACAGTTTCAGTCCTGCACAATCCACTGCAAACATGCATGCAAATCTGACTCCAGTCTGACATGACACGCCCACTTTACACCAACCAATCAAATCCTGCCTTTATGTTGACTTTAAAAGAGCGGTTTGTTGATGACTGTCGTAGGTTCTCCAGCTCTGCTTCCTCTGGACTCCGCTAATCTCAAAGCGGTTCTGAATGAGGACGAAGGTTTTCATCAGATCGGACCGGCGGATCTCTGCACAGACATGTTTGTGTTGTCCGTGACCGTCGCTTTCGCTACCAAACTGGAGCAGGTAAAAGAGCCGCCACACGTCTGATGCGTGAATCATTGATTGGAGTGTAAAAGGAAATGATCTTTTCTGTCCAGTTGATCTCCAGCTCAGTGCAGCTGTCCAGTGAGGGTTCAGAGTTCTTCTTCTATTACACTCTTCTGGGGAATGACGTCACCAGTGAACCCTTCCAGAACCTCATCCGTCCCAACTTTGAGCCCGAACGAGCGTCTGTCCGCATTCGCAGCAGTGACCGAGCTCTGCGGCTCTTTCTCAGCCAGCTGCATATTCTCCAGGTGAAGATTATCAATGCATAAAATACATTCTATAGAATATATTGATCAGGCTGATTGACCTGCCGCCTCACCTGATTAACAACTAACACTCAAAGTCAATGCATCACAATCACATGGGGTAACCTCCTTGTGGTCGCTATAATGTGACTCCAGTCAGGTCTCCTTAGCAACCAAATTGGCCCGGTTGCTAGGGAGGGTAGAGTCACATGGGGTAACCTCCTCGTGGTCACTATAATGTGACTCCAGTCAGGTCTCCTTAGCAACCAAATTGGCCCGGTTGCTAGGGAGAGTAGAGTCACATGGGGTAACCTCCTCGTGGTCGCTATAACATGACTCCAGTCAGGTCTCCTTAGCAACCAGATTGGCCCGGTTGCTAGGGAGGGTTCTGTTCATCTATTCATATTAATAAAGATCAACCCCTGAGATACAAAAGCGCCTAAAGTTGAAGAAACATCAGCCACCCTAATCTCTAAATCAGTGCGCTCATATCATTATCTTTAATTAGTGAGATCAATGAATTATTAATGCAGTATTCTGCTTTAACTCGGTCTCTGTAGTATTTGTGATGTTTATGGTGTTCTCCTCACAGATTCACCTGTGCTGTGGGAATCAGTCTCTAGGCAGTACTGAGATCAGTCTCGCTGGTTTAATGAAGAACAGTGTCGATCTGTCGAAACATGCTGCCACCATAGAGGGAGCGTTCATCCTGCAACCCCCAAATCGTGCCAAAGTCAACCTGCCATCTGTCCCCGCTGAACTGCAGCCCACTTTGGGCGTCTCTGTGACACTGAGAGGGGAGGATGTCAATAACCAGGTTCAAATGTTTTCATTGTCTGTCATAAACGTTTTATTGGTTGTGGCCTTTCAGTGTATTCTAACAGCTTGATGTCTGTTACAAACAGTTTGATGTGCACGCTGAAAATGGTCCTAAAACTCCAGTGAAGAAAGTGTCTGTTCCTGCAGCCCGTCTTGAACGCCCCTCAGAGGAGCACAGAGCACCAGTCACCCTGTCACCCGCCCGGACTTCCCCCGATCACCCGCTCAGATCTCCTGAACACCAGCACTCTGAGAGTGAGGCGGAGAGTCTGTCCTGTGATGTCAGACAGGCCCCGCCCACAGCCACGCCCACCGCACATGGCAAGCACCTCACAGTTGTTTCTGTAGAGTTTAAGGACTGTTAATTTGCTGATGTGTTTAAGGATTGATGACTGTGTTGTTTTATGGTTCCAGATGTTCCTGTCGCTCCTGATGATGCTCCAGACTCGTCAGTCTCGGTTTCTGCTCCAAAGATCTGCATCCCAGCGTCTGCTCATCACTACTGCTTCAGTCTGGATCTCCGCAGCGTCCGGGACCTCCGGACCAACTTCACGGTGAACTGCATCCTGAGGTGAATCACGACACGTGACCTGAAGTCTCACAGACTCTCTTAAAGTGCCGTTGGCTCATATGTGTGTCTGGTTGTAGATATGCGTATCGGTTCTTCGGCAGTGCTGCTCCCATCATGACGAGTCCAGCGGTGGAGATACAGAAGAACATGGAGGTGTTTCTCCCACAGTCGTACTGCGCATTTGACTTTGCTGCTCTGCCCAATCAGCTTCAAGAGACCTTCCTGAGGTGAGATCAGCCTACAGTCACACTTCACAGTGTGGTCATAATAATAGTTCAACTTTTTATTTGTTTTTTAAGTTATGGCTTCTTAAGATGCTTTTTAAAGAGAAAAAAAAACTTTACATGCACAAGTTAACTGTGCTTTTAAGCAGCTGGGACATTTCCAAGCTTGGGTTGTTTAAATCAGTTATTTCTAGATTTCTTTCTTTAAAAAAAAAAAAACAAACAAAAAAAAATACATTGTTAATGTCTGTGCGTCTGTCCGTGCGTGCGTGCGTGCGTGTCTGTCTGTCTGTCTGCATGTCTGTCCGTGCGTGCGTCTGTCTGTCTGTCTGCGTGTCTGTCTGTCTGCGTGTCTGTCTGTCCGTGCGTGCGTGTCTGTCCGCGCGTGCGTGCGTGCGTGCGTGCGTGCGTGTCTGTCCGTGCGTGCGTGCGTGCGTGCGTGTCTGTCTGTCTGTCTGCGTGCGTGCGTGTCTGTCTGTCTGCGTGCGTGCGTGTCTGTCTGTCTGTACGTTTCTGTCTGTCTGTCTGCGTGCGTGCGTGCCTGTCTGTCTGTGCGTGTGTCTGTGCGTGCGTGCCTGCCTGCCTGTCTGTCTGTGCGTGTGTCTGTCTGTGCGTGCGTGCGTCTGTCTGTCTGTCTGTCTGTCTGTCTGCGTGCGTGCGTGTCTGTCTGTACGTTTCTGTCTGTCTGTCTGCGTGCGTGCGTGCCTGCCTGTCTGTCTGTGCGTGTGTCTGTGCGTGCGTGCCTGCCTGCCTGTCTGTCTGTCTGTGCGTGTGTCTGTGCGTGCGTGCGTGCGTGCGTGCGTGCGTGCGTCTGCCTGCCTGCCTGTCTGCCTGCCTGTCTGCCTGTGCGTGCGTGCGTGCGTGCGTGCGTGCGTGCGTGCGTGCGTGCGTCTGTCTGTCTGTGCGTGCCTGCCTGCCTGCCTGTGCGTGCGTCTGTCTGTGCGTGCGTGCGTGTGTGCGTGCGTGCGTGCGTGCGTGCGTGCGTGCGTGCGTGCGTCCGTGCGTGCGTGCGTGCGTGCCTGTCTGTCTGTCTGTCTGTCTGTCTGTCTGTCTGTCTGCGTGCGTGTCTGTCTGTCTGCGTGCGTGCGTGTCTGTCTGTACGTTTCTGTCTGTCTGTCTGCGTGCGTGCGTGCCTGCCTGTCTGTCTGTGCGTGTGTGCGTGCGTGCCTGCCTGCCTGTCTGTCTGTCTGTGCGTGTGTCTGTCTGTGCGTGCGTGCGTCTGTCTGTCTGTCTGTCTGTCTGTCTGTCTGTCTGCGTGCGTGCGTGTCTGTCTGTACGTTTCTGTCTGTCTGTCTGCGTGCGTGCGTGCCTGCCTGTCTGTCTGTGCGTGTGTCTGTGCGTGCGTGCCTGCCTGCCTGTCTGTCTGTCTGTGCGTGTGTCTGTCTGTGCGTGCGCGCGTGCGTGCGTGCGTCTGTCTGTCTGTCTGTCTGTCTGTCTGTCTGTCTGTCTGCGTGCGTGCGTGTCTGTCTGTACGTTTCTGTCTGTCTGTCTGCGTGCGTGCGTGCCTGCCTGTGTCTGTGCGTGTGTCTGTGCGTGCGTGCCTGCCTGCCTGTCTGTCTGTCTGTGCGTGTGTCTGTCTGTGCGTGCGTGCGTGCGTGCGTCTGTCTGTCTGCCTGTCTGTGCGTGCGTGCGTGCGTGCGTGCGTCTGTCTGTCTGTGCGTGCCTGCCTGCCTGCCTGTGCGTGCGTCTGTCTGTCTGTGCGTGCGTGCGTGCGTGCGTGCGTGTCTGTCTGTACGTTTCTGTCTGTCTGTCTGCGTGCGTGCGTGCCTGCCTGTCTGTCTGTGCGTGTGTCTGTGCGTGCGTGCCTGCCTGCCTGTCTGTCTGTCTGTGCGTGTGTCTGTCTGTGCGTGCGTGCGTGCGTGCGTGCGTCTGTCTGTCTGACTGTCTGCGTGCGTGCGTGTCTGTCTGTACGTTTCTGTCTGTCTGTCTGCGTGCGTGCGTGCCTGCCTGTGTCTGTGCGTGTGTCTGTGCGTGCGTGCCTGCCTGCCTGTCTGTCTGTCTGTGCGTGTGTCTGTCTGTGCGTGCGTGCGTGCGTGCGTGCGTCTGTCTGTGCGTGCGTGCGTGCGTGCGTGCGTCTGTCTGTGCGTGCGTGCGTGCGTGCGTGCGTCTGCCTGCCTGTGCGTGCCTGCCTGCCTGCCTGTGCGTGCGTCTGTCTGTGCGTGCGTGCGTGCGTGCGTGCGTGCGTGCGTGTCTGTCCGTGCGTGCGTGCGTGTCTGTCTGCCTGCCTGTCTGTCTGTCTGTGCGTGTGTCTGTCTGTGCGTGCGTGCGTGCGTGCGTCTGCCTGCCTGCCTGTCTGCCTGCCTGTCTGTGCGTGCGTGCGTGCGTGCGTGCGTGCGTCTGTCTGTCTGTCTGTCTGTCTGTCTGTCTGTGCGTGCGTCTGTCTGTGCGTGTGTGCGTGCGTGCCTGTCTGTCTGTCTGTCTGTCTGTCTGTCTGTCTGTGCGTGCGTCTGTCTGTGCGTGTGTGCGTGCGTGCCTGTCTGTCTGTCTGTCTGTC
>JAVLUX010000246.1:2585000-2602500 GCA_032164185.1 Moxostoma hubbsi
CAGTGTTGTCACATGACAAGATATAATCAAATATTTACAAAAATGTGAGGGGTGTACACACTTTTGTTGCCAGCGGTTTAGACATTAATGGCTCTGTGTTGAGTTATTTGAGGGGACATTTATTTTGAAGTGTTGCCACATGAAAAGATACAATCAAATATTTACAAAAATGTTACATTTATGTGTGAGCCTTTGAAAGCAGTCGCGTGTCAATCAGACAGCAGGAGGATATGGAATTGAATCTTTTGACATCGCTAATCAGTTGTGATAGTCTCACAATTCACTTTTTGTTCAAGTCTCCATAAGTGTGTGTACGCCTCGTCAGACTCCGTTTGTTTCCTGGAGAGTTTATCTGCTGTGCTGCTTTTCAGTGAAACGGAGCTTCTCCAACATGCTCATGTGCTTCAGACTGTCCGTCTCCTGAAATACTGCAGTCTGCGGTCTCATTTTCCCCCTCGAAAACATCTGGCCCGACCCGCAGCTAACAAATCAAGCAAAGTGGGTTTCTGACGTGTGAAAGAGAAGCGGCGTTTGATGAGAGCCGTTTGGCCGTGTCAGTGTGTATCGGTTCATCTCGTCTTCTCTCTCGTGTCAGTAACATGTAAACATACACTCGTCCCGTGTTGACACACACTAACCAGTTTATCCAGACTGAGTTCACCTGTCTGTTCCCCTTTTTAACTGGACGAACTCTCCTCGTTTGTAAAGCGTCCATCATGTGTTGGGCTCCGCTGGCATCTGTTTTCTGTCAGACAGCGGGGGAGAGCGGCGGAGAATGGAGAGCACTTGTAAGGTTTTAGTTGTTCTGGACGCTGTCGGTCTGTTGAACGCCCCTGAAGTGTGTCCGCAGTAGTTGTAAGTTAATGGATGACGTTTAACAACAAGCATCACATCACACTGCACAACACAGAGTTTAAAAGTTGTATAATTAGTTTAAAATCTCAATTTGTCTCAAGAATTTGTAACTGAATTGATTTTTTACCCACTCAAGTGAAGGTCGGCCTAAACGGCACCTGTAACACCGGGTTTGATCAGGCCCGTCTCCTGAGGGTGCTTCTGAAAATAGTGGGGGTGCACAATTCTTAAATATATGAAATCATGTTTAAATGCCACTAAAACAATGTAAATAACAGTTTATGTGCGAGACATTTAATGCTTCATTTTTTTTTTTTTTTTTTTTGCAATTGTGCGTTCTAGTGATGTCACGGTACCAAAATTTCACGGTACTCGATACCATTTTTGGTACCAAAGCAAAACAAAAAACATGTTACTGAACAACACTCTTAAATTAATAAAGTTAACGAAACATTAACAGCAGAACTAAGAACAAAAAATACATCATTGAGCAACACTTTAATTTAAATATCTTATTTTTTAAATTATAATAAAACTGAACAATGTATGTTTAAAGTATTTTTGAACACTTTTATATAAGATTTGCTTCAACTTTTGCAACTTTTACTCTAAGTTTTTACCAAGTACTAAAAAAACCCTGAAATTAACAAGCGTACAATAGAACTAATGTGCAAAGTGTGCTCGTATTAATAAAGCTGCATATTGCCAATTTAAATAAATCGCGAGCAATCACGTTATAATCTAGCAGCATTAAGCGTGTGTGTCCCCGAGTCTCTCTCAGCCGCTGCAGTTTCACTCTCTCCCCCTCGGATCGGGACATTCACACGACTCATAGAAGAGGCGCCCGACCGCATGGAGAAATGCCCGTTTCTGAGTTTATGGTTATTAACATGATCTGCTTCTGTATTATTTGAACTTTTTTTTTTTTTTTTTTTTTTTCTCCGTTTAAATGTTTTTTATTCAAAATTTCAGCAGAGGATCATTTGTAACTATAGCTTTTATATACACACAAATAAAAATAACATCCTAACAAATAAATATGCATGAACAACAAATCTAAAAAAAACACAAAAAAAAAAACAAAAAAAAAATATATATATATTTTATTTTTTTTAGATTTGTTGTTCATGCATATTTATTTCTTATTTGTCATCTGACCAATGTCAGTCTCAACGACTCTTCAGAGACTCCCAATATAATGAAAATAGGATCTGGTTACAATCGCATGTCCAACGTCTCTGAAACAACCTGGAAAATCTCATTCCAGAAATGTCATTTTGGACAAAATTAGCTAAATCTAAACTTTGACATTTGTCCCATACTGGAGACACTTCTGGGAATGTTTTGTTCAGTTTACACTCGGAATAATGAAGCCTATGAAGCACTTTAATCTCAATAAAACAATGTCTTGCATTAACGGAACATCTGTGTACAATTTCCAGACTGCGTTCCCGTATTTCACCAGGAATTTCTACTGCAAGTTCCTCTTCCCAGGTAGATTTAATTTTCTCCATCGAAGGGCTTTCGACAATATTCTGAAATGGTTTCTAAGGCGTATTGTTTGATTCTCAGAACACATGATCAACCTGTTTACACGCTCATGGCTCATGATGTGCGTCTCTTCCATGGTTTGTTTGGCGTTCAGTACGCCACTGAATAAAACCGGCTGCATGACCCTGATGAATGATTTCTGCCAGAGTGACGTTCACATACAGGTGTGAGGGATTTCGGCATTTCACAAATAACACACAGAACAAACCTGTTCCTCTCGCACTTGGTTTTGCTCACGTGTCACCTCCGGAAGATGTGAAGAGCTTTTGGGGTTTTACTGAAGTTCATCACTGGAAAGGGTTTCTCGTATGGACACGGAGTGGCTACATCACACTTTATTTCCAAAGAGGAGAAGGTGCGCACTCGTGTGCATCGTTGCCACATTGCATAAATGATGCATGACATAATGCGAAATATTTCCAGTTTGTGCAACTGTATCTGGACAGTTTGCCCTGGTCTGGAGACGAGGGCGCTCTGAGCTGAACCGGGTCCACGGATACACCACACATAAACGATACGACTGTTTTTGTTTTCATTCTTAACAGATGCAAGAGGCTGAAAATAAATACAGACAGTTGGAGAAAGAGTTTCATCAGTACCGAGACCAGCAGAACATCCGTCCGGAGATCCGTCTGCAGTCAGAGGTCAATCTGCTGAAGCTGGAGAAGGTCAGAGACCCTAAATGACCTCTGAACTCTGAGTTATATTAATGAGTGTGGAGACGTTGAGATGCGGGTGTTCATATGGACTGTTCTGAGATCTGTTGTTTTTCTATATTTAGGTTGAACTGGAGAGGAAGTTGGAATCGGCGACTAAATCTAAACTGCATTATAAACAGCAGTGGGGACGCGCCCTGAAAGAGCTGGCACGATTTAAACAGGTGAGACGTTTAAACCATCACATGTTCTCAGAAAAGAGTCTTGAACGGGATCTATGAGCCTGACTTTTACTAAATCATCCGATATCGACTCTTTGATCTAGTCTTGCTTTAACCTCGTGTGACCCAGCGTCCTCACGCACATACGTTGTGTGTTGTCTTCTGTGTGTCAGACAGCACACTGGAGGTTAAGTCATGCACTAAATAGGGAGCAAGGGAGCATCCTATAGCTCTCCTATAACTGTTCTGAGACCAGTGCAGACAGACAGCACACTGGAGGTTAAGTCATGCACTAAATAGGGAGCAAGGGAGCATCCTATAGCTCTCCTATAACTGTTCTGAGACCAGTGCAGACAGACAGCACACTGGAGGTTAAGTCATGCACTAAATAGGGAGCAAGGGAGCATCCTATAGCTCTCCTATAACTGTTCTGAGACCAGTGCAGACAGACAGCACACTGGAGGTTAAGTCATGCACTAAATAGGGAGCAAGGGAGCATCCTATAGCTCTCCTATAACTGTTCTGAGACCAGTGCAGACAGACAGCACACTGGAGGTTAAGTCATGCACTAAATAGGGAGCAAGGGAGCATCCTATAGCTCTCCTATAACTGTTCTGAGACCAGTGCAGACAGACGGCACACTGGAGGTTAAGTCATGCACTAAATAGGGAGCAAGGGAGCATCCTATAGCTCTCCTATAACTGTTCTGAGACCAGTGCAGACAGACGGCACACTGGAGGTTAAGTCATGCACTAAATAGGGAGCAAGGGAGCATCCTATAGCTCTCCTATAACTGTTCTGAGACCAGTGCAGGCAGACATTCTTGTTTTAAATCTATTCTCCATAAATGATATCATTTTTTCATGTGTATACAGTCACGACCCGCTGTAGACTAGATGCAGGAGTTTATCTGCATTAAAGTAGACGCAAGCGAGTGTTCTCATGGAACATTGAGAAACGGCGAGCTGTCACGAGCTGCAGTGAAACATCGAGCTGCTTCTCCTGTGAACCCTGAACGCCACTAATACAGTATAAACACGGCGCTTATCAGCCCGCTAATAAATGTTACTGACACAAACCAGCTGCGCTCTTTCTGTTCAAGCGCCAGAGATATATTATATATAGAGAGAGAGAGAGAGAGAAAACATCATATGATTTATGGTACTTGAAGGGCTTCATAACTTATTATGAAATTGAGCTATAAATCAGCGCTGTATTATGCTAAACATTAGCCGTATGAATATCACGTTGGCTCGTTGAAAGAGCGATGATGAACTGAAGTGAGTAGTTTGTGTTTTTACAATGTAATAATCTCTGTGTTTTCATGTAACTTGGTAGGATGATTAAATAAATGTGTGGCGTCATTATGAGCACAACGAATGTGATATTCTGTGTGTGTGTGTGTGTGTGTGTGTGTGTGTGTGTGTGTGTGTGTGTGTTATCTCCTAATGACAGCTCTGTTGCAGCTCTGTTTGGTGTTTCTATGGGGGGGACGTCAGGCGGGGTGATTCTGTGGTCACTCAGTCTGGACGTGTTCATTTACACACGCTAACGTTTATCTTCAGGTGTTATTACAGTGAGTCACACGCCTCCATGAGGCTTTTATACAGCTCTGGATACATTTGTAGCCGCTGTTTACCGCAGGTAGCGAAAAAGAAAACGATGAACGCCACGAGAGTTGAAACAGTCGTCAGGATGATTGCATCCGTGTTTCACTTCAGCACTGATTTGACCTCAAGTCCACTTCTGAGTGTGCAATTTTAGCCACAACGGAAGACATTTCTGTTGTAATGCTTGAAGAAAAGTGCATTTAGATGATCAGTTTAGATGAGTTTTTAGTTTTTCCACAAACGCTTCACGCTGTCAACAGATGGAGAAGAATCGAAATGTGCGGTTTCACTGCATCAAGCCGTGGAACCGGAACATTTCAACACTTTTCTCATCATACAGTCAGTAGAGAAGTGGTGGTGTAGTGGTCTAAAGCACATGACTGTAATCAGAAGGTTGCTGGTTTGATCCCCTCAGTCACCACCATTGTGTCCTTGAGCAATGTGTGTGTGTGTGTGTGTGTGAGTGTGTGAGTGTGTGTGTGTGTGTATGTGTGTGGTGGTCTAAAGCACATGACTGGTAATCAGAAGGTTGCTGGTTTGATCCCCACAGTCACCACCATTGTGTCCTTGAGCAATGTGTGTGTGTGTGTGTGTGTGTGTGTGTGTGTGTGTGTGGTGGTCTAAAGCACAGAACTGGTAATCAGAAGGTTGCTGGTTTGATCCCCACAGTCACCACCATTGTGTCCTTGAGTAAGACACTTAACTCCAGGTTGCTCCGGGGGGGTTGTCCCTGTAATAAGTGCACTGTAAGATAAAATGTAAATGTAAATAAAATGTAGAACGTTCTATTAAACCGTCGATTGAACTGTTGCTGTTCACAACGTGTAGCCGAGTCCTTGCCAAGGCGTTTTGCATGTAGCCAGTTTCAGTGGATAACCCGGTTAGTTTGTCCATCGCTATAGCGACATGCGCTACACTATTCTGTGTTACAGATCGCAAACTGACACTCAACCAATCAGCTGCAAGTAAAGCGACACCTCTGCAGTAAAGTCACTCCCCCTGTATCTCTCGCTGCGAATGAAAGCGCTCTTCACAGGGAATGTATTTAATGAATTTAGATTCATATATTATAAGATGGTTTATTTGAGATCAGGGAACCTTGTTTTGTTTGAGCAGCTAATTAAAAATGTATCATTGAGTTTCTTTGCATTTCTTTACTGTACCAGCACGCGTGATGACAAAGTACTGTTTGCAGAAGTGTTTGTAAGGTCATTCTCACATGAATATTTCATCTGAACAAATCTACTGGTTAAAATGATATTGTTGACTTGCACTTCAATAAATAAAAATAGCACTGACTATCACAACCGGACTCGTGAGTTTGAATCCAGGGCGTGCTGAGTGACTTCAGTCAGGTCTCCTTAGCAACCAAATTGGCCCGGTTGCTAGGGAGGGTAGAGTCACATGGGGTAACCTCCTTGTGGTCGCTATAATGTGGTTCCAGTCAGGTCTCCTTAGCAACCAAATTGGGCCGGTTGCTAGGGAGGGTAGAGTCACATGGGGTAACCTCCTTGTGGTCGCTATAATGTGGTTCTCGCTCTCGGTGGGGCGTGGCGAGTAGTGCGTGGATGCCGCGGCGAATAGCATGAAGACTCCACATGTGCTACGTCTCCATGGTAGCGTGCTCAAGTCATGTGATCAGATGCGCGGATTGACAGTCTCAGACGCGGAGGCAACTGAGATTCGTCCTCCGACACCTATTGATATCTACTTGTTTTGATTTTTCGGAATGTACTGAAGCATTTCCATGAATGAACTTTTCCAACACTTTAACACTTACAGTATTAGGAAGACAAACAAAATTAAAATTCATGTTTCTTTTTCAATTAAGCGTTTCCCCTCACAATATAAGCATTGTCGTTACTTGTTTATTTGCAGTGAAAATAAACCGTAATAAATTCCATAAATGCGAATAGAAGCGTTGAACTCTTGAAGCCATCATGTCCCTTTGAATCTTATATGGTTTGATCTGTAAAGTTACTTTCTTTGTGTTTCTTTCATTTAAAACCAGTATGTTAATTTGTCTTTCAGGCCCGTCGTCAAGGGGGGGCATTGGGGGGCAGTGCCCCCCCAAATGACTTATTGTGCCCCCCTAATCGTTCGATATTAGATGTCTACGATTGTGATCATTTTCACTTTCTCACCGGGTTGTTTCAGCAGAACTTATCTCACAGGAACAGTAATCTCTACAACGGTAGAAATGCATAACACATTATCTTCAGAAAATTCATTATTCAACGCATTATTACACAGAACGTAACTTGAAATATAATTATATTCATAAATGACTGTTAAAACATCCCAAAACAGCACCCAAACCTTGCAAAGACCTACCTCATTAATTATTCAAATACAACAGCCAATGGCGAGTCTCCAGTAGCAGACCTTTCAATATGTTATTTTTGTGTTAGTAGTTTTATTTATTCAAATTACAATATGCAGTTTGTGTGTAAGTGTGTGTGTATATATATATATATAAATCATGCAATTCATTTAGTTAAGAATACAGTATTGTTTATACGTTATTCCTTTTGGCGGTTTTGTAGGCCTACAGCAAAGCTATGGATATAAGAAAGTGGTTTAAAGATTTGTCGTTGACAAAGACGACTTTGACCAACAACGTGTGTGGAGATGACTCTGGAGCTAATGAGATGGTAGGAATGGAGAATGTGTCTAATGAGACACAAGTTCACAGCGTAGACAGAGCAGCGGGTGTAATTATGAATGGGCCTACAACTAGTGACGTGATCGCCGTCGCTGTGACTGTGACTGGGCCAAAGCTGCAGGCCATTGATGATCTTGGAAATGAAGGACCAAATCAGATCATTTTACAGCGATACCCTGCTCGCTTGTATAATAATAAAAATCGCTCCTTTGTGTCTTTATGGTATCAGTGCATTGCTTTTATTATTGTTGTGTTGTTGGTGGAAACCAGGAGCTTTTGTGACTCATGTTTATGAAGTGTAGAGTCATAAATCAAATTGGTTTTGGTGTAGTTTTAGGTTGGACTTGTAATGGTATACATTACGTTGATTGTGCCTGTTACTCAAGAAAGCCACTAGATGGCACTGTGTTGTGTATGTGACGAACAATGCAGATTAACAAAAAATATAGGCTACTAGCTAAATGTGGAAATGTTAAGAGAAAATAAACAGAGACGTTGAGATCATACGGTGAAGTATTTTATTTGAATAATTGAACAAAACAAGACTATTGTGGTCTATTTTAGTTATTGCCTAATATGGGTTGTTGTTTTGGTCTGTCTCAGATCATTAAAAAAAGTGTGCCCCCCTTTGAAAATTAAATGCCCCCCCATTTGGTTTGTTCTGGCGACGGCCCTGAGCCCGTTTTGTAATTATATACAACACAGTATACTTTAAGTGCTTCCGCAATTACCGTGATATGAAATTTTGATAGTCACAATATACAGATTGTATATTTGTAGCGAGCGTCTTGCGTTTTTTTTCAACTAGCTTTGTTCAGCTGGCCTCTGGACATTATTATTCATGTGTTTTTAAAGGGAAAAACATGCTGAAAGTTGTGATCGTCTGATGTTTTCTTGTGAAATTTGCTGCAGTTCATGCAGGAATATTTAAAGGGACAGTTCACCAAAAAATTTAAATTCTCTCCTGTCTGTCTGTGTGTGTGTGTGTGTGTGTGTGTGTGTGTGTGTGTGTGTGTAGCGTGAGCAGGAGAATGCGATGTCACGGCTGAAGCAGCAGCAGCAGGAGTTGCAGCAGATGCGTTTGAAGTATCTGGCAGCAGAAGAGAAAGAAACCGTGAAACACGACAAACATGAACTTCAGGACATTCGGAACCAGCTGCACAGGTACAGCGGCACAGGTACAGCGGCACAGGTACTGCGGCACAGGTACAGCGGCACAGGTACAGCGGCACACAGTGAACGAGCCGCTGCTTGATGCCATTAAACAGAATGACGTTTCATCTATTTTCATCTTTAATCAAAATTAATTTGAGCTCATTTTTATTATTCATTTTGGAGTTATAAAAAACTTTTGGCTTGGTTTGATTTTTTCCAAACATGTTAATTTGTATTTTTATTTCAGTTAACGAAAATAACAGTTGTATTTACCAAGACTAACTTCAGTTCTTCAGATGCGAAGGTTGATAATGGTTTGTTCTAGCAAAATATCTTCAGTCCCGTGTTTTTGAATTCAGCAGCTCCCTTTAAAATCCGAGAGGATCAATCGACCGATGTATCAAACACTCGTGTAACCAAGAACTGTCAGTGAATAACACTTAAAATTCCCTCCGACATCAAATACGAGTAGATCTTGCGTTACATTAGTGACATCATAACTCCAGAATGAGTCGAGCACGAGTAAATGGACTGACCTCATGTAGCATCATCAGGCTGTTAACAGTTTAACTGTGCTCAGATTGAAGCCGCAGGATGAGTCGAAGACCTGGAGGGAGCCGGCACACGTGTGTGTGGACGAGAGCGCCGATGATCATGTGACCCGTCTGCTGGAGGAGAGAGACATGCTGCTGCGGACCGGAGTTTACACGCATGACGACAGAATCATCTCTGAACTCAACAGACAGATTCAGCAGGTCATGAGCAACACACACACACAGGAGCCGAGAGAGCGGAGCTTGTGACGTCAGCTGAAGGTCTCACGCGTCTCCTCACGCGTCTCCTCATGCATTTAATGGCATAGATATTAACATTTCTGTGTAGTTTTGCAAGACACGAATGTTCGTCTGCGTTTGAGTAAGTGTTGATTGTGAGTGGAGATCATTAGAGGTGCAATTCATTTTGTTACCTCATACAATTTTAGTTTTAATAAAATAATACTCATATCTGATTTTCCATAAACGTCATGCATGCAGAGACATTCTCAAGCCTCTGTTGAATGTGTTTGATATCAGCAGGTGGCGCTCTCAACAAATCACTCTGTTTGGATCTTATCAGGGCTTGTGTATGTTTGTTTATAGTTTTTGATGTTGTTAGTGTGTGTTTATTTATGACTGTCTCTTTAAAATAAATTCTTTTTTCTTTGCCATCTTCAGCTTTTCTTCAGAAGTTCCAGTCTGTTGCAGAACATCGAATAAGTATGAAGTTTTAAGTGCATTACAGTTTTTGATGTTTTAAATCATTTTGAAAATTCAATATTTTTCTCCTACAGAATTTAGACGCGTCTGTGGGTGATATTTGATTCATCGTCATTCTGATCGATTAAACTCAATTAATCATGGCGCGTTATGGTGGTTTGATATCAATGAGCAAGTTTACATGCGTGGTCACGCAAGCACCTTAAACGGAATAGTCGTAGCCCCCGCACCCTCCATGTTGGTCCATACAATGCAAGTGAATGGTGACCAAATACTTAATGCTGCTATTAGTAATCCATATGACTCCAGTGGTTTAATCCATGTCTTCAGAAGTGATATGATAGGTGTGGGGGAGAAACAGATCAATATTTAAGTCATGTTCTACTATAAATCTACACTTTCACTTTTACATATGACTCCAGTGGTTTAATCCATGACTTCAGAAGTGATATGATAGGTGTGGTTGAGAAACAGATCAATATTTAAGTCCTTTTCTACTATAAATCTACACTTTCACTTTCACATACGACTCCAGTGGTTTAATCCATGTCTTCAGAAGTGATATGATAGGTGTGGTTGAGAAACAGATCAATATTTAAGTCCTTTTCTACTATAAATCTACACTTTCACTTTCACATACGACTCCAGTGGTTTAATCCATGTCTTCAGAAGTGATATGATAGGTGTGGGGGAGAAACAGATCAATATTTAAGTCCTTTTCTACTATAAATCTACACTTTCACTTTCACATACGACTCCAGTGGTTTAATCCATGACTTCAGAAGTGATATGATAGGTGTGGTTGAGAAACAGATCAATATTTAAGTCCTTTTCTACTATAAATCTACACTTTCACTTTCACATACGACTCCAGTGGTTTAATCCATGTCTTCAGAAGTGATATGATAGGTGTGGGGGAGAAACAGATCAATATTTAAGTCCTTTTCTACTATAAATCTACACTTTCACTTTCACATACGACTCCAGTGGTTTAATCCATGACTTCAGAAGTGATATGATAGGTGTGGTTGAGAAACAGATCAATATTTAAGTCCTTTTCTACTATAAATCTACACTTTCACTTTCACATACGACTCCAGTGGTTTAATCCATGACTTCAGAAGTGATATGATAGGTGTGGGGGAGAAACAGATCAATATTTAAGTCCTTTTCTACTATAAATCTACACTTTCACTTTCACATATGACTCACAGTGAAAGTGTGCACATGACATATAGCAACTGAGAAAGCGTTAAAAGCAGAAGATTACAGGTTTACTGATAGTGGCACCTGGTGGCCAAGGTTGGTACTGCATTCTTTTTTTTTTTTGAGAATTTTTTGATAAAATTTAAGAGAGAAAAAAAAATTAGACACTACTTTACTTTTTTTTTTTTTTTTTTTTTTTTCACCTTGCAGTTCAGGGCTTCCGTAAATACAGATGTAAAATTATACTTCATATTTTCTAGTTAACACTTAAACTAACAATTTCAGAGTAGAAAGTACTTTCAGCTATTTTTACTCCAGCACAAAGTCATTTCTCATGACATTTATGATGAAGACATTCATCATGTGAATAAACTGTGATACTGAATCAAGCAGGAGCAGAATTTCTCAGACTTTTCCACAACATTGTATGTTTCCAATTAAACTATTTTGGAGACGTTTTTTTAAAAAAAAGTCCACCTTTATTGCTAATTGGCTGTGAAAGAGCGATCTCAGCGCAGGAAATTCCACAGAAAGCAAAAGTCCTGCTGAAAACCCACAGGCCGCTTTCACAAAATAATAATTCTGGTCTGATCATTTGTTTGGCCTCTGGGCTCCAGCGCAGTTCACAGGTCTCAGTTCACATGGCCGAGTGGCGTGATTGATGCGTAACATCTGAACTATTTGTTTTACAAATGTGTAATGCTCCTCTGGGAACCATTTTCCTCAATACGCAAGAACTGGGAACATTTTACTGTCTGAAGAATTATTATCATTTTTGGGCAAAAGAAAACCGGTGGACGTTTTTACTCTCTCAACCACAAACTAGAACATTGGGATGTCAGTCGTGTGTACACACACACACATACATTCTCAACATTGTGCATCATAATACAATTTAATTCAACATTTCCCATGAATTCGCCTCCTGGTCTTCCATAAATCAACATGGCAAATCATTTGCATTCATCGGTCAAATGTGTTGAAGTGCGGTTGAATTAAAAAATAATGTTGTTCTAATAAGGTCCAATAATGTACACCGTTTATCAGCTCGTGGGATAACCGAGTTCAGATGTAATGCCGAGGAGGTCAAAGGTCAAGCAAACATGAGAACGTTCGAGTGAGCCACATGAAACACGACCCGAGCGCTCGGAAATCTGTTTTTCAAGGTGTATTTTTTTGGGGGGGGGGGGGGGAGCGGCGACTCATGAATGGTGTGTACTAATAAATCAGGAGGCTCGCGGGCCGGCGGCGCTCGGGTCAGAAGTGTGACCTCACGACAGCTGCCGGAGCGGGAGACACGGCGGCGCTCGGGGACGTGACCTTCCGTACAGACACCACAGGGGCCGCGGCCTCAACACAAACCCTGATGCATCACCAGCACAAGATGGATTTCAGGCTCGCCTCCAGAACTAGAAAAGGGGGAAAAACTCCCCGTTATAAAGAACAAACGAGCGAGTCCGTAAACGAGAGAAGCGCGGGCGTGTGTTTGTGTTTGGAACTGCTGCGGTCTCATCGATTAGTAATTACAGCGATCATTTAATTGGCAAACGTTGATTAGAAGAAGATTAAAAAAGCGCAAGAAACGTTTAAGATCGCTCACAAAATTGTACATTTGGATTTTGCCAAACTCATGATCTGTGTCTGGTGTAATCTGATTACAAAGTAATTAATTACTGTAATCTAATTACTTTAAGTCAAAAGCAGTGGAACTTTTTGAAATTCTTGTAATCCTGTTATAGTTACTGATGTTCATTTCTAAAGTTGCGTTCACACTGACCGCTACCTTGTCGCCGCATGAGTGGCGGGCGGTTCGGTCGCTGGTGGTGTGTGTGGAGAGTCTAATATTGTTATTCAAATATTAGCATCACATGAGCTCTACCATCTTCTCTCCTATTGGCTGTCGCTCTTCATTTGCATAAAGTGAAACATTTCTCATCTTTGTCTCGTCGCTGGACACGCCCACATCCGGTATGGTAGCTGTTGCTCGTGTCGCCCGCTCTCATTGAAAATGAATGAGGTCGTTTTGTCGCTGCGTGTCGCTGGCAGTGTGAACGCAGCTTTAAAGATGCATTACTTGGGTTACACCTTTCTGAAATAATAATATATATGTAATAATAATAATGCATAACAAATATTTGCCTTTCCATCACAGCTGATGGACGTGCACACCCATGCAAGTCAATAAACAAGTCGCTTAAAAGTAAATTAATTAGTAATGATTAGCCATTTTTTTTATCCCCAATTTGGTACACCCAATTCCCAATGTGCTCCAAGTCCTCGTGGCGGCGTAGTGACTCGCCTCAATCCGGATGTCGGAGGAAGAATCTCAGTTGCCTCCGCATCTGAGACCGTCAATCCGCGCATCTTATCACGTGACTCGTTGAGCGCGTTACCGTGGAGACGTAGCGCATGTGGAGGCTTCACGCTATTCTCCGCGGGATCCACGCACAACTCACCACACGCCCCACCGAGAGCGAGAACCACATTATAGTGACCACGAGGAGGTTACCACATGTGACTCTACCCTCCCTAGCAACCGGGCCAATTTGGTTACCCCATGTGACTCTACCCTCCCTAGCAACCGGGCCAATTTGGTTACCCCATGTGACTCTACCCGCCCTAGCAACCAGGCCAATTTGGTTACCCCATGTGACTCTACCCGCCCTAGCAACCAGGCCAATTTGGTTACCCCATGTGACTCTACCCGCCCTAGCAACCAGGCCAATTTGGTTACCCCATGTGACTCTACCCTCCCTAGCAACCGGCCAATTTGGTTACCCCATGTGACTCTACCCGCCCTAGCAACCAGGCCAATTTGGTTACCCCATGTGACTCTACCCGCCCTAGCAACCAGGCCAATTTGGTTACCCCATGTGACTCTACCCTCCCTAGCAACCGGACCAATTTGGTTGCTAAGGAGACCTGACTGGAGTCACATTATAGTGACCACGAGGAGGTTACCCCATGTGACTCTACCCTCCCTAGCAACCGGGCCAATTTGGTTGCTAAGGAGACCTGACTTGAGTCACATTATAGCGACCACGAGGAGGTTACCCCATGTGACTCTACCCTCCCTAGCAACCGGGCCAATTTGGTTGCTAAGGAGACCTGACTGGAGTCACATTATAGCAACCACGAGGAGGTTACCCCATGTGACTCTACACTCCCTAGCAACCAGGCCAATTTGGTTGCTAAGGAGACCTGACTGGTCACATTATAGCGACCACAAGGAGGTTAACACATGTGACTCTACCCTCCCTAGCAACCGGGCCAATTTGGTTGCTAAGGAGACCTGACTGGAGTCACATTATAGCGACCACGAGGAGGTTACCCCATGTGACTCTACCCTCCCTAGCAACCGGGCCAATTTGGTTGCTAAGGAGACCTGACTGGAGTCACATTATAGCGACCACGAGGAGGTTACCCCATGTGACTCTACCCTCCCTAGCAACCGGGCCAATTTGGTTGCTAAGGAGACCTGACTGGAGTCACATTATAGCGACCACAAGGAGGTTACCCCATGTGACTCTACCCTCCCTAGCAACCGGGCCAATTTGGTTGCTAAGGAGACCTGACTGGAGTCACATTATAGCGACCACGAGGAGGTTACCCCATGTGACTCTACTCTCCCTAGCAACCGGGCCAATTTGGTTGCTAAGGAGACCTGGCTGGAGTCACTCAGCACGCCCTGGATTCAGACTCACGACTCCAGGTGTGATAGTCAGCGTCAATATTCGCTGAGATACGCAGATCCCGCCAATGATTAGTCTTTTCATAAAATAATCAGATCATTAAAGTAATTTGTAGTGGATTACATTTTTTACTGCTCATAACATTTAGTGGTAATTCGTACAATATGGTGAAATCTTGTCTTGTACAATAAAGGTCTGACTTTCATTCCCATAGAGACTAATCAATCATCAGCAGAATTTCAAACGTTAGCTCGCCTAATATCCTGCTATTTATTTGAAGAATTTGTTAATTGGTATGTTTATGACTGATGTATGTCAATAACCTGTCTTGTTCCAATCCCTTGTTTTCCTTCGTGATACCATTAAATTCGTGGTTCGGTTGAGGTTTGATTTGGGGGTTAAACTGAAGGGTCAGTCTGATCTGAACCATACGTTCACTTTTCTTTAGCTAAATTCGCTCAGTGCTAGTCATTGAAACACTGCCCCCAGTGGCCAGCGCGGGAACTGTTGTGAAACGGGCACATCTGAGCTTCATTTTCCAGGTGAAGTGTCCACAAGGGGGCGTCGAAAGCGAGTTGTTTTGTATATTTTGTGAACTGACACACTTCTCCAGTGATGGTTTGGTGTTTGGGAAAACTGCAGCCTTCGATTTACGCTCGTCGCTGATTATTCAAACGCCATTACTTCCTGTTTTCAAGCAGCTTCCGGTCGTGCCACAGGGTTTTGTAACATTGAATTGCTCATTTAGTGTTCATTAAATATAATCAACCCCGTCTTAATCAAAGTTTGGTCATTGACTTTATTCACAAGAACATTTTTGGCCGATGTATGTACAAAGATCATGCAAACGAAAGTAAATGAATCTGAGCTGATCGTGATTATCAGACATGTATCACGCTTGAAAGGAAAGCACAAACAACTAAATACATTCAGTGTGTTTAGAAAACGTTGCAGATTTGGATTGTTACGTGTGTGTGAACGGCTCAGTCTGACGTCTTTGATTAGCAAAAAGTGTCTCATAATAATAATAATAATAATAATAATAATAATAATAATAATAATAATAATAAAGCTCTTTGATTTTGCTCTGGAAAACGCAAGACATCGTGTAAATCTCAGAATAACAAAGACAATTCAACCCTCAGTTTCCTGAACGCTGCAATGATTTCTGCTCTGTACATTTTGGTGCTTTATACAGAGTTGAAATATTAAATAACAATCATCAAAAGTGCCATTAAGCATGATATGAGAGAAATATAATATTCAGATTTTACATTTTATACAAAGAAAATTTGTTTTTGGTGAAAGCAGTTGCTACCCTTGTAAGTCATGCTTCCTAAATGGTGCAATATCACAGACATCGTACATTCACCGATTGAACGCCCCTGAACTCACGCTTTGGTTTGACTACACAGAGCACACTTATATGGCAAGCCGATTGAACATTTACTCATGCGTAGGATAAATCGATTGATCTCAGTAATTGCACTGGTACAAACGTGAATTCTTCATATCACATTTTTGTATTGTTTTCTTTGATCTCTCTAACGGCAGTTTTCCGCTGCACGCTACATTTCAACTCGACTCGCTTTACTTTTCTGAGGTTGCATTTCCACTGCAGTTTAGTGCCGCATCAACGTGGGCGGGATTATAGGCTGATCGTCATAGTTACGCCGCCTCTACTGCGGTGACATCATCTTAAACACGACACAAACTGACCAAAACAATAACACGAGCGCTAGCTGTTAGCGACTAGCTCATTGTGCTGCATAAAGCAGTTGTTGCATGGTGATTTTACACAAGTGTAACAATTAAATTGGCCTGATCAACTAAATAAAGTGAAGCTTCAAGCAGAGTTTAGAGTTAACGTAACAAAACATCCCATCCTCCATCTTGGACTCCAACAACGCCGTGACTGAGACCAGGGCACTCTCCGTCCCATTGCTCGCCGGTCTAGATAGCGTCCATTTGATCGAACCCCTTCCACTTTTCCTTGATCTCCTAACTTTTCCCTACACTGTTGGGAGGTCCGGTGGTAGCCGTGTGCGGCCAAAAGCTGAGACACTTCCTGAGAGACTTTATCGTTTCGCTCATCGCTAACGAGAGGAACGTCCGCACCTCGTGGTTTGACGCACAGCCATTTCTGTTTACAATTCGAAAGTCGCGTGAACAAATGCTACTGCTATCGCTGTTGCTAACTTTAAAACTAGCGGGTTGATGTCGCGTGTCGCCAATCCAGTGACGCTGGTAGTGACGATTCTCCCTGACCAATCAGTGATCTGGAGGGTTTTGACGTCACATTTAGTATCGGCTCGACTCGCTGGGAACCTCGACCGAGGTGGAACTAAAAAAGTACCAGGAACCAGGAACTATCCACAGTGGAAACCCCCAAAAAGCGAGCAGAGTCCAGTTGAGTCGAGTTGCCCCATAAGTGCATTTTCACGTCCAATTTCGCAATGATCTGTCATTTACTCCTGTTTAACACCAGTTGCATATATTTAATATAATTTAATAATACTTGGACTTCCAGATCTACTTACCAGCGATGGACAACCTACATACATTATCGATAATATCTGTCATTTGGTTTTCTCTAGTGGAAATGCAGATTTCATATATCTGAAGTGTGATTT
>JAVLUX010000246.1:2607500-2622500 GCA_032164185.1 Moxostoma hubbsi
GCCGTGTAATAACACTGATTAATAACCTCAGAGGTCACGGGAGGTCCGTTTATAAAGGTTTATAAGTTGTTGTTAAAAATCAGTTCATCTGAGGAGAAATGAATGGGATTTTTACGTAATAGTGCAAAGTTTCTTTTGCCATCTTTTAGCAGTGCACTAGCATCTAGCTGACCTCAAACCGAACAGACATCAACTTTATTTTCATCTGTTTTCTCTTTAATGTTATTGTATTAGGTGCCACTATTAAAGGAATATTCCGGGTTCAATACAAGTTAAGCTCAGTCGACAGCATTTGCGTCATAATGATGATTTACAACAAAAAATAATTTCGACTCGTTCCTCCTTTTCTTTAATAAAAGCACAAACGTGTGTTCCAGTGAGACACTTCCAATGCAAGTCAATGGGGACAATATTTGGAGGGTTTAAAGACAGAAATGTGACGCTTATAATTTTATAAAAACACTTGCATTAATTATTCGTGTATTATATGAGCTGTAAAGTTGTTTATATAGTCATTTATGCAGGTGTGTTGTGTTGTCATGGCAACCAAGTTGTAAAATTGTCTATAAGTTTACACAGATGTGGTTAGTGCATGATTTTATCAGACACATTGTTTCAAAAGTATAGACTCGCAACATAAACAGTGAGTGTTTTAATATTTATAGATTAAACCCCATTGACTTCTATTGTAAGTGTCTCATGGAACCCAAAAAGAAAAGGAGGGACGACTCGATATTATTATTAACTTGTATTGAACCCGGAATCAACACTGGTGAGGATGCCCCCTGGGCGCCTCCCTAGGGAGGTGTTTCAGGCACAGCTGGGAGGAGGCCTCGGGGAAGACCCAGGACTAGATGGAGAGATTACATCTCCACACTGGCCTGGGAACGCCTCGGGGTCCCCCAGTCAGAGCTGGTTAATGTGGCTCGGGATAGGGGAGTTTGGCGCCCCCTACTGGAGCTGCTGCCCCCGCGACCCGACTTCGGATAAGTGGTTGAAGATGAATGAACCCGTAATATTCTTTACCAATATGAAGCTAAAAACTGACAAAGTGAAGCATCTTGAGGAGAGACATCACATTTGGGAATTGAAACCTGAGTGCATGAGCTAAAGTCTTCATTCAGTGATAGAGCAGGAAGACAATAGTCGCGGCGAGAGAGAGAGAGAACGCCAGACTTCTATCAAGCATATCAGCTCAATGAGAATAACTCAAGAATATTGATTGACTAATGATTTCTGGGGGCTTTTCATTAATGTCTTTGTTCCTCTGTGAGCTCCTGAAATGCTGATGACACGTTTGTGTATCTGTTTGCTCATTAGATCTTTTGATTTCTTACTGGATTTCAGCACTTTACTGTGAAACGTCTCGCACAGACAGACAGAATATCAGTGTGAAACTGATTAAACTCACATTAAACATTCATTTCTGCTGCTGGAGCTCAAATGAACACAATCTGTACAGTGCACTATATACAGTAATGTCATCTCATGTGCACGGAAACAGTCTTGTCGTTTTATTTCACGCGCACGGAAACGATCTTAGCGTTTTATTTCACGCGCACGGAAACGATCTTAGCGTTTTGTTTCACGCGCACGGAAACAATCTTGTCGTTTACTTAATTATTCAACTTCTAGATTTTTTTAATTACAGGACTGCTTTTCTAAATTAATTGGCAGTTTAATAGTGTAAGATGAAGTGATTTAGAATTGAAATGACAATAATTCAGTATGAAGTTTTGAATCACTTTGTGTTTTTAATTATTGCTTGAGAACGTTATTAAAAACTTGACATTCGTTTGTAGGAAAACCGTTCCGAACTGTTCTCAGATCAGTTTCTGTGCAATAATAGTTTCCTCATAAATGGACTTAAAATTAGATGCAGTAAAATCACATTGGCAATCGTAACATGAGCTGTGATTGGCCGCAGGAAAATCACATGACTGATATTCAGTATAACAGCACGACTGTGTGTGAGATATTGCTTTTATACAACATTTTATAAACATGATGTTAATATCCAGAATCTTACATTTTAAATGACTAAAACTAAAAGGTTCTTAAAGATCTAAAGTTGCATGCTTTTATCACTATATGCACTTTAAAACAGTGTTTAAAAAAGACACTATTTTTGTCCCTTTTGTCATTCCGTAGTTCAAAGCGCATTGTGTGCAATTGACAGATTTGAAACATAATATTCAATTTTTTTTTAGGGTGTTTTAATTGAGTTTCGGCTGTAAATAGGCTTAAAAAGGTGCTTATGAAATCACGTGCCAGACAGCAGCTGCCAACAACACCGCTGAACACAATAGCCCAGAGACAATCGAAAACACCCTCTATTGCCCCAGACCATCAGGAACGCCACAAGCACTGAATATCAGCAGTCTCAGTTCTGCTCCTCTAATCTGATCGGACAGGCGGCCTTCGATCGGTTGTATAAATGCCAGAGTGATCTTCTACACGTGCTGTTAATTGTTGGATAACAGCGTAAACCGTTTTAATCACATAGTGTGTCTGCAGGAGCATTTAACAGTCAGTCATTATTGTGACATTTGTTCACACACACACACACACACACACACACACACACACACACACACACACACACACACACACATGCAGAACCGCACAAAAACTTGTTCTAAGAAACGATGGTACTCACTGTTACTTACTTGAAAGGCTTCTCCCCCGTGTGCGTGCGGATGTGGTTGTTTAGGGTCGTGGCGCCGGCGAACGCTCGGCCGCAGTAGCCGCACTTGAAGGGCCGGTCGCTGGAGTGGGTCACCACGTGATTCCGCAGCTCCGACGGCTGAGAGAACGACTGAGAACAGTGTCCACACTGATACGGTCTGCAGACACAGAGAAACACACGGGATGTCCCAATGCTGTTACCATGGTAGCGTGACTCTCATCAACAACAGGGCGAGAACACGTTTGGGTCATCTATCAACGTTTCCACCCGGTCAGCTGCAGATCCCGTTCGAGGGCGTGAGGGCAGCACGTTAACGATCCGGTTAATTATGAGTTAAGTGCCAGTTAATCACGGAGGGCTGGAAAGAAATTGCTCATGTATTGACAATCAGAAACAATAACGGAAAACACTTAGAGGCATAATTAGATGAATAAGTCTATTATTAATCTCATTACTCATTTGCTTGAAAGAGGAAAAAACAGTCCAGCAGAAAATTGACATTTTGGGAGGGGGTCTGTGTATCTCAGCGAGTACTGACGCTATCACACCTGGAGTCGTGAGTTTGAATCCAGGGCGTGCTGAGTGTCTCCAGTCAGGTCTCCTTAGCAACCAAATTGGCCCGGTTGCTAGGGAGGGTAGAGTCACATGGGGTAACCTCCTCGTGGTCACTATAATGTGAGTCCAGTCAGGTCTCCTTAGCAACCAAATTGTCCCGGTTGCTAGGGAGGGTAAAGTCACATGGGGTAACCTCCTCGTGGTCACTATAATGTGACTCCAGTCAGGTCTCCTTAGCAACCAAATTGGCCCGGTTGCTAGGGAGGGTAGAGTCACATGGGGTAACCTCCTCATGGTCGCTATAATGTGACTCCAATCAGGCCTCCTTAGCAACCAAATTGACCCAGTTGCTAGGGAGGGTAGAGTCACACAGGGTAACCTCCTTGTGGTCGCTATAATGTGACTCCAATCAGGCCTCCTTAGCAACCAAATTGACCCGGTTGCTAGGGAGGGTAGAGTCACATGTGGTAACGTCCTCGTGGTCACTATAATGTGTAGTACCCTAGGGGGTCACCAGAAACTCCACCGGTTGCCCTTACTCGCACGTTATACGTTATTCAAGGACCCAGTAGCAGTCGTGGAACACAGACGATCGCCTCGCATCTTTCACACTGCGCCTCGCTTCATACCACGTGACCCACATTTGATTTTCCACCATTGAAAATAATGGGTACAATTCTTGTATTGAGTCACATTGAGAGCCCCACATTTTTGGGATTAAACCATTTTAGGCCTTAAAAATTAATATGCAAAAAGGAATGTTTGTTCTGAACCATTATCTAAAAGGATATTATGATATCTTTAATACTTCTGGATTTACAGGCACTCCAACTTTAGAAAAACAACCCAAAACAAACTGTTTTCTCTAATATTTGGACTCCCCATATGAATAACGACCTTCAGCTCTCACTGGATCGCTCGGCAGGTGAGTGTGAAACGGCTGGGATGAGGATTGGCACCTGTAAATCTGAGGCCATGGTTCAGATGGCCACAGTGTGTACTCCGGGTAGGGAAGGAGGTATTGCCCCAAGTGAAGGAGTTCAAGTACCTCGGGGTCTTGTTCACGAGTGAGGGGACAATGGAGCGGGATGTTGGCTGGAGAATCGGGGCAGCGGGGGCGGTATTGCACTCGCTCTATCGCACCATTGTCATGAAAAGAGAGCCGGAAGGCAAAGCTCTCGATCTACCGGTCAATTTTCGTTCCTACCCTCACCTATGGTCAGGAAGGTCGGGTCATGACCGAAAGAACTAGGTCACGAGTACAAGCGGCCGAAATGGGCTTCCTCAGAAGGGTGGCGGGCCCTTACAGATAGGGTGAGGAGATCAGTCATCCGTGAGGAGCTCGGAGTAGAGCCACTTCTCCTTTGCGTGGAAAGGAGTCAGTTGAGGTGGTTTGGGCATCTGGTAAGGATGCCCCCTGGGTGCCACCCTAGGGAGGTGTTTCAGGCACGTCCAGCTGGGAGGAGGCCTCGGAGAAGACCCAGGACTAGGTGGAGAGATTACATCTCCACACTGGCCTGGGAACGCCTCGGGGTCCCCCAGTCAGAGCTGGTTAATGTGGCTCGGGATAGGGGAGTTTGGCACCCCCTGCTGGAGCTGCTGCCCCCGCGACCCGACTTCAGATAAGCGGTTGAAGATGGATGGATAAAATAATCGCACTGTAAATATTGACTCGATCGTCATTTCTATTTATCTTTCTTCAGAAAATCTAAAATAAATAAAATTAAACATTACAGCCGTGGAAGTTTGACCTGGAAAACCCCAAAAATGCACGTCTGTTATGGGAGAAATAAAATGCATAATGGCTAATAAATAAATACGATTGTTCTTGGCACAACAAGAGCCTTTAACGCCAGTATTCACCGTGATCACACAATCACAGGGCAGTTTTTCGGCTGGGAGATGCAGTGAATATGTTAACATGATGAATGTTTGTGGAGTATTAACTACAGCAGCGTTGGTGATTAATGTCCAGTTATTGTTTATTACTGCAGTGGACCGCTGCAAGAACATAAATAAACTCTCTGGACCTCCAGTAAAGTCCAGCTGCACCTCCAGCAACCGAAAGCTTCTGCAACAGAACTGTATTAAACAGCAAGACTTGTAGATTTAATCAGATCAAATGAGTAATAAGTGTTTCCCAACACTACAAGCACAGCAGATATCTATAGCTCATATTTTATGCAAAGAGAATATTTATTTGAGCTTGTTAGAGGCATTATTTTGTTATTCACTGCTCGATATTGTAATAAATTGCTCGTTTGGGGGCTTGACTCGTTCACGAAGCCCAACAGAATTATGACATCATAATGATCGATGTACTCAAACAAAAAGCAGAAAAGCAGCTCGAGTCCAGACGAGACGTCAGCAAAAACACATCAGCGATGATCAGATCATTTATCCGCTTTAAAATGCACATATAAACTAAACATCAATACGTTGGTCTAAGCCAGAGGCCGTAAAGAACACGCGAGCTCATTTGAAACCGATTCAGGGAGTCAAACAGCCGGCGATCTCCGATTCCCTTGTTCAGCTGAATTTGATCTGCACCTCAGGGTCATAAAGTTGAATATTGACAAAGCCTCACATTGACTTCATCTGCTCGGGAATCCTGCAAACATTTTTCTTCTCTATGAATATTAGTTTATTGAATAAGTGGCATGTGTTTTCCTCTACATCACCTTTGCCGTGTGTATTTCTGTGAGACATCAGCGGCTGATTTATAGGTTTATATGCACCAGAGAAAATAGAGCTAAGCAGAAAATCTCCAATACCTCCTCTGCTGTATTTAATTAGGTTTAGAGATGTTACACGCCACGTTTAGGCCCTAAAAGCATGCTGGATAGTGAGAGAAAACTCCAGATCCACATGGGAAATTCCCACTTAAACGCCACATACGGAATTGAGCAGCATTTATTCTGCCCTCCAGTTTTAGTCACCTGAAGCCTGACGTATACTTCAATTTTGCAAGAACGGCAGGCATGTGTGTACAGAGCAAGTGACATAAATTTCGTCATTAGCAGAGTGCTCGAGCGCTGAACGAGTGCATATACCACAAATTATTCGCACTAATTAATGGGTTCACAAGGTGGCACCACTCACAATTGATGTGATGTCAAATGTGCATTGAAGAGGTCAGGAGATGCACGCATTTGTATAACTCAAGTTTAAAGGAATATAAAGATATCGTTATAGGTCTAAACGCCTGAAGAGATATATTACAGTATCTCATAGCAGTCGAAGCGCGCATGAGTCAACTAGCGGTAAATGCACAAAACAAATTAGCCTTCTGAATGCACGCATACGATAAGAGTTTACATCAGATCTGAAGTATACTTTGGGCTTATTGCATAAATGTCACATGACTTATCACTCTGTAGTCACAGGAAGTGACCATGTCAACACTGATTGGCAGATGACATCTCAAACGTTCCCCAGCAACCATCCTGAACTAAAGCTGCGTTCACACTGCCAGCTACTCTGTCGCTGCATGTCGCCAGTGGCGGGCGGTTTGGTCGCTGGTGGTGTGTATTGGGAGTCTAAACATCACTGTTTCTTTACAGTTAATATTATTATTCAAATATTAGCATCATGTGAGCTCTACCATCTTCTCTCGTATTGGCTGTCGCTCCCGAAAGTCGCTCTTCATTTGCATAAAAGTGAAACATTTCTCATCTTTGTCTCGTCGCTGGACACGCCCACATCCGGTCGCCAACATTAAAAACGTTCTGGTGAAGACGAAGTCATACACACCTGGGATATCACACGGGTGAGTAAATCATTTTCATTTTTGGGTGAACTATCCCTTACAAGCAATCAGGCACTAGCAAAACATCTAAAATATTATAATGCAACTAGGCCTGTCACGATTATTAAATAATCATCTGATCACAGTTATTTCATCTACAGCGGTTATTTGAGAAAATAATGACTTGATCAATGACTTAAGGAGCATGTGTGCTTCATACATCTTAACAAATATGACATTTTTTTGTTTGACAATTAATTGTCAGCCAAATTTAATAATCGTTATAGGCCTAAATGCAATCTACACCATGCTATCATACAGGTAGAACCATTCTTTCGACCTCTAAAGATATCTTCACTAATAATCTTCCGTATATGTCTCATATACTCAGTAAGCCACAAAGTCTAGAAGAACTTGATGTAATAACAAAGTCGTCATTTTTATTTGTATAGCACTTTTCACACATCGTTTCAAAGCAGCTTTATAGAAAATCAGGCATTAACAGAAAGTTAAATTGTAATATCTATAAAGTCTTTGAGTAATCATTGTGTAGTTTGATTAAATGTGATTGTGAATCGTGTATAAAAATAAGTAATTAAATAATAATTGTATTTATAATCCCAGTGAGCAGCTGAAGGCAACTGAAGGAACACAAAACTCCATAAGATGTTGATTAATGGAGAAAAATAACCTTGGGAGAAACCAGACTCGCTGTGGGGGCCGGTTCCCCTCCGGCCAACCCCGCCCTGACCCTAAACCGGACTCGCCGTGGGGGCCGGTTCCCCTCCAGCCAACCCCGCCCTGACCCTAAACCGGACTCGCCATGGGGGCCGGTTCCCCTCCGACCAACCCCGCCCTGACCCTAAACTGGACTCGCCGTGGGGGCCGGTTCCCCTCCAACCAACCCCGCCCTGACCCTAAACCAGACTCACCGTGGGGGCCAGTTCCCCTCCGACCAACCCCTCCCTGACCCTAAACCAGACTCACCGTGGGGGCCAGTTCCCCTCCGACCAACCACGCCCTAACCCTAAACCAGACTCACCATGGGGGCCAGTTCCCCTCCGACCAACCCCACCCTGACCCTAAACCAGACTCACCGTGGGGGCCAGTTCCCCTCTGACTAACCCCGCCCTAACCCTAAACCAGACTCACTGTGGGGGCCAGTTCCCCTCTGACTAACCCCACCCTAACCCTAAACCAGACTCGCCGTGGGGGCCGGTTCCCCTCTGACTAACATCATGAATATAATGACAATATTACTTATGTATAGTGCAAGTCATGCTTTAACATTATTGTTAAGGGTCAGTGTTTAAACAGATTTAGTTTGAACTGTAAGATTAATGATTAATGTCTTTGAAGTCCATCCTGGAAGTTCACATAGATGCAGTTGTCCTTGTTAATGGCTGATGAAGGGTTTTGTTGGTAATTGTTAGTCTATATATTCCATTTCAAGATCGTAGTCCATCAATAGACCGAGGTGATGCAGGCAGAGATCAGTGAGGTGCATCACAGTTCATCCGGCAGGTCATTTCAGTGAGGTTCGATTGGGTCCTAAATCCAAGGATCAGACAATGGCATATGAAGTATCTGATGTCTTATGGTTGGCATTAGTTCATCCCATAAAGTCCATCATAATAGACTGAAGTGATGTTTGGCACCGGCTGTAGTTTGTCGTCATCACTCAGCGACACGTAGCAGTGGAGTCCGACACCAAGCAGGGATGGAGCTGGATCTGGCCGGCTCTAGTAACATCAGGATATGAATCCCAAGGTTGGGACAGGGAGACAAATAGAATAATATTAGTGTAAATGCCATTCAATGTATTGCATAGTTATAGATCATGATATATGTTTCTGGTTCTGGCAGATCTAACTAAAGCAGCCTAATTGTGAGTTGATGGATAAATGATGGGTATATCTGGCTAAATAGACCAAAACATGCTAATGCAACTCCACAAATGGCAACATAATTCTCCCGCCTATTCAAGAGAATGTCGTGATTGAAGAGTTTAGTTGTTATTGGATCCAACATACATGTTGTGGCTTTTGATGTTTCGAGAACTCTTGAGAGCATGAGTGTGATCATTGTTCCATGGTGCAGGGCTTATTTCTTTAATCGAAGGGAGGCGACACTATCAAGGGTGCTTCTAGAAGAGACTGTATTTATATTTTCTGTTATTACATCAAGTTCTTCTAGACTTTGTGGCTTAATATATGAGACAATTCTGGAAGATTATTAGTGAAGCTATCTTTAGCATTCGAAAGAATACTTCTACCTGTATGATAGCATTGTGTAGATTGATTAGCATTAGCTGATCATAGCTAATATGACAGAATGAAATCTAGCATATGATTATGGCGATGAGTTGGTCCTGTCACATTTTGTCTGACTCCAAGAGAATATCGATAAATGCTAATCCCAATGTCATTTTCATTATTTATGTGAATGTTGAAGTCACCAACAATTAAAGCACTATGTGCATTAACTACTAGATCTTTTGCTAATTCACCAAGGAAATCAGAATACAGCCCAGGTGATCTATATATAGTAACAAGGGCAAATGACGATGCATTATTAGTTAAAAATACTTAAATTTATAACCTGTCCTCCTGAATAACACCAAAAACGTCACTGTAAAATGGAGCAACACCTTCTCTTCTACTCTTCAGACGAGGCTCATGTTTATAACTAATATTCATTTAAACTAATATATTCATCCGGTATAAGCCAGGTTTCAGTCAGATAGAGTGCATCCATATTATGATCTGTAATCATTTAATTTGCAATTAGTGCTTTGGTAGAAAGAGATTTAATGTTTAGTAGCCTTACCTTTTATATGATGTTTATCTAAAAAAAAAAAAGAAAGAAAATTTCAAGTTTAATCTTAATCAAAATGATTTAGTGAGAGTTTTGTAGTTCAGGGAACAGACACAGTCTCTAAGAGATATCTAGGTGATGTCTATGTGTTGTAGTTTATGTGACCTGTGTGACGTCTCAAGGCAGCTAGCAGAGGTTCGGATTAGCCAATATGTTTACTTCCTGACCTGGGCCACAGTTACTCAAATACTATCAATATAAAGACTATGAGCCAAAATACTAGAGAGGACAGCGGCACCTTCCATGTAGGGATGAAGTCCGTCTCTCTTTAACAGGTCAGGTCTACCCCAAAAACTCTTGACAACCACTCAGACATCCAGCCATTCAGTGACACTAATCTACTATAAACCTCATCACCACAATGAGCATGGAGGAGACCAGAGCATATTACAGTGTCTGACATCGTTTTGGCAAGTTCTCACACCTCTTTAACATTATCTTTAGTGATCTCCGAATGGCGAAGCCAGACATCATTAGTGCCGACATGAAGAACAATTTTAGAAAATCTACATATAGCATTAGCCAGCACTTGTGAATTTGATCTGATGTCAGATGCTTGGGCCCCGCAAATGCATTTAACAATGTTGGCTGGAGTCTCTATTTCCACATTCCTTACAAAAGAAACCCCAATTCTTAAGGCTCTTTCAACATGATTCTCAGTGGGTGCATTACTGAGTGGGAATCGATTGGAAACCCTAACAGGAACGGGAGAGTGGTGTCGCTGTTCTGAGTGAGTATGCCGCTGAGACGTCAACCAAACACCCTGCTGCAGGGGCTCTACAGCCGGAACCAAAATGTGTGTGTTGCTCTCTGTACTACTCGCATCCGAAACAGCATCTACCGGCTTCTCTTTCTCACTGACCTCCTAGCGTTCGGATGCATTCATCTAATTCATAAACCTTCTCCGTCAGCCTGACTAATTCCTTACATTTATCCCTCACTGCTGACGGAAGAATCTATAGTAAACACGTGGCATGCAATGCATGAAGAAATAACCTGAGCGGATGCCATGACTTACCGCAATTGTTTGTTGTTGTGGTAGTTCTTGAGCGGCAAAGGTTTGAGATCGATGTGGTTCCGAATCAGCAGATGTTTGAGATTGATGCAATAATCCATGTAAAATACAGTGGAGAAAATGAATGCACACAGTCGAGATGGGAAATGTAGACAAGCGGGAAAAAGATAAGAAGAAATGGGTGAACATGGTAAAATACACACAATTGAAACTGTAGAAAGTGGAAAAAAACAAAGCGCGCGGTAAAATGCCAAAGGATAAAAGATGAACATGAATATGCAAGAATAAGCAATGCTAAGCAGGCTAGCCAGCTACAAACACAGACTTGTGCAGGTGCCAGCAGCAACCAGAACAGGAAGTGTCAGCAATACAGTCTTTTCTAGCACTCTTGATAGTGTTGCCTCACTTCGTTTAAAGAAATAAACCCTGCACCGTGGTACAATGATCACACTCATGCTCTCAAGAGAGCAGCTCAGAAAATGGAGCACAAGTGGAAGAATACAAAAATAGAGGTATTTTGCGGTGCATGGACGGATTGTTTCTATAACTAAAAACAGGCACTAAAAGCTGCCAGGTCAGCATATTTTAGTAAACTCATAGAAAATAACCACAATAATTCTAGATGTTTATTCAGTACTGTGGGTAAATTGGTTAGGAATAAAGCCTCGACTGAACCAGATATTCTGTCGCAGCACATGAGTAATGAGTTCATGAATTTCTTTACAGGTAAAATGTAAATAATCAGAAATAAAATTGGAATTATAAATCTCCATTGGAATTATATCTCCTGTAATCTCAGAACCTCTTCTTAATATTATTAACATCTTGCTATGCTTAGGACATGTCCCAAGAAACATTAAAATGGCCGTTATCAAACCGCTTATTAAGAAGCCACAACTTGATCCTGGAGAACTGGCGAATTATAGACCGATTTCAAATCTCCCGTTTATGTTGTAAATACTAGAAAAGGTGGTGTCCTCCCAAATATGTTCATTTCTACAGAGAAATGGTTTATATGAGGAATTTCAGTCAGGATTTCGGCCTCATCACAGTACAGAGACTGCACTTATCAGAGTTACAAATGACTTGCTCTTATCATCTGATCGCGGCTGCATTTCTGTTCTAGTGCTTTTAGATCTTAGTGCTGCATTCGACAACATTATGTTGCATTAGTGGACTTGCATTAGCATGGTTTAGGTCATATTTAGCAGACCACTACCACTTTGTGTGTGTAAATGAGGAATTGTCAAACCAAACAAAAGTATGGAGTGCCGCAGGGATCAGTTTTAGGGCCTCTGCTTTTCTCCTTATATATGCTTCCCCTGGGAGATATTATCAGGAAATGAGGAATAAGTTTCCACTGTTATGCTGACGATACACAACTTGATATTTCTACAAAACCTGATGAGATTTCACAATTCTCCAAATTAGCAGAGTGTATCAATTAAATAAAAGATTGGATGGCCAGAAATTTCCTTCTTCTCAATTCCGACAAAATAGATGTACTAATTATTGGACCAAAATCTCTAAAAATAAGCCACTACAATATAATTTGACTCTGGATGGATGTACTGTTACATTATCTTCAACAGCAAATAATTAGGTGTTATATTTGATACCAATCTGTCCTTTGACAATCAAATTACCAATGTTTGTAGAACAGCATTCTTCCACCTCAGAAATATTGCTAAATTACGGCACATGCTCTCTGTTGCTGATGCCGAAAAACTAATTCATGCGTTCATGACCTCAAGACTAGATTATTGTAATGCATTACTGGGAGGATGTCCAGCAAGATCAATAAATAAACTTCAATTGGTTCAAAATGCAGCAGCCAGAAATATGATCATATTAGCCCCATTTTATCATTGTTACCTGTTAAATTACATATTAATTATAATATTCTGTAACTACATACAAAGCTTTGAATGGTCTCCGCAGTACTTAAGTGATCTTCTACCACACTGTATTCCATCGTGTTCATTACGATCACACAATTCTGACTGTTAATAGTTCCTAGAATATCAAAATCCACAAAAGGAGGAAGATCCTTTTCCTATTTGGCTCCTAAACTATGGAATAGTCTCCCTAACTCTGTTCGGGACTCAGACACACTCTTAAGTTTAGATTAAAGACTCCATTTATCCAGACATACACCTCATTTATCCTCCAACACACAGTTATGCTGCTTTAGTTGGGTCTGCCGGAACCAGAAACATCTATCATGATCTATAACTCTGCATAAAATTTAATGGCATCTATGCTTATATTATTCTATTTGTTTCACTGTCTCAACCTTGGGATTCATATGCTGATGTTACCAGAACCGGCCCCCACGGCGAGTCTGGTTTAGGGTTAGGGTGGGGTTGGTCGGAGGGGAACCGGCCCCCACGGCGAGTCTGGTTTAGGGTTAGGGTGGGGTTGGTCGGAGGGGAACCGGCCCCCACGGCGAGTCTGGTTTAGGGTTAGGGTGGGGTTGGTCGGAGGGGAACCGGCCCCCACGGCGAGTATGGTTTAGGGTTAGGGTGGGGTTGGTCGGAGGGGAACCGGCCCCCACGGCGAGTCCGGTTTAGGGTTAGGGTGGGGTTGGTCGGAGGGGAACCGGCCCCCACGGCGAGTCCGGTTTAGGGTTAGGGTGGGGTTGGTCGGAGGGGAACCGGCCCCCACGGCGAGTCCGGTTTAGGGTTAGGGTGGGGTTGGTCGGAGGGGAACCGGCCCCCACGGCGAGTCCGGTTTAGGGTTAGGGTGGGGTTGGTCGGAGGGGAACCGGCCCCCACGGCGAGTCCGGTTTAGGGTTAGGGTGGGATTGGTCGGAGGGGAACCGGCCCCCACAGCGAGTCCGGGTTAGGGTGGGGTTGGTCGGAGGGGAACCGGCCCCCACAGCGAGTCCGGGTTAGGGTGGGGTTGGTCGGAGGGGAACCGGCCCCCACAGCGAGTCCGGTTTAGGGTTAGGGTGGGATTAGTCGGAGGGGAACTGGCCCCGACAGTGAGTGGTTTCTCCCAAGGTTAAGTTTTGTGTTCCTTCAGCTGCTCACTGGGGTTATAAATACCGTTATTATGTAATTGCTTATTTTTATATGCAATATATAATCATATTTAATCAAACTACACAATGATGACTAAGACTTTATAATAAAATATATTATATAATAAAAGTCATTGTTGTTGTAGCGCCTCTAGTGTTAATTTCACCACAAAACTGCTACGATACGTACAACGAGCCACGTGAAAAAATATTTTTCTGAAAACGTAGGTGTAGTAACGTGATCCTATGAGACCAGGTTGGGTCAACAAAGAATGATGTTTGGAGTTCAGTCTAGAGGTGCAGCTGGACTGTGAAAGCTCATTCCATGTTTCTCACCACAAGCATTAATGCAATCGCATGACTTAGTTCTTGAGTGAAGATGCAAGTTGGTCACTGCTTCCCTTAAACCACACTGAAGCTGATGTTGATCTAGCAATCACTGAAAATATTCAACGTTCTCGAAAGAACCCCCATCATCACAGGTCACAAAGTTACAACAACACAGAGCTGCGCTGAAACCTACATGCCATGTCAACGGGCAGTTCCAATCATGCACGCTCCATGAAAATGATATCATAACTGCAGCCACATCGGTTTATCTGTGACACTTCTGTGCCGTATGGACTCCATGAAACCCCAGTTTTCATCTCAAGCATTTCATGAAATATTATATTTGAAAAAACAATACCATGAAGGAGTAGCAAAACTCCGCACACTCTTGTAGCTGGAAATTCTTCAATAGACCGCAAAGAGCATTTTCAAGCGTGTTAAACGTGTCTCTAACAAAGTAAAGATCTGGTGGAAATGCTTCTATGTGCAGGATTTGTTCGACCTGTTTCGTGGCAAGAGGTCCCGTCGCCGTGTCTCACCTGTCGGGGTTCTGCGTGCACACGTGCATCTGCAGTAGAATGCGTTGCGTGAAGGTTTTGAAGCACTGGCCGCATTTCCACAGATGCCAGTCGCTGAACTCTGAACTCAGCTGACTGGTGGACGTGGGGCTCGCCAGCACGCGCTGGTTTTTGGAGCTCATCTGGTTTAAGCCGGACTCGTTGTGGCTGCTCTTGTCCATGAGGGAGAAGCTCCGCGGGCAG
>JAVLUX010000246.1:2627500-2655000 GCA_032164185.1 Moxostoma hubbsi
TCTTGTGCGACGCACTGCAGCGGGATCCCGAAGAAAGACGTGTAACTGTCGTTATACCAGACCAGCAGTTCAGATCCGCGAGGAATATCAGAACACGCCCGGTAGAATATACATGACCTGAAACACAAGCACACACACGCAACATTACAACATTACATGACAGATAAATAACCCCTTTCATATCTTATAAATGCATGTAGACGTTTGCATGATTGCTGGAGTACTTTTTATGTATTTATTTTTATTTTGCATGATAACAATTACAAATAGAAAGACAAAACAATGAATAATGAGGGCTGCGTTACATATTGAATAAATGGCGTGCTGATTGAGATGGGAATGCTAGATATGAGATAACTGCGTAACTTGAAAACTCCCCCCTCATCGTGTCACGGGACGCAAGAATAGCGTTCGGTTCTGTGCCTGGAATTGTGCATCATTGCAGGTATGATGTTGCCGGCTGACTCCGAGCATTGTGGGTAAGTATCTGTGCAATTGCGCGGTCAGCTCAAGGTGCGTTCTTTTGTCACATTTGACACCGTTGGCAAGGTTGAGCTCATTTTCTAAAAAACGTTCCCGTCGTCACCTCACGCACCCCAGTTTGGGAAACACAGCATTACACTATAAAAGTGTCTTCCAAATATAATGCATTATAATTTTTTTAATTCCTTCATGAATTTAAATAAATATCAATATCTCTCTTGAAAATAAAAAAGTATTTTTCTTTGAAAATGGACACTTATGAAAGTTAAATCTGGCAAGAATAAAAAAAGTAAAATAGTAGTAATAAACTAGATGGGTACATTTCCTGAAGAAAATGTGAGTGGTGCTTGCCGTGGCAAAACTCGTCAAATAGCATTTTCTAACTTGTTGCTAAGCACTGAAATAATGGTCACAGAATGTTGCTAGCATGTGTTTTTCATGATGGTAGCATGTAGGTGTTATGTTTGTGTTAGCATGATGCTAGCACGTTTTTAGCATGTTTTAGCACTTCATTAGGTGATGCTAGCATGTGTTAGCATGATGCTAGCATGTTTTTAGCATGTTGTAGCACTTTGCTAGGCGATGCTAGCATGTGTTAGCATGATGCTAACACATTTTTATCATGTTGTAGCACTTTGCTAGGCGATGCTAATGTAGTGTTAAAACATGCTAAAAACGTGTTATCATCATGATAATGTTTTTAGCATGTTTTAGCACTTCTAAAGGCGATGCTAGCATGATGCTAGCATGTTTTTAGCATGCTGTAGCACTTTGCTAGGCGATGCTAGCATGTGTTAGCATGATGCTAACACGTTTTTATCATGTAATACTTCTAAATGCGATGCTAGCATGTGTTAGCATGATGCTAGCATGTTTTTAGCATGTTTTAGCACTTTGCTAGGTGATGCTAGCATGTGTTAGCATGATGCTAACACGTTTTTAGCATGTTGTAGCACTTTGCTAGGCGATGCTAGCATGTGTTAGCATGATGCTAACACATTTTTATCATGTAACACTTCTAAATGCGATGCTAGCATGTGTTAGCATGATGCTAGCATGTTTTTAGCATGTTGTAGCACTTTGCTAGTTGATGCTAGCATGTGTTAGCATGATGCTAACACTTTTTTATCATGTTGTAGTACTTTGGTAGGCGATGCTAGCGTAGTGCTAAAACATGCTAAAAACATGTTAGCATCATGATAATGTTTTTAGCATGTTTTAGCACTTCTAAAGGTGATGCTAGCATGTGTTAACATGATGCTAACAAATTTTTATCATGTTGTAGTACTTTGGTAGGCGATGCTAGCGTTGTGTTAAAACATGCTAAAAACGTGTCAGCATCGTGATAATGTTTTTAGCATGTTTTAGCATTTTGCTATATTTTATTACTTTAATATCTAGTTTTTATTTCATTTAAAGAATTCTCAGTTCAGTTTTGCTGAGCGTAAGAGTAAAAGGTTTTTCACAATTTGATCCGGCTTGAGCGGAGAACCGAACAAACACTAATCCATAACTCTATAGGAACTCCACTCTTAACCTCAAACCCTAATTTAATGCGCCCCAAACTTTAACCTTAATGTAACCCTTCTGCTGAACAAAGCGATGCTTTAACTGACAGACATAAACACCGTTTCATCACAGCAGCCGTGACCGGGGAGCAAAAAGCTACAAATATTTCACAATAAGCTCTTTGGTCTTTTCTGAAGTGCTGAGATCAGTGAATCTGATTCATTCTTTCCACACGACATCAAAATAAAAGGAGCGTCGAGCCCATAAATAAAGAACATCTCGTAACCCACAGGAGAGAAAACACGGCATGAGACACACACGGCTGTAGCATGTTCTGTATCCCCTCAGTTCAGCTTCACTCCATATAAACACACTGGAACACACAAATAAATACAGTGGGACTCAATGAGTCGGCGTGGCGCTGAGAGAGGCCTGTTTTCCGAGCGATGGGTGGTCTCGCACACTTTCGGAGTGTAAACCAACACCGTCTCTTACACGCCTGCCGTCACTTCCAAAACGTGCACATCAAAGGCCAGTTTTCCCCTCCGTCTTGGATAACATTCCCCGTGATGACATGTATTTAGTATTGTGGTTGGATGACTCATAAAGACAGCGGCGGGGCGTCCCAGCGCACATGCCAATGAACATTATTGTCAGCATGAAACAACAGCGGCTCGAGCTTCATCCATCACGAGCGGCTTTGAAGAGAATTCCAATCAGATATTGCAAATCAAAACATGTGAAAGTGGATCCAGCGGTCGGACGATACATGTCAGCCTACAACACCGTCTCGTCCTGATCATGTGCTCACAGGGGAACATCTCCACCCTCCTTCAAATCAAGAAGCTCACAATCGAAAGCACAGTAGATTCGTCCTTCTGTAAAGCATCAGCTGTAGACACACCACCTCAGTTCCAGTGTCCATCTCTTCACCGGTTTTTGTTTTAGTCACAGTTTGTTGAAAGTGTCCTTTAAATTAATCAATACAACTTCATCTCAGTCGACAGTATTTGTCATAATGTTGAATACCACAAAACTAATTTCAACTCGTTCCTCCTCGTCTTCAAACGTGTTCCAGTGAGAGACTTCCAATGCAAGTCAATGGGGTTTAATCTGTGTGTGTGTGTGTGTGTGTGTGTGTGTGTGTGTGTGTGTGTGTGTGTGTGACACTTCCAATGCAAGTCAATGGGGTTTAATCTGTCAACATTAAAATACTGTTTCACAAGTATAGACACATGAACAATATGTGTGTTAACATGATTTTACTGTCATTAAATCACTCAATAACCACATCTGTGGAGAGATATAGACGATTATACAACTTTGTTGCCATGACGACGTAACGCACCAGTTAAAACGACGATTTAAAGAACTTTACAGCTCTGTGTTTAAACCTCCAAAAATTGCCCCCATTGACTTGCATTGTAAGTGATTCACTGGAATACACATTTCTGCTTTATATTTATTTATTTTTTCCCGAATTTGGAACGCCCAATTCCCAATGTGCTCCAAGTCCTCGTGGTGGTGTAGTGACGCGTCTCAATCCGTGTGTCGGAGGACGAATCTCAGTTGCCTCCACGTCTGAGACCGTCAATCCGCGCATCTTATCACGTGACTTGTTGAGCGCGTTACCGTGGAGACGTAGCGCGTGTGGAGGCTTCACGCTATTCTCCGCGGCATCCACGCACAACTCACCACACGCCCCACCGAGAGCGAGAACCACATTATAGCGACCACGTGTAGGTTACCCCATGTGACTCTACCCTCCCTAGCAACCTGGCCAATTTGGTTACCCCATGTGACTCTACCCTCCCTAGCAACCTGGCCAATTTGGTTACCCCATGTGATTCTACCCTCCCTAGCAACCGGGCCAATTTGGTTACTAAGGAGACCTGACTGGAGTCACATTATAGCGACCACGAGGAGGTTACCCCATGTGACTCTACCCTCCCTAGCAACTGGGCCAATTTGGTTGCTAAGGAGACCTGACTGAAGTCACATTATAGCGACCATGAGGAGGTTACCCCATGTGACTCTACCCTCCCTAGCAACTGGGCCAATTTGGTTGCTAAGGAGACCTGACTGGAGTCACATTATAGCGACCACGAGGAGGTTACCCCATGTGACTCTACCCTCCCTAGCAACTGGGCCAATTTGGTTGCTAAGGAGACCTGACTGGAGTCACATTATAGCGACCACAAGGAGGTTACCCCATGTGACTCTACCCTCCCTAGCAACTGGTCCAATTTGGTTGCTAAGGAGACCTGACTGGAGTCACATTATAGCGACCACGAGGAGGTTACCCCATGTGACTCTACCCTCCCTAGCAACTGAGCCAATTTGGTTGCTAAGGGGACCTGACTGGAGTCACATTATAGTGACCACGAGGAGGTTACCCCATGTGACTTTATCCTCCCTAGCAACCGGGACAATTTGGTTGCTAAGGAGAACTGGCTGGAGTCACTCAGCACGCCCTGGATTCAAACTAATGAACCTCAGGGGTGGTAGCCAGCGTCTTTACCACTGAGATACCCAGACCCCCCAATTTAAGCTTTTTTTTTAAAGAAAAGGAGGGACAAGTCGAAATAAGGTAATCAATATTATGCCTCAAATACTGTCGATTGAGCTTGACAGTGAACTTGTATTGAACCCGGAATATTCCTTTTAATATCTTGCAGTATAATGTTTATCTCGTCATATTTTCGTCAGCAGCAAATTATGGTCATAATGCACCTTCTTCATCTCGTCTTCATTATCGTTGATGAAATCAAACACTCCTTTGTTAAAGAGCTTCTCTCATTAACCTGTTTAAAAGAGCGGCTCAGAAGAGAAGGGTTTTGGTGAAAAAGGAATTAATTTGTGCTTTGTTTCTCACCTAAAGTGATAATATCACTTCAGAAGACATGGATTAAACCACCATTTAAGATAAAAATGCACATTTGAAATCGTATTGAATGTGCATTTGAATTTTAGATGTGTTGATGATGGTTTAGATGGAGGTTTTGAGCATCACAGTAATACCCCTATTGTTGCCTCACGTACCCCTATAGTCGCCTCACGTAACCCTATAGTCGCCTCACGTACCCCATTGTCGCTTCACGTAACCCCATTGTCGCCTCACGTAGCCCTATAGTCGCCTCACGTCCCCCTATAGTCGCCTCACGTCCCCCTATAGTCGCCTCACGTCCCCCTATAGTCGCCTCACGCCCCCCTATAGTCGCCTCACGCCCCCCTATAGTCGCCTCACGCCCCCCTATAGTCGCCTCACGCCCCCCTATAGTCGCCTCACGCACCCCGATAATGGCCTCACGTCCCCCTATAGTCGCCTGACGTCCCCCTATAGTCGCCTGACGTCCCCCTATAGTCGCCTGACGTCCCCCTATAGTCGCCTGACGTCCCCCTATAGTGGCCTCACGCCCCCCTATAGTGGCCTCACGCCCCCCTATAGTCGCCTCACGCCCCCCTATAGTGACCTCACGCCCCCCTATAGTCGCCTCACGCCCCCCTATAGTCGCCTCACGTCCCCCTATAGTCGCCTCACGTCCCCCTATAGTGGCCTCACGCACCCCTATAGTCGCCTCACGCACCCCTATAGTGGCCTCACGCACCCCTATAGTGGCCTCACGTCCCCCTATAGTGGCCTCACGCACCCCCTATAGTCGCCTCACGCACCCCCATTGTCGCCTCACGCACCCCTATAGTCGCCTCACGCCCCCCTATAGTCGCCTCACGTCCCCCTATAGTCGCCTCACGTCCCCCTATAGTGGCCTCACGTCCCCCTATAGTGACCTCACGCCCCCCTATAGTCGCCTCACGCCCCCCTATAGTCGCCTCACGCCCCCCTATAGTCGCCTCACGCCCCCCTATAGTGACCTCACGCACCCCCGTTGTCGCCTCACGCACCCCTATAGTCGCCTCACGCACCCCTATAGTCGCCTCACGCACCCCTATAGTCGCCTCACGCACCCCTATAGTCGCCTCACGCACCCCTATAGTCGCCTCACGTCCCCCTATAGTGGCCTCGCGTCCCCCTATAGTGGCCTCACGTCCCCCTATAGTCGCCTGACGTCCCCCTATAGTCGCCTGACGTCCCCCTATAGTCGCCTGACGTCCCCCTATAGTCGCCTCACGTACCCCCATTGTCACCTCACGTACCACTATAGTCGCCTCACGCACCCCTATAGTCGCTTCACGTCCCCCTATAGTGGCCTCACGTCCCCCTATAGTCACCTCAAGTACCCCCATTGTCACCTCACGTGTCGTGTGATTGGTGACCCAATCAGAACAGACCAGTGGTCCATTATTGGGTCGTGACTGGCTAGTTCAGAACCACTGGTTTAGTGTTTTTTAAGAGGTTATCTAATAGAGACGGACCACTTCTATTAAAATCATGAGAGAAATTGGAGCGCCCAACGGATGTTGAAAGGAAGTCCCGCCTTACAGGTTAAAGAGCCAATCACCTTTAACATACGCTCATCACCTGTCAATCAACTCGCTAACTTGAGATTTCATTGTAGTGGACAGGAGCTGTACCGGCATGACTGGAAATAACCTCCCGAGAGTGTTCCAAAGATGGCCGACTTTCAGATCATTCAGGGTCCGATAGACGTGTGCTATACAGTCATGTGTACCGTACCTGTACTGCACCACCATCATGTTCTGCTCTCCACAGTGTCTGGCACATCGTACGTATCTCATCCAGCTGGATTTACTGGGTTCATTACCATCAATAAAGTGCTGTAACGTGCCCTCCTGATCATAAATCTGAAACAGAAACATTTACCAAACAATCTGTCAGCAAACATCAATTCATCTGCCGTTTAAACACGTCACTGAGTGATGGTTCTGCTCTATAACACTGATTTAACCAAAAAAGGGAAAATAAATGCAGTGGAACACAGAATAAACTTGCCATTGGATTTGTCTTAATCTCTCTCCACGCTTCTGTTTGTGACGTTTATTGGCATTTATCTGTTTCACTGTGTATCTTTATATAACTTTATTACACACAGACATGTGAACACATCCATCATGAAGAGCATCGAGCATGACATAAAGACAGTGTCCTGTAGATTGACTGTTGACATTATCAGACATGTCTCTAGCAGACGTCACTGGAGCGGATCTGACCCCTGTGACCTCGTGTGTTTTCACCTCATGTATCTTGTGGCGCTCCAGTGATGGTTTGACTAACATCTCCTGTGAGGAAAGTGAGTCGTACAGGTTTGGAACGACATGAGGGTGGGTAAATGATTTTTGGAGTGTACTATTCCTTTTAGGGGTTTATTGTATAGGCGTCTGCTCTCGAGATCTGACTGGAGTCCCTCCTACAATATAACTCTATGGGGTTATTTATCTATTTTCCAGATGAAGTGTGATCTATTAGGCTGTTTGGTGGTCCAAATGTCATATTTAGGCAGCATAAAAGTAATCCACATGACTCCAGTCAATCAATTAATGTAAATTAATTAAACTATTCATTTAAATATTGGTCTTTTCCTCACCACACCTATCATATCACTTTTGAAAAGATTAGTCTGATGGATTACTTTTATGCTGCCTTTATGTGCTTTTTTAAGCTTCAGAGTTCTGGTCACCATTCACTTGTATTGTATGGAGCTACAGAACTGAAACATTCTTCTAAAAATCTTCATTTGTGTTCTGCAGAAGAAATAGTCACACACATCTGGGATGCCATGAGGGTGAATAAATGATGACAGAATTGTCAGTTTTGGGTGAACTGTGTCTTTAAAAACAAAAAATGATGTACAAACAAATAAACAGCTACTTCAAAGCAAATCCAAACACTTTCAATGGAACTGTATTTACAAACCAAACTGGTGCAAATAATGATTTTCTCATGGAGTATATTTGTTTTATTTACTGGTTCAAAAGTTAAAAATAATAAAATATTATTAGAAAATAAAATAATAAAAATGAAACCTTGTTAAAACAATCAATTATTTGAGAAGCAGAACGACGTAAGATATTATGATTTTGTATGTCATCTTGAGATTCTTAAAACAAGCCAAAAATATTCATAAAGAAAATAATTTTTTTACATTCTAAGAGTTTTTTTTAAAATTATATCCAGGATACTCTTTTTTTTTTTTTTTTTTTTTTTTTTTGTGTAATGAAAGTAAATGAAGACTAAATCTGACAACCTCGGAAATGACAAAAAAGCACCAAAAAATTATCATAAAAGCACCAAAAAAAATCATAAAAGTATCATAAAAGCACCAAAAAAAATCATAAAAGTATCATAAAAGTACACAAAATGATCATAAAAGCACAAAAAATTATCATAAAAGCAGCAAATATTATCATAAAAATACCATAAAAATATCATAAAAGTATCATAAAAACACCAAAAAATTATCCTAAAAGCAGCAAAAAAAAAAAAAAAATCATAAAAGTATCATAAAAGTATGATAAAAGCACCAAAAAATTATCATAAAAGTATTATAAAAGCACCAAAAAATTATCATAAAAGTATCATAAAAGCACCAAAAAATTATCATAAAAGTATTATAAAAGCACCAAAAAATTATCATAAAAGTATCATAAAAGCACCAAAAAATTATCATAAAAGTATTATAAAAGCACCAAAAAATTATCATAAAAGCACCAAAAAAAATCATAAAAGTATCATAAAAGTACAAAAAATGATCATAAAAGCACAAAAAATTATCATAAAAGCAGCAAATATTATCATAAAAGTACCATAAAAATATCACAAAAGTATCATAAAAGCACCAAAAAATTATCATAAAAGTATTATAAAAGCACCAAAAAATTATCATAAAAGTATCATAAAAGCACCAAAAAATTATCATAAAAGTATTATAAAAGCACCAAAAAATTATCATAAAAGCACCAAAAAAAATCATAAAAGTATCATAAAAGTACAAAAAATGATCATAAAAGCACAAAAAATTATCATAAAAGCAGCAAATATTATCATAAAAGTACCATAAAAATATCACAAAAGTATCATAAAAACACCAAAAAATTATCCTAAAAATACCATAAAAGTATAATAAAAGTACCATAAAAACACCAAAAAATTATCATAAAAGCAGCAAAAAAAAAAAAAAAAATCATAAAAGTATCATAAAAGTATGATAAAAGCACCAAAAAATTATCATAAAAGTATCATAAAAGCACCAAAAAATTATCATAAAAGTATTATAAAAGCACCAAAAAATTGTCATAAAAGTATCATAAAAGCACCAAAAAATTATCATAAAAGCACCAAAAAATTATCATAAAAGTATTATAAAAGCACCAAAAAATTATCATAAAAGCACCAAAAAATTGTCATAAAAGTACCAAAAAATTATCATAAAAGCACCAAAAAATTATCATAAAAGTATCATAAAAGCACCAAAAAATTATCATAAAAGTATCATAAAAGCACCAAAAAATTATCATAAAAGCACCAAAAAATTATCATAAAAGTATCATAAAAGCACCAAAAAATTACCATAAAAGCACCATAAAAGTATCATAAAAGCACAAAAAAATTATCATAAAAGTATCATAAAAGCACCAAAAAAGTATCATAAAAGCACCAAAAAATTATCATAAAAGTACCATAAAAGCACCATAAAAGTATCATAAAAGCACAATGAAAGTACCATAAAAGTATCATAAAAGCACCAAAAAATTATCATAAAAGTATCATAAAAGCACCAAAAAATTATCATAAAAGCACCAAAAAATTACCATAAAAGTATCATAAAAGCACCAAAAAATTACCATAAAAGCACCATAAAAGTATCATAAAAGCACAAAAAAATGATCATAAAAGTATCATAAAAGCACCAAAAAAGTATCATAAAAGCACCAAAAAATTATCATAAAAGCACCAAAAAATTATCATAAAAGTACCATAAAAGCACCAAAAAAGTATCATAAAAGCACAATGAAAGTACCATAAAAGTATCATAAAAGCACCAAAAAATGATCATAAAAGTACCATAAAAGCACCAAAAAAGTATCATAAAAGCACCATAAAATTATCATAAAAGTACCATAAAAGTATCATAAAAGCACCATAAAAGTATCATAAAAGCACCATAAAAGCACCAAAAAAGTATCATAAAAGCACCATGAAAGTACTATAAAAGTATCATAAAAGCACCAAAAAAGTACCATAAAAGTATCATAAAAGCACCAAAAAAGTATCATAAAAGCACCATAAAATTATCATAAAAGTACCATAAAAGCACCAAAAAATTATCATAAAAGTACCATAAAAGCTCCATAAATGTATCATAAAAGCACCATAAAAATACCATAAAAGTATCATAAAAGTACCAAAAAATTATCATAAATTTATCATAAAAGCACCAAAAATTATCATAAAAGTATCATAAAAGCACCCAAAAATTATCATAAAAGTATCATAAAAGCACCATAAAAGTATCATAAAAGTACCATAAATGTATCATAAAAGTACCAAAAAATTATTTATAAATAATTATTAATAAATTATTAGAGCCGGTCACTCTAGCTCTTGATGGCTCTACTGTGGAGTTTCACATGTTTTGAATACTGTTAAAATCTAATTTTTCCATCTTAGAAATATTGCCAGATTGCGTCCAATGCTGTCGTTTACTGTTGCTGAGAGATTGATAAACACTTTTGTGTTTTCTCGTATTGATTACTGTAATGCCTTGTTAGCTGGCGTGTCAAAAGCAACCTTAAACAGAATGCAGGTTTTACAAAATTCGGCTGCCAGAATCCTTCCAAGAACTAACATATGAGACCATATTACTCCCGTTTTGGAGTCTTTGCACTGGCTTCCCATTAGGTTTAGGGTGGATTTGCAAGGCACTGCATGATTTGGCACCTCAATATTTGACCGAGCTTTTAACTCCATATACTCCAAAACGTGATCTTCGTTCTTCGGATACTGGTCTTTTAACTGTTCCCTCAACCCGTTTGAGATTAATGGGACATAGGGCTTTTTCTTCATTAGCTCCAAAACTTTGGAACTCTCTTTTAAATCTCAGCTTAAAACTCATTTTTTTAGGTTAGCTTTTAATTGATTTATTGTCTTTTATGGTTATTTTATTTTACTATGTATTATGTCTCTTTGTGTGTTGAATCTTTGCAATTTTAATTGTTTCTGTACAGCGCTTTGAGATGTACATTTAAAGGCGCTATAGAAAATAAAGGTTATTATAAAAGTATCATAAAAGCACCAATAAATTATCATAAAATTATCATAAAAGCACCAAAAAAAGTATCATAAAAGTATCATAAAAGCACCATAAAAGTACCATAAAAGCACCAAAAAATTATCATAAAAGTATTATAGAAGTATCATAAAAGCACCATAAAAACACCAAAAAAGTATCATAAAAGTACCATAAAAGCACCATAAAAGTATCATAAAAGCACCATAAAAGCACCAAAAAGTATCATAAAAGTATCATAAAAGCACCAAAAAAGTATCATAAAAGTATCATAAAAGTATCATAAAAGCACCATAAAAGCACCAAAAAAGCACCAAAAAGTATCATAAAAGTATCATAAAAGCACCAAAAAAGTATCATAAAAGTATCATAAAAGCACCATAAAAGCACCATAAAAGTATCATAAAAGTATCATAAAAGCACCATAAAAGTATCATAAAAGTATCATAAAAGCACCATAAAAGCACCAAAAAGTATCATAAAAGTATCATAAAAGCACCAAAAAAGTATCATAAAAGTATCATAAAAGCACCATAAAAGTATCATAAAAGTATCATAAAAGTATCATAAAAGCACCATAAAAGTATCATAAAAGTACCATAAAAGTATCATAAAAGCACCATAAAAGTACCATAAAAGTATCATAAAAGCACCATAAAAGCACCAAAAAGTATCATAAAAGTATCATAAAAGCACCAAAAAAGTATCATAAAAGTATCATAAAAGCACCATAAAAGTATCATAAAAGTATCATAAAAATATCATAAAAGCACCATAAAAGTATCATAAAAGCACCATAAAAGTATCATAAAAGTATCATAAAAGCACCATAAAAGCACCATAAAAGTATCATAAAAGTATCATAAAAGCACCATAAAAGTATCATAAAAGTATCATAAAAGTATCATAAAAGCACCATAAAAGTATCATAAAAGCACCATAAAAGTATCATAAAAGTATCATAAAAGCACCATAAAAGCACCAAAAAGTATCATAAAAGTATCATAAAAGCACCAAAAAAGTATCATAAAAGTATCATAAAAGCACCATAAAAGCACCAAAAAAGTATCATAAAAGTATCATAAAAGCACCATAAAAGTACCATAAAAGTACCATAAAAGTACCATAAAAGTACCATAAAAGTACCATAAAAGCACCATAAAAGCACCAAAAAAGTATCATAAAAGTATCATAAAAGCACCATAAAAGTATCATAAATTTATCATAAAAGCACCAAAAATTATCATAAAAGTATCATAAAAGCACCCAAAAATTATCATAAAAGTATCATAAAAGCACCATAAAAGTATCATAAAAGTACCATAAATGTATCATAAAAGTACCAAAAAATTATTTATAAATAATTATTAATAAATTATTAGAGCCGGTCACTCTAGCTCTTGATGGCTCTACTGTGGAGTTTCACATGTTTTGAATACTGTTAAAATCTAATTTTTCCATCTTAGAAATATTGCCAGATTGCGTCCAATGCTGTCGTTTACTGTTGCTGAGAGATTGATAAACACTTTTGTGTTTTCTCGTATTGATTACTGTAATGCCTTGTTAGCTGGCGTGTCAAAAGCAACCTTAAACAGAATGCAGGTTTTCCAAAATTCGGCTGCCAGAATCCTTCCAAGAACTAACAAACGAGACCATATTACTCCCGTTTTGGAGTCTTTGCACTGGCTTCCCATTAGGTTTAGGGTGGATTTGCAAGGCACTGCATGATTTGGCACCTCAATATTTGACCGAGCTTTTAACTCCATATACTCCAAAACGTGATCTTCGTTCTTCGGATACTGGTCTTTTAACTGTTCCCTCAACCCGTTTGAGATTAATGGGACATAGGGCTTTTTCTTCATTAGCTCCAAAACTTTGGAACTCTCTTTTAAATCTCAGCTTAAAACTCATTTTTTTAGGTTAGCTTTTAATTGATTTATTGTCTTTTATGGTTATTTTATTTTACTGTGTATTATGTCTCTTTGTGTGTTGAATCTTTGCAATTTTAATTGTTTCTGTACAGCGCTTTGAGATGTACATTTAAAGGCGCTATAGAAAATAAAGGTTATTATAAAAGTATCATAAAAGCACCAATAAATTATCATAAAATTATCATAAAAGCACCAAAAAAAGTATCATAAAAGTATCATAAAAGCACCATAAAAGTACCATAAAAGCACCAAAAAATTATCATAAAAGTATTATAGAAGTATCATAAAAGCACCATAAAAACACCAAAAAAGTATCATAAAAGTACCATAAAAGCACCATAAAAGTATCATAAAAGTATCATAAAAGCACCATAAAAGTATCATAAAAGTATCATAAAAGCACCATAAAAGCACCAAAAAGTATCATAAAAGTATCATAAAAGCACCATAAAAGCACCAAAAAAGCACCAAAAAGTATCATAAAAGCACCATAAAAGCACCAAAAAAGCACCAAAAAGTATCATAAAAGTATCATAAAAGCACCAAAAAAGTATCATAAAAGTATCATAAAAGTATCATAAAAGCACCATAAAAGTATCATAAAAGTATCATAAAAGCACCATAAAAGTATCATAAAAGCACCATAAAAGTATCATAAAAGTATCATAAAAGCACCATAAAAGTATCATAAAAGCACCATAAAAGCACCATAAAAGTATCATAAAAGTATCATAAAAGCACCATAAAAGTATCATAAAAGTATCATAAAAGCACCATAAAAGCACCAAAAAGTATCATAAAAGTATCATAAAAGCACCAAAAAAGTATCATAAAAGTATCATAAAAGCACCATAAAAGTATCATAAAAGTATCATAAAAGTATCATAAAAGCACCATAAAAGTATCATAAAAGTACCATAAAAGTATCATAAAAGCACCATAAAAGTACCATAAAAGTATCATAAAAGCACCATAAAAGCACCAAAAAGTATCATAAAAGTATCATAAAAGCACCAAAAAAGTATCATAAAAGTATCATAAAAGCACCATAAAAGTATCATAAAAGTATCATAAAAGTATCATAAAAGCACCATAAAAGTATCATAAAAGTATCATAAAAGCACCATAAAAGTATCATAAAAGCACCATAAAAGTATCATAAAAGTATCATAAAAGCACCATAAAAGCACCAAAAAGTATCATAAAAGTATCATAAAAGCACCATAAAAGTATCATAAAAGTATCATAAAAGTATCATAAAAGCACCATAAAAGTATCATAAAAGCACCATAAAAGTATCATAAAAGTATCATAAAAGCACCATAAAAGCACCAAAAAGTATCATAAAAGTATCATAAAAGCACCAAAAAAGTATCATAAAAGTATCATAAAAGCACCATAAAAGCACCAAAAAAGTATCATAAAAGTATCATAAAAGCACCATAAAAGTATCATAAATTTATCATAAAAGCACCAAAAATTATCATAAAAGTATCATAAAAGCACCCAAAAATTATCATAAAAGTATCATAAAAGCACCATAAAAGTATCATAAAAGTACCATAAATGTATCATAAAAGTACCAAAAAATTATTTATAAATAATTATTAATAAATTATTAGAGCCGGTCACTCTAGCTCTTGATGGCTCTACTGTGGAGTTTCACATGTTTTGAATACTGTTAAAATCTAATTTTTCCATCTTAGAAATATTGCCAGATTGCGTCCAATGCTGTCGTTTACTGTTGCTGAGAGATTGATAAACACTTTTGTGTTTTCTCGTATTGATTACTGTAATGCCTTGTTAGCTGGCGTGTCAAAAGCAACCTTAAACAGAATGCAGGTTTTACAAAATTCGGCTGCCAGAATCCTTACAAGAACTAACATATGAGACCATATTACTCCCGTTTTGGAGTCTTTGCACTGGCTTCCCATTAGGTTTAGGGTGGATTTGCAAGGCACTGCATGATTTGGCACCTCAATATTTGACCGAGCTTTTAACTCCATATACTCCAAAACGTGATCTTCGTTCTTCGGATACTGGTCTTTTAACTGTTCCCTCAACCCGTTTGAGATTAATGGGACATAGGGCTTTTTCTTCATTAGCTCCAAAACTTTGGAACTCTCTTTTAAATCTCAGCTTAAAACTCATTTTTTTAGGTTAGCTTTTAATTGATTTATTGTCTTTTATGGTTATTTTATTTTACTATGTATTATGTCTCTTTGTGTGTTGAATCTTTGCAATTTTAATTGTTTCTGTACAGCGCTTTGAGATGTACATTTAAAGGCGCTATAGAAAATAAAGGTTATTATAAAAGTATCATAAAAGCACCAATAAATTATCATAAAATTATCATAAAAGCACCAAAAAAAGTATCATAAAAGTATCATAAAAGCACCATAAAAGTACCATAAAAGCACCAAAAAATTATCATAAAAGTATTATAGAAGTATCATAAAAGCACCATAAAAACACCAAAAAAGTATCATAAAAGTACCATAAAAGCACCATAAAAGTATCATAAAAGCACCATAAAAGCACCAAAAAGTATCATAAAAGTATCATAAAAGCACCAAAAAAGTATCATAAAAGTATCATAAAAGTATCATAAAAGCACCATAAAAGCACCAAAAAAGCACCAAAAAGTATCATAAAAGTATCATAAAAGCACCAAAAAAGTATCATAAAAGTATCATAAAAGCACCATAAAAGCACCATAAAAGTATCATAAAAGTATCATAAAAGCACCATAAAAGTATCATAAAAGTATCATAAAAGCACCATAAAAGCACCAAAAAGTATCATAAAAGTATCATAAAAGCACCAAAAAAGTATCATAAAAGTATCATAAAAGCACCATAAAAGTATCATAAAAGTATCATAAAAGTATCATAAAAGCACCATAAAAGTATCATAAAAGTACCATAAAAGTATCATAAAAGCACCATAAAAGTACCATAAAAGTATCATAAAAGCACCATAAAAGCACCAAAAAGTATCATAAAAGTATCATAAAAGCACCAAAAAAGTATCATAAAAGTATCATAAAAGCACCATAAAAGTATCATAAAAGTATCATAAAAATATCATAAAAGCACCATAAAAGTATCATAAAAGCACCATAAAAGTATCATAAAAGTATCATAAAAGCACCATAAAAGCACCATAAAAGTATCATAAAAGTATCATAAAAGCACCATAAAAGTATCATAAAAGTATCATAAAAGTATCATAAAAGCACCATAAAAGTATCATAAAAGCACCATAAAAGTATCATAAAAGTATCATAAAAGCACCATAAAAGCACCAAAAAGTATCATAAAAGTATCATAAAAGCACCAAAAAAGTATCATAAAAGTATCATAAAAGCACCATAAAAGCACCAAAAAAGTATCATAAAAGTATCATAAAAGCACCATAAAAGTACCATAAAAGTACCATAAAAGTACCATAAAAGTACCATAAAAGTATCATAAAAGTATCATAAAAGTATCATAAAAGCACCATAAAAGTACCATAAAAGTATCATAAAAGTATCATAAAAGCACCATAAAAGTACCATAAAAGTACCATAAAAGTATCATAAAAGTATCATAAAAGCACCATAAAAGTACCATAAAAGTATCATAAAAGTATCATAAAAGCACCATAAAAGTATCATAAAAGTATCATAAAAGTACCATAAAAGTACCATAAAAGCTCCATAAAAATATCATAAAAGTATCATAAAAGTATCATAAAAGCTCCATAAAAGCTCCATAAAAGTACCATAAAAGTATCATAAAAGTATCATAAAAGTATCATAAAAGCTCCATAAAAGCTCCATAAAAGTACCATAAAAGTATCATAAAAGTATCATAAAAGCTCCATAAAAGCTCCATAAAAGTACCATAAAAGTAGAGTGTACTGAGTATTTTTGTCTTATTTTCTAGTAAATATATTAAACATCATAAGCAGAATGATGTAATATATTACGGCTTGTTTTCAGAGAAATCGAACAATGTTTTGTGACATTTATGCTTAAAACAAGAAGAAAACGATTTATTTTTTTTTTCGATTTCTTGAAAATGAGACAAAATATCTCAAGTGAATGTTCCTTTTAAAAATGTTTAGATATTTTTTGCAGGAAAACGAGTAAATAATTCTGTAAGAAAATAATTGTTTGCATTAAACACAGATTCATCTACATTCCAGTATCAATAAAACTGCCGAATGTATCAATTCCCGCTGCACGCAGTGTTTGAATGAGTTCATGCAGTGAATCTGAAGGGAAATGTGTGTTACTGTGTGTTACTGTGTGTTACTGTGTGTTACTGTGTGTTACTGTGTTTATGGAATATTTCTGATGGACTGAACCGGACAATCCGACTGAAGGAGGTGTACATCACATCCCCTCCGTAATGAGTTAAGCCTGCAGCTCTCAGCGTCCCTCATCCCGTTATTGATCGCACCTGACGGGGGTCTGTCACTGCGTTACTTACTACTCAATCTCTCCAGACGACATTTACACCTCAGTGATTGGACCCTGTCACTGACTGAATGCAGTAAATAGTCTTTGACCAGCGTGACGTTTCTCGCCCACAGAGAAAGTGAACGCACGGGAGACAGTCTGGCTGACAGGCGCGTGACCTCTTGACCTTATTACAGCGGGTAAATCAGGACCCAGCAGCCATTAAACTCAGTCAAGACTCATGCGGAGATCGCTGAGAGCTTCCAGTGCTCGAGGAGAGACGAACACTTCAGCTATATCACAGGAAACACTTCCAGGTCGTGAGACGAGAGGTTTGAGCATGTAAATGGTGCCGTGTTGCTCTGATGCGTCTCCGTGTGTCTCTGGAGGTGATGGCGGCGCTGCTTATCGCTTCAGCCGTATTAAAACACTCTCTCGGTCGCTGGCTTGCATTGGAAGTGACACACACACACACACACACACACACACAGATTAAACCCCATTGACTTGCATTGGAAGTGTCACACACACACACACACACACACACACACACACACACACACACACACAGATTAAACCCCATTGACTTGCATTGGAAGTGTCACACACACACACACACACACTGTGATGGGTTGCAGGATTAACCCCACACTGAATTCGGATGTATCCCACATGTTTTCTCGGTCATTGTGTGCATGAATGCAAAGACAAATCTGATGCTTTTAAATGAGTCTAAAGTTAAACAGTAATGCTCCTTTAATCTTACTTGATTTATTCTATTTATTATACATGCACTTCTATGTTAAAACATTCCGGAACATTACATGAAGGATACGGCATGCAACTGCCCCACACAAAACCAGGATTTTATTGTCTGTAATTGTAGTAGCTGCACGTCAGACGTGGCTCGAAAACGTCCAGACTACAAATGTTAAAGCTGGCACACCACCCGTTAGACTTCACCCAGAACACACTCAAGCGGTGACATCATCACTGATGCCAGTGACTGTGTGCCCACCACTGGAACATATTATTCCCATTATCAAATGTTACAAAACACTCCATTCACGTCTGTCTTCATCTGTGCAACATATGCAAATATACTCATAAATATGCATAATTAATTATGCATGACGTGTCCATTGATTACGTCATGTTTCAGATCATCCTGCGGTGTGACGAATGAATGTTTATAAAGAATTGTAAATAATCTGTTTATTCTCTCCATTAGAGGAATATTCCAGCTCAATCGACAACATAATGTTGATTATCATATCAAATTAATTTCGACTCGTTCCTCCTTTTGTTTAAATGTGTGTTCCAGAGACACACTTCCAATGCAAGTCAATGGGGTTTAATCTGTGTGTGTGTGTGTGTGTGTGTGTGTGTGTGTGTGTGTGTGTGTGTGTGTGTGCGTGTGTGTGTGTGTGACACTTCCAATGCAAGTCAATGGGGTTTAATCTGTGTGTGTGTGTGTGTGTGTGTGACACTTCCAATGCAAGTCAATGGGGTTTAATCTGTGTGTGTGTGTGTGTGTGTGACACTTCCAATGCAAGTCAATGGGGTTTAATCTGTGTGTGTGTGTGTGTGTGACACTTCCAATGCAAGTCAATGGGGGCAATATTTGGAGGTTTAAAGACAGAAATGTGATGCTTATAATTTTATATATAGCATGACATATCACAGGATAAACATCCCAAATATTACATAAGTCACCACATGCAGCGGATTTGTTTCTAACAATGTATAATCATAAAAATTTAATGAAGTTGCATTTGGACAATCGTCTAGTTGCATCTTATAGACCACCACAGAATAAACATTAATATACAGCCTCACGAGCATCAAGAGTGTAAACTCATTACAGCAATACATGAACTATGAGATTTATTCGCTGTTAATTGACTGAACAAATGTTTCCAATCACACCTTTAACCTGCATGTCTGACATGACACAGAAATATGACAATATCTGTCAATAACCGCTCGGAGACTGAAGCGAGACATTCTTAATCAAGCTGTAATGAATGGAAATAAGTGCAGAGTGTGATCTAATATTATGTTAACAGATGATCTAACGGGAAATATTCATCTGTAGAGCAACTGAGTGCACTCATAACCCGGAGTCTGACATCTCACCGCCTGTGATTAACTGCCCAATACAGCGATATCTGACATACAGCAGAGAATTACACTACAACTGATCTCAAGTAGTTTAGTGATCGAGCGGCCAGAGATACACACACACAAACACTCACACACACACACACACACTCACACACACACACACTCACACACTCTCACACACACACACACACACACACACACACACACTCACACACACACACACTCACACACTCTCACACACACACACACACACACACAGATTAAACCCCATTGACTTGCATTGGAAGTGTCACACACACACTCTCACACACACACACACACACACACACAGATTAAACCCCATTGACTTGCATTGGAAGTGTCACACACACACTCTCACACACACACACACACACACACACACAGATTAAACCCCATTGACTTGCATTGGAAGTGTCACACACACACACACTCACACACACACACACACACACAGATTAAACCCCATTGACTTGCATTGGAAGTGTCACACACACACACACACACACACACACACACACACAGATTAAACCCCATTGACTTGCATTGGAAGTGTCACACACACACACACACAGATTAAACCCCATTGACTTGCATTGGAAGTGACACACACACACACACACACACACACAGATTAAACCCCATTGACTTGCATTGGAGGTGTGTCTCTGGAACACACAGTGAAAGAAAATGAGGGACGAGTCGAAATATTTTTTATTTTTTTGGTAATCAACATTATGACACAAATACTGTTGATTGGGCCAAACTTCTATTGACCCCGGAATATTCCTTTAAAGTGTGCCTTTAGCCCCGTTGTACCTGTGATAATTGAAATGTATTTTATATTTGTATCGAGTAATGATGGAGTGACACAGTTAGTGTGAAAGAAAAGATCATAATTTGATCAAAAAAACTGTTTAAACCTAAATACAATGAGGTGACTGATTTATTGCTGAAGTGATGCACTAAACACACGTGACTAACAATGATGCAGAAACCGCCTCGAAAATCAGAAACAGCAGCTTCGTAATGTTGAAGAATACCGACACGAATACTGACAAGAGTCTGGACAGATATGAACGGTTTATATCCACAGGTCGTTTCGTCAATGTTCATCAGCACTGAAATATGCTTGTAACAACAGAACATCAAAGTTGCTCACGATGCATTTGGGGAACGCACCCCTAATCATCTCTCGAGTAACAAAAGCACATGAAGTTCCACTTCTGATACATTTCTGAAACATTTCTGAAACATTTCTGATACATTTCTGATACATTTCTGATACATTGTGCATACCGATACACGTTCAACAGTATGTTTGTTGTGGTCCTCTCACACACGCTATATTACACAGATGATCTGTTCTATAATCCTGTTTGTGTTTGACACACATCAGCTCATCAGTGTGAGAATGAAACACACTCACCTCCCACAAGTGTCGCGTGTTCCGCACGGATCCCGACTGCACTTTATCCAGCGGCAGGGGGACGCCTTGGAAGGGCCCGATCCAGGTGCCCTGCGGGATGCGCTGGGCCGCACAGATGCCGTAGCCAAGGCCCGGGACGGTGCTGGTGCACAGACACACCTCACGGGGCAAATCCCTCAACCACTCCGGGACCTCTGGTGGTGCCACGGCAACTGAAGCGCTGCTGGTCCCCACCAGCCTCCGCAGCGAGTGCAAGGGGCCGTGCATGGGGCACTCGCCGTTACGGTTGTCCGCACACATGTCACAGCCTGCGGGACAGCACAGCGAGAGGGGCAGTTATTCACCCCAGCACACAGATGGGACCCCGAACCACAGCTGGAACGATCCCCTTCACGGAGTCACACACACAGATTAAATTGGGCTTTTGTCAGATGCCCCATAAAGACATCTACAGCGCTATAGATTGAGATTTTAGGGTAAAAACAGGTGCATATTAAATAAACGAAGAGCTCAAGATTTAGCTTGATTCAGCACGATATTGATCATTCAGAAATGTGGATGCATCTCAGGAATTAAATATTGAAGCTGTACATTTGAAGGTGCATGGCCGATATTGGGGTGATACTCTTCAGGAGACAAGAAAGATACTGTGTTACATATAAATGTACCATTAAAGGTGCGCAATAGGTCCTCAGGGTGCAATTATAACCCCGAAACGAGCTACATTTTAACTAGAGGTACCGAAATGTACCGGCCCGTGTACCTACAACACTGTGTGTCCTTTTCTTTTGTACATTTGGGCTTTAAATATTAAAAATGAATCATTTTTGGTTTAAATGCATCACTAAAATACAGCAAATTGTCGTAAGTAATTCAGCCAGATATGTTGAGTGGGACGTGTCTTAAATCTGAGTTTTTGGGATGATTTCTTGATTTGGATATGGAGGTGTCACTCATTACACTGTAAATCACGGATTCATTTGCACCAACATTATTTTGTCATTTAGTTAGCAATATTTCCTTATTTGTAATTTGATGTAGCGAGGTGTAATTTTCATGCATTAAAGTATTTCAGCATCACAGTCCAGACGCAAACGGTGCTCAGGAACCCAAATTAAGGCCCGTTTTAAACGACATGTGTTCCGCTGTAGCATGTGATGAAGCAGTCTCGCGCTCCCCCGGAGACACACACATATCCCGTGTTGGGATGATGAATGATGCCGATGGAGCAGATCGATCAGTGATCCGCACTCACTCGACTCTCCTCTACAAAACTATACGGCAATTAATTGTGTGTTGTCCGCTCATCCCTCATCTGCTGCTGGCATTAATCGATGAAGATTACTGCTGATCACTCCGAATAAACTCTGTCCGGCTCTCATGTTAATACAGAATTTCCCCTCATGCATGAAAAGCCCTTATTTAGTTCTTCAGGGGCAAAACTGGAATTACGGTAATTAAAGACGGAAAACGGGTGCGGATAAAACGCTCCACCGGCGTCGAAAAAATCCATCAAGAGTTTATAAAGATTCAAACTGAAGATTGAATGATTTCGAGTTCTTGACCTCGACAATTACTGCAATTATACAATCTTCAATCTTGCGTCATTTTAAATATTTAATTCAATTTAAATTTTAAACTCATTTTGGTTTATTTCATTATAATATAAAGCTCCTGAAATATTAGGGAAACGCTTAATAATTAATGGGTGCTTAATTTTATCTGTAATCTATTAATTAATTAATTGATTTATTTTGGTAAATATTCAAGCATGTTTTCTAATAACACTGCACATTGATTATTTCGTGCGACAGGATCTAATATTTATAAAACCTCCCCAATATTTCATCCGACACGCCAGAAAATCTCTAAATATCGAGTCACATCTGTGTAAAATTCATTTACACAAAAAGTGCCTCTAATTAAGGGCTCGACACATTTTTGACCAACTTCAAAATTTCTAAAAAGGTGACAGATATTATTTTATCATGAAACTATATATATATATATATAAAGACACTGAATCATGAGTGCATATGCATAATATATATATATATATTATTATTATTGAATTTAATTTAATTAATTTAATTATTAGGCTATATATTTTTTTAATATAGAACATATTGAAAAAAAAAACATTTTTTTAAAATAATTAAATAATTTAATAATTATGGTGTATTAAATTTGCTTTTTTTTTTAATACACCATATATTGGAAGAATTTTTTTTTTTTAACAATTGCTGTAATAAATATATATATATATGCATATACACTCAAGATTCAGTGTCTTAATATATATATATTTTTATACACACCACATATTGAAATCTATGTGCAACTCTTTAGGTAATATCCAGCGGTAATATCTGTCCTATAATTAATAATAATAATAATAATAATAATAATAATAATAATGTACATACGGTTATTGGTTTCTCCGTTGTGGTTGTTGAGAGGAATGATCTCCATCCGCTGCTGTCCGTACAGATAGTAGTCCAGCTCCTCGGAGCTCAGCTTCAACCGAGAGCCTTTATCATTCTTAAAGTTTGACGACAAACAAAGTTCTTTGGGTTGAGACGAGCTGCTGCTGCCGGAGCCCAGAGTCTGTCCGAACAGCGAGATCTGCGGAACCACGAGCTGACTCAGACCCGCTATAGAGGACACGGAGGACGGGGTGGTCGTGGAAGAGCTCGAGGATGAAGAAGTGGACGAGATCAGGTGGGCTCTCTGGCGGAGGGTCTCCACCGGTACCGGCGTCGGCAGCGGCGTCACTGCGGCGGTTTTCAGCGGGTTCTGCGGGAACAGCTGCTGCCAGTGCTGCATGTAGGTCGGGTCCACTTTGAGGAAAGCAGAACCGCTGGGCTCGCCCGGCTTCAGCATGTCCGACTGTAAGAGCGCACATGATGGATGAGCGAGTCTCGCGGATTCTCCAGTCAAGAAATCCATCTAAACCTGCTTAACTTAAACTCAATCTAATCACACTGGAATTCATGGCTGAACAGAATATTCCCGAACATTCTCAACACTGTCATGAGCTGCGGAGAGGAAGTATAAAAGTGAAGAACCCGATTTGACTTCTGCGCTCGTCAGTTCTCATTCGCGCGCCTGGAACGGGGTTCTGAGAGTTCGGTGGAAATAAAACACTTACCTTATTAGAAGAGTCCGAGCTGTGAGTCCCGCACACACACTCACACCATCACACTACTGACCGCAAGTTCTGCTCGAGTCTCGTGCACACGCAAACGTCCTCCCACTCGAGCACGTGCTGATGTTGCGCATCTGTCTCACGAGCGCAGCTTATATATGATGCTTATTCATTTGTATTAATTTATTGCATTATTAATATTGATCACATTATTATTTATTATTATAAAGATACATTTATAAAATTATTATTTTGTATATTTTGACTGTTTATTTATTGTAATTTATTTATTGCATTAGAATTATTTATTATTATAAAATTAATTTATATATTACTATTTTGTTTATTTTTACTGTTTATTCATTGTTATTTATTTATTGCATTAGAATTATTTATTATAAAATTAATCTATAAAATATTATTTTGTATATTTTTACTGTTTATTTATTATTATTTATATATTGCATTAAAATGATTTATTATTATCAAATTAATTTCTACATTATTATTTTGTATATTTTTTATTGTTAATTAATAATTTATTTATTGCATTAGAACTATTTATTATTATAAAATTCATTTATACATTATTATTTTGTATATTTTTACTGTTTAATTATTGTTATTTATTTATTGCATTAAAATGATTTCTTATTATCAAATTAATTTATAAAATTAATATTTTGTATATTTTTACTGTTTATTAATAATTTATTTATTACATTAGAATTGTTTATTCGTTTTTAATTTATTGCATTATTAATATTGATCACATTATTATAAAAATACATTTATTAAATTATTATTTTGTATATTTTTATTGTTAATTAATAATTTATTTATTGCATTAGAACTATTTATTATTATAAAATTCATTTATACATTATTATTTTGTATATTTGTACTGTTTATTCATTGTTATTTATTTATTGCATTAGAATTATTTATTATTATAAAATTCATTTATACATTATTATTTTGTATATTTGTACTGTTTATTCATTGTTATTTATTTATTGCATTAGAATTATTTATTATTATAAAATTAATTTATGAAATTATTATTTTGTATCTTTTTATTGTTAATTAATAATTTATTTCTTACATTAGAATTGTTTATTAATTTTTATTAATTTATTGCATTATTAATATTGATCACATTATTATTAATTATTATAAAATTACATTTATAAAATTATTATTTTGTATATTTTTATTGTTTATTAATAATTTATTGCATTACAATTGTTCATTATTATAAATATATTTGATATATATATATATATAAATATAAAACAGTTTATTAATTATTAATGAAGTTGCGTGTGCTAATGCTAATGAGTTTATTAAATCCATGTTTTTAAATAAGAAGACACTTTCTTAACCCAGGCTGAGTTTTAAAGATAAAGCCTCGTTTGGAATTGGGAATAAACTTCTTGGAATCATAACTGGTTGTCAGGATTGTGTGTTTAATTTCCACGATAATGAATGAGTCGTGCAATCGGGCATTTTTGGATAATTCCATTATTTGCTTCATGCTCGCCTGATTTGATGCAATAAACGCATCCGATAGCAGAACTGTTTCCCACCCGTTCAGACGCTTGAGAAAGTTCGTGCTGTTTGGATAGCAGCTCTGTATCTCAATGTCGGGCATTTTTACACCATTCCGACCAGAGGAGGGTCAAATGTTTTGACTGGCAACGTTTTGACAGGGTCATTCGTCATTTAGAGGTCCCTGCGGACCGATAACGAACCAAAACACATAATCGGCTAAAAATGAATTTTTGTCTGCAAAAGCATTTCACTCCTAAATAATATGAATAATAACACAGTAGATTTAGCCTTATTAAGATCTGCCAAAAAGAATGCGTCATGACGCAATTACAGAACGCGTCCTTATTACGCAGATTATTATTATTATTATTATTAGCAGGTCATGCAGGTCAAACCCAAACCCATATTCCGACTGTCATACTCTGAAATAACATCGCTATAATGACAGTGTATCGGTGTTTTTATTCATTGATAAATGACTAGTGAAATAAAGTGCTCTCGAGGGGCAGCGGGGATCGATGCATTAACTGGCCAAATATATCATGTTCGGTGCCAAAAACCGGATTATTACCGCGGAGCGTCCATTTGCGCTTCGTTTGTATGTTTTGGGGGTTTAGGTGTGTGTTTCATTAACATAGACTGCTGTTTGACATTCACTTAGACCCTTTGCATTTCTCGTTAATTAATTCTGCTGATGGCTGAAAGACAAATGAACGGGCCGCTTTGACAGGAGTCCGATACAGAATCCCGCCACCAGCACCTCTTATTATAGTTTTAAGGTCACGGGTTGCTGAGTGTATAATTCATTCATATAGATGTTTATTCAGATGGGAGCTGATGCTCGGCCTGTTGTTGCAACTCAGATTTATAATAAATGACCTGTTAATGGTCTAATACAAACAAGCGCTTTATATACCTGCATCTGTTCTTTACACATCATGTGCATTACGGTAATGCATTGTGCCATATGATAAAGGGACCACTGAGTTCACTCATTCCGATGGCAGGTTTTTGGGACACTGTTTCTTTAAATACTTGCTGTAAATGGGTTTGCCCTGGATTTACCAAGTTTGCCTTTTCCGTTCAGATGTAGCCGAGTGTGATCAGATCACAGTATTGAGAAACACATTCGCAGCTGTGCGTCACATGTTACATTCACTAATAATCTTCATATTCAATTCCAAATTAATTCGCATTTTAATGGAGTGTTAAATTAAATTATGCTTCTTCAACTCCTCCCATGCATGTGTAATGTAAAGATAAACTATCACTGAGTAAAAGATGATCCAAGGGAATATTGGGGGGAGGGGCGTGGGCGGGGCCTTGACTGCCAATGGCCCCGCCCCTGGGTATTCAAGGGCCTCTTTGTATTCAAGGGCCCCGGGTATTCAAGGCCCCTGGGTATTCAAGGGCTCCCGGGTATTCAAGGGCCTCTTTGTATTCAAGGGCCCCGGGTATTCAAGGGCTCCTGGGTATTCAAGGGCCCCGAGTAATCAAGGGCTCCTGGGTATTCAAGGGCCCCGGGTAATCAAGGGCTCCTGGGTATTCAAGGGCTCCTGGGTATTCAAGGCCCCTGGGTATTCAAGGGCTCCTGGGTATTCAAGGGCCCCGAGTAATCAAGGGCTCCTGGGTATTCAAGGCCCCT
>JAVLUX010000246.1:2665000-2697500 GCA_032164185.1 Moxostoma hubbsi
GATTTTTCAATTTTTTTACATTTGGGTTCTGTTGTTTAAAAAAAAAAGGAGAATTTTTAGAAGTCCTCGACCACATCTTAAACAGGGGTGCCAATAATTGTGGAGGGCACTGTATATATACACACACACACACAAGCAAACACACATATATATACACACACACACACACACACACACACACACACACACACACATATATATATATATACACACACACACACATATATATATATATATATACACACACACATACACACATATACATATATATACACACACACACACACACACACACACATTGTAAATAGAAAATGTAGACACAACTGGAGTAGGACAGTTCTGTAACTGACACGTTTAGATGGTTAATTGTCATGATTATAATATTAATTATTTTGTGTAATTAATTCTGCGGCGCTGCTGCTAATGTGGGTTAGTGTTTCAGTACACAGGTGAGTCTTGAACATGTCTGGGTCAGATTTCATCTGCATATTAGATTTTGCATAAAGGAAACACCACAGAAGCCTGATTTGGACCATCTGACATCATTACCACAAAAATACAAATCGAATTTTCTTTGTAATTGTCGAATTGTTCTCAGGAGTGTTACTCTTTGGATTACGATGATTGTATAACGTTACAGAAATAACTGTAATATACTTTTATTATTGTCCTAAATTTGTGTGCTTTGCATCCAAGCGTCACTCTGTTTCCCTGAAGTCAGTTTTGAAGCGTTTCGTTTTTAAAGCGATGTCTCACTCGCACTATATGAGGTTAAATGAAGCACCTTCCCCAGCACAAACTCTCAGATCTTTACACATGAAGACAGTGACCTGTTACAACATCTCAACCAACAAGTGAAGCTGTGAGGATCTGTGTGAGCGGCTGCGGGATCGATGCAGGAGCTGGATGTGTGTCTGGTGTGGAGGTGAGTGGAGATGACAGGCTTCATTATCCGCACAGCTCCAGTCCCTCAGGAACGCTCGCGCTGCTTGATGGGACAGTTTGCTGGAAAGGTCAAGAGTAGACAAATCAGCCTCACAGAAACCCTCTTAAAGTGCGGCTGATAGACCCACACAGGACCACTGTTAGTGATTCATTCTCATCTGCTGAGAATTACATTCAGTTCATTACATTTCTATTCTTTTTATCTATTCATTATTTTTCATGGCGGCATCAAATGTGCCCTTTAAAGGCAGTTCAGTCCTCTCGCAGCCATGTTGGTAACATCTTCATGCAGCTATTTTCTATGGATACAAACAAGGGCGTAGGAACTATCTGAAAACTGGGGGGACACATACTAACAACCTGTCTACATGACATTATTGATTATTCAGTGTCGACTGACACTAGGCACTGTAGCCTTTAGCCTCCTTGTTAGAGTCCCGTACGGAGCGGGTAGAACAGGAGTGTCACGATGGTGCCGTGACCCGGATGGGAGTGAGGTTTAGGGGGGGTGAGTGTAATGGGCGCTAGCTGATAGATAGCTGTGCAATGTGTATAAACATCACTCTCCTGACCTCAAGAGGTGCACTAGCGACTGTTGCTAGGGGCTATAGCCTTTAGCCTCCTTGTTAGAGTCCCGTACGGAGCGGGTAGAACAGGAGTGTCACGGTGGTGCCGTGACCCTGATGGGAGTGAGGTTTAGGGGGGTGGGTGTAACGGTGCCAGCTGATAGATAGTTGTGCAATGTGTATAAACCTCACTCTCCTGACCTCAAGAGGTGCACTAGCAACTGTCGCTAGGGGCTGTAGCCTTTAGCCTCCTTGTTAGCGCCAGTTCGAGTCCCGTACGGAGCAGGAAGAACAGGAGTGTCATGGTGGTGCCGTGACCCTGATGGGAGTGAGGTTTAGGGGGGTGGGTGTAACGGTGCCAGCTGATAGATAGTTGTGCAATGTGTATAAACCTCACTGTCCTGACCTCAAGAGGTGCACTAGCAACTGTCGCTAGGGGCTGTAGCCTTTAGCCTCCTTGTTAGCGCACCCACCTCCCAGGCCGGAGACGCCAGTGCACGGGCAGTCATCAGCATTCTGCCTAACATCTCCAGTTGTGTTCAGCAGAACGTGTTTGAAATGACAGGATGCGGGTGAATAAATGACGACAGAACTTTCATTTTTGGATAAATTCTCCCTTCAAAGCCACAACGTATAGTTATATAGCCTTAATAAGTCTGTAGCACAACTCTAAGATGTAGGTTTTTTATTTCAGAAAAACAAAACGACACTGAAATTGTCCTCTTTTAAAAATACTAAACTCCACTGCAAACATAAGCATTTCAATGCCTAGATTTACACCATATCTTGAGGACTGTATATTGATCATGGAGGCTGTTCGAGGCTCTCCTGACAAGCGAATCATTCACTGATCTCCTCTCAGTTTCTGCGGTATTGACGTGCCAGTAATGACACATCTAACCCTGTGTTACTCTGACAATTATTACCCAATACTCCCAGTCCAGCAGGTCTTTACAATTAAGAGGCTGAATCATCAGACTGACGGATCTGACACTTCTCACACGGACACACCGAGAGGCTTCTGCTGCAAATTCATTTTCCAATCTACATCTTATAGTCAAACACTCCAACATATAACAGCCGTTCAGATTAATCCCGGTAACCGTGTCCAGTTGGCCAAGTTTCAAATACTTTGTTGTGAATTTCAGTGTAAAATAAATGTACATTTTATTTGTGCAATGTTCATGTCAATTCAGCACATGTGCAAACGTCTCATGGCACGTTCAAGTCACGTCAGAATTATCGTATTTATGAGTTGAGAGCACATGAACGCCACTACAAAGTCGTAATTACAAATGGGAAAATTGACAATAAAACAAGCCAGAAAATAAGACCAATTTTAGCTGGTTTAAGACGTGACTTGTGCAACAAAACTACATTTCCCATCCTTACATCTGTCCTCGTTTTATCAGGAAATCATCAATGAAAACATAACACAAATCTGCACGTTCTGACCGATTCAAACATTATCCATCACGCTAAACAACTCGACACTATTGTGAAATAAAAATCCCAAATTCAGCGTGCCAAAGGCCAAAAGCAATCCATTCTAAAAATGTGGCTGTAGCCCCAGAAATCAATAGAGCGCCGTCTCTTTCCTCTGAGAAGACACCTGCCGGACAGCATTGATCGTCTCCTCAGCAGCTTCCCGCTACGCGTCACCAATTGTCTGCCTTTTTCTCTTTTGCCCGTTAAAATATGGTCACAAATTTACAAAAGGGACTTGTTCTCCCCGACCCCGGTGAGGTACAATCACTCAGTGGAAAAACATTGTGCAAATATCAGAGGGAAGATCCGTCCGACAGGGGAGCGCTATAAACAGCGTAATGATTTCCCCAGAGTTTCTGCCAAGAGCCGGTGTCACCGAAAGCACCGTAAATGGTGACATATCCTCACTCAGGATCGCAGAGAAATCGAACCCTGACATTCTTTTTAGGGCCCGAGCCTCCTCATCAGCCAATTACCGCGGTAAGCGGAGAGCGCACTGCTCTGCCGCGAACCTTCAGAGATTATGACTGCGTGCGCTGCCAAAACCGCTTCAACTGCACGCAGCTCAGGGCCCTGCCGCCCCGAGGAACCAGTTATAAATGAACTGAGGACGCTTTGGTTCAAACACCCTCGTAATAGGACTTTTTTGCAGGATGCCACCCCAAATGAACGGCTTGTCTTGGCGCAGACAAAGAAGGAAGAGAAAGAGAAATAAAGAGCAGCGCGCACTTCCTCTTCACACAAGAAAAACCCTTAAATACCGTGAAACGCTGTGGACAGGGTTGAGATGTGGAGGATAGATGTGCGCAGTTAGGCGGGTGATCAGGGTAATGTTTAATCATTACAATGAAGCGTTCACACCGCAGACGTTGTGTAAATGTATGCAGAGGGCCACATTTATCACAAGCTCAGAAGACGGGAAAGAAGTGTTGCTGAATAAATCAGCCGGTTTCAGGCTGGACACAGAAGTTCAGCTGAAGATGGTGAAACAGCGGTGCACTGTTGTCCATGTTTGAATAACACGCTGCATATTCCCAGCGCCACTAATCATGTTATAAAATAACACAGCTTGAGCTTGTGTGCCCAACCGGCCAACTGCAGTGTGCAGAAAACTGCAAGCATCTATTTAAGTGCAAAAGATCTGCTTCTCTAGCGACAAACGGGGGAACGTTTCGTCTGGGCCAAATTAAAACAGATTGCCGTGTCCGAAGGCATTTTCGAGACAGAAGACGTGATGGTCTGCGGATGTTGTCCTCAATGCATCTCCTGGATAAAAGCTAAAGCGGTTTTACAGCAGGGCTCTCTGTATTTGTCTGCTTAATGTGAGCGCTCGTCTCTAGGATGTGTGGAGGGGCTCGTTGGCCATTCCCTCTGAAACTAATTAGTGCTGTAGGCCGAGGTTCGGGGAGAGCGGTGATGGGGAGACGGGGGGGCTGTAGCGAAGGGGATTCACAGAGAGAAGAGAAGAGAAGAGCAGTCACCCTTTAAACAATGCATGCCGAGAGCTAACCTGACCACAGCCTCATTATCGCCAGATAACTCTCTGATCATCTCAATTCAGTCACTTTAACTGTGACGCTCGGCCTGTTGAACGCACCATTCCCACACGTTTTTCTATTTAAAAGAATGGGAGGAATTGGAACGCTCAACCAAGAGGCTGTAGTGCCCAACGGTCAACGGATGTAGAAAGGAAGTCCCGCCTTACAAGTAAAAGAGCCAATCACCTCTCGGATGGTCAATCATCTCACTAACATGCATGCACATTAGCTGAACAAGCCGGGAAAACTGTGTGTTTTAGTGTAACATGAGGTCATGAAGCACAACTTATGATTCCAGTATTATTACATTTTATTGCTGATTTGAAATATGTTCTTTGATTGTCATCTTGACCATCCGTTTTGGAGATTTCGGTCTTTCAAGTAGATAGCATCCCAAAGATGGCCGACAGTGGACTACAGGGCTGGACTGGTAATCTGGCATAATGTTCATTTTCCATGTGGGCCAACGCACTTTGGGGCTGATCAGGGACGGAATGACCATCGGAAGAACGAAACGTGCCGAATGGGACGTGATAAGCAAAAATGAGGCGTCGCGTTATGCTGGACGGACCACAAAACGGCACCTTTTGGAAAACTTTGGCAACTTTGGAAAACAACCCCTCCCTTTGATCCTAAATTAAATTCTCCCGATTATGATTAGCATTTTTTTCCTACACTGTTTACGGGATTTATCTTATAGAAACATGAAAAATTTCCTTAAATGTGTTTTGTTGAAAAGTGCCTGAGAGTAAAACAAACCATTTCCTCCGTGTAATGTGTGTCCATCAAAGATGAAACCACGCACTCCAATTTCATCAAAAAATGTCTTTTAATATCCTTCCTGTTTTTTACAGTCAGATAAAAAATAAAAATAAATATTTATTTATATCACCAAGTTTTCTCTCTCGTTAATGAGTAAACACCTGTGCGAGTCTGTGAGATGCACGTTACACTCTTAAAGTGACAGTACCATTTTAATATAAACGCAATGTCATTACTTGGATAATATAATGTTATACATTATTTCAAACATTAATAGCTTACAGTATATCATTATTATATATAACATTTCATGATATAATTCTGACTCTACCCTCCCTAGCAACCGGGTCAATTTGGTTACCCCATGTGACTCTACCCTCCCTAGCAACCGGGTCAATTTGGTTGTCCCATGTGACTCTACCCTCCCTAGCAACCGGGTCAATATGGTTACCCCATGTGACTCTACCCTCCCTAGCAACCGGGTCAATATGGTTACCCCATGTGACTCTACGCTCCCTAGCAACCGGGTCAATTTGGTTGTCCCATGTGACTCTACCCTCCCTAGCAACCGGGTCAATTTGGTTACCCCATGTGACTCTACCCTCCCTAGCAACCGGCCCAATTTGGTTACCCCATGTGACTCTACCCTCCCTAGCAACCGGGTCAATTTGGTTACCCCATGTGACTCTACCCTCCCTAGCAACCGGGCCAATTTGGTTACCCCATGTAACTCTACCCTCCCTAGCAACCAGGTCAATTTGGTTACCCCATGTGACTCTACCCTCCCTAGCAACCGGGTCAATTTGGTTACCCCATGTGACTCTACCCTCCCTAGCAACCAGGTCAATTTGGTTACCCCATGTGACTCTACCCTCCCTAGCAACCGGGCCAATTTGGTTGCTTAGGAGACCTGGCTGGAGTCACTCAGCACCAGATGTTGGATCGGATGCCAGCTAATATTTAATGCTTGCATCATATCTATTTGAAATTCGATTTGTTGGTTGTACCGTTTCATGCAAGCCACATCACGCAATATCTCACACCATCTTGTACAATTTATATTACAATACAAAACAACAGTTTTCATGAGACTATGCCTGCAAAGCCAAAACACAGTAACTATGAAGCCATTTTTCTCAGTTTCGCTGTTGGCAAAGTTTTTTGATTGTCCAGTCGAATGAATATTCTCCGAGTTCAAGCTTTGCATGGCAGCATTGTTGTTGGGATTTGATGAATTTTTGGAGTGCACAGTAAAATCACTCAAAACCTGAGACGAACGCATCCACCTGCCATCGAAAACTCTAGTCCGGACAGAGAGAGCCATTTCATTGTCTCTCTGCCTTTCCAGAAAGTGTTTGGTGTGGCGTGAGAATGGACAGGCCCGTTCCCCGTGCCCCCCGTGCCCCCCGTCCGCCTCCAGGACCAGATCAATAGCAGCTGAATGCCATCTGCTTGGGGCAGCAGAACGCCAGCGCAAGCCCGCGCCATGCATCTTCTTCTATTGAAAGGTTATTTTTATGCGAGTAAACAATTCATCCTCTGGTCTCCACGCGTTCTGCTCATTTACCCGCTCCCGGTCGATACTATATGCAAAACGGGTGGGAAAAAAAATTTAATCCAAGGAGTGAAGCTGATGCGCAGGTGACGGCTAATCGATTAGCCTCTCCGCTAAACTGTGACGTGTGGTCAGAGTGTTTTATAGCCGTTCATGCAAATCTAACTCCCAACAATTGAAATCCTCCCTTTCTCTTAATGCCGCTGAACTCTTCAACCGCTCCGATGGGGAGACGAGACACTCCGCCAGAGGAGAATGTACTTTTTAGCTTCAATTAATGACACTGGCGCAGCAGTCTTGCTCCTGTTTTTTGGAGCGCACGGCCGAGGAAAGATGCATTTGATGGGATGATGCATGTTTTCGGGGGGATCATCTCCGTCTGACCCCTCGGCTGCAGATATTTCCAGTGCACGCTCCGCTGGCCGTGCTGAACCAGTTATGGCTCCGGGGGGGATTGTTGGAGTCTTATTAGATTTTCTGCAGTCCAGCTATTAGTGATAAATGTACCGCTGTATTCACTGTCAAGTTAATCAATGCTGCCAAAGTTTTGTTGACCTAACAGCAATCTATAAAGCAAAGCCACTCCATTTTTCCCCCTCGCCGTACTCTGACAACTCTGTCCGCCGCGGGGGCCCTTTTGGTGGTCCAACGCTCCTTCAAAGAGGCCCGGCGCGCTCCACAAATTGAAATACTGTCTTTAAAAGCGGGGCAATTGCTGTGACGCCTCGCCTGTCAAAGGAATTGTTTAAAAACCAGAGGCTCTCAAACAGATCCAGTTTGATGGTTAAAACACTGGCAAATCGATAACTTCACAGATGATAGAACGTTGTCAAGTGTTACAAAAAAAGCAGCATTTTCTGGCCTTCAAAGCCCTTATTTTCAGCAGCTGTAGCGGTAAAAAGACACGAGCGGTGAAATCGAAGGACTGCGAGATGAAATAAGAGGCAGAGCACAAATGTATGGTACTGTCAGCACGCCGGCGCTAAAACAAACGACCGCCGCACACCTCAAACGCAATTATGGCCTTATGAAATATGAATTTCCATTGATTCTTTAGCATCGTTTCCCATGGTCACGCAGGTCCACGTGTGAAATACTCGCAGTATAAATTATGAAAGACATAATTTGTGTTTTGCGTTTGTCCGTTTCCTTTTATTCTGGTGTTATATGACGTTTTTTCCAGCAGACAGAGAGAGAAATACAGTGCCAAAGCATCTCAGATTCCTCATGTTGGTCCCCAGCTGCAGGGGTGCATGTGTTGTGTCCGGGGCCGTAACGGGGCTGTAACGGGGGGCCTGATGGAGGCACAATTACTGCTGGGAGGGGGACGGGAGCCGTAACCTGGATGGAGAATACTGATTAACCTTTCTCAGTCTGTTGACAAATGAATTGCATCAACAGAGAAGGACAGCATTTATCACTGCCTATCTACACTTAGAGTCGCTGGAAAATAACAGGCTTGTGCTAATAAAGTGAAGCTGCGTGCCTCAGCACATTATGTCACAGAACTGATATCCATCTCCTCTGATCAGTCACAGAAATCCGGCGTCTGTCCCAATAACACAAAACACAGAACGGAGAACCACAGAATTGTACAAAGGCATTAAATGCACCGTACGAGTGGTAAAATGCAATTGTTACCTTGTAATGTAATCTGATTACAAAGTGATTAGTTACTTGTAATCACATTACAGCTACTAAGTAACTTTTGTAACACATTTCTATAATATCGTTTGTGTAGGATACATTTAAAATGTATGTTTATCCTCTATGTTCCTGCGACATCTTAAAGAGTTTTATAGACGTTCTAATAATACAGTATATAATATTCTTAATTGAAAGGAAAAAACATGTTAAATGTATTTTAGAAAGTAACTTGAAAGTAATTAGTTATGTGATTACTTTTTCGATGAAGTATTCAGTAATCGGAATCTGATTGTAATTTTAGAAGGAATTAGTAATCCCTAATGGATTACTTTTTCATTAAAGGAATATTCCGAGTTAAATACACGTTAAGCTCAGTCAATGTGTGAGTGCAACGTCAAAGTAAAAGCGCTTCACGTGTGCTGTAAGGAAATATCATATTCACTGAATGTGCAATTGATTTGATTTGGTATTTTTTTTAGTGAATGCGATTGCTAACGTGGCCATCCATGGGTGCTGGCAGGGCTGGACTGGTAATCTGGCATACCGGGCATTCTCCCGGTGGGCCGACGCACTTTGGGGCCGATCAGGGGCGGACTTGCCAACGGGAGAACTGAGTGGCCGCAAAATGTGCCAAATGGGCCGTGATAAGCAAAAACGATCCGCCGCATTATGCAGAGCGAACCACAAAACAGCGCCGCGATATGCAGAAATGGACAGCGATGCAATATTCGTTTTTTTAGTATTTTTGTATTTTTTTACAAAGTTGAAATTTAGTAACTATAGTGCTAAATAAGAGTTTCTTAATTTATTATGTTATTTACTATATTCAATTGTGTGATATATCGGCATTGAATCGGCCACCCCGCACTCTGGATATCGTCAATTAAAAACCCCCATAATCGGTTGATCACGTCGTCATGGCAACGGAGTTGTAAAATTGTCTATATCTCTCCACAGATGTGGTTAATAAGTGATTTAATGACAGTAAAATCATGTTCACACACAATCATTTTGCCTCGACTGCTTTCCCCACCAAAGGTCACTGATCTGACACGTTACAGTGCCATTTGCATTTAAGTGTGCGTTTTATTGACCTCTGCGTTGATCGTCCTGACTGTTTGCCATTAATGTGTTTGTGGGTGTGATGTGTTCGCTCAGCAAACGCTGCGACGCTCAATTACCAGAGAACACTAATTGCATCTCCATTCATGGCCCTTTTGTTACTACTCTTGCTTTACAATCAACCACAGCGAGCAGACGCTCTTATTTCACTTCTGTAATGACGAACAAGTGACGACACGACTCGCGCTCGTGATCCTCTCGTCCATCTCGTCCGTTTCTGCCGCTCTGAAGGTAACTCGCTAACAGGAACAAAAGCTTCACTTGTCCAAAGACATTTTGGGGAAATAAGCCCGATCGGGGGCGAGGGAGAATTATTTTTCTTTATTAAGTGACCCGTGTCCCCGGAGAGGCAAAAGAAAGCACACAATTAATCTTTCTCTATTGGTCGGGTGCAGAATGGGCTCGGGCCGGGATGGAAGCGGAGTGTACCTGTGGCGGCGGGGAGAGAGGGGTAATTAGGCCTGGCCAGGGGAATAAATGGATTCCAGCTTCAAGTGTGCTGAGCTTTCAGCCGCTGACAGCGCTCTCACCCCCACAATAACATCTCCAGCGCACGCTTCACCTATGAGTTCAAAACAGGAGAATAATTAACAGAATGTATTAATTGCTGCAAGCCATTCAAAATGGCCAGAGAAAGTGCATTAATTGCCGTTCACAGTTGGACGAGCAGGAGAAGACGGCCCTGGGAAACAAAAACAACCAACAATATCAATAATGTTTGGGGCTGAACCTCAGACAAACGTTGGATGAATGTTGTTTTACTGGATCACACAGACTGATGATGACATGATAACTGCTGCTCTGTGTGAGATGGTAAAATATCTTTGCATTATCTAGCCATTAAACAGATGCACTCTTCAAGAAATAGTGCTTTTAAAATGCAATCCGAGCTATAGTTTGTGCACGTGCACACATACAAATGAGCTTAATAACTGAACAAATGTGTCAGAATAGTCAAATATTTGGTAATCAGAAGGTTGCTGGTTTGATCCCCACAGTCACCACCATTGTGTCCTTGAGCAAAGTGTGTGTGTGTGTGTATATATATGTGTGTGTGTGTGTGTGTGTGTGTGTGTGTGTGTGTGTGTGAGTGGTGCTGGTGTAGTGGGCTAAAGCACATAACTGGTAATCAGAAGGTTGCTGGTTTGATCCCCACAGTCACCACCATTGTGTCCTTGAGTAAGACACTTAACTCCAGGTTGCTCCGGGGGGATTGTCCCTGTAATAAGTGCACTGTAAGTCACTTTGGATAAAAGCTATTTTTTTGGCCAATTCTGATTTCCGTTTTTTTTTTTTTTGCAAGTGTGACCTGCCGATATCGATTTTTACCAAATACTGATTTTACCAATACAATTTCCCCCAAACTGCATTAAGTTCCAGGATCTTCTGACTTCTGATATATAAAGTGTCTGTGACTGGAAAGAGGCAGAAATAACAATTAACTGCAAATGCTTTATATAACAAAACATATTTTTATAAATGGACCTTTTTCTCATTTTTACTCGTCTAACAAAACAATTCCAGATATTACAATGAACAAAACTGAAGTGTCCAATACACTCAACATTGACATTAAGCGTTAGATCCCAAATATCAGAGGTGAAACTGATCGCTGCTTCAGGATCGGCTTGTCGTCACTCACCCCCGTTATTCCCGGGAGTCTCCCGTATTTCACACCCGTCTCCCGCCCCCCTCCCGTTTTGTTATTTCTCCCGGGAAACTCCCGTCATTTATATGACCCAAACCACGTTATATGAATAATCACATCAATATATTATTCCAAGGTTCTCCAGTTGCCAGATCTTGTGTGAAACACATCAAACTAACACAATCCACACATTTCAACCCATGTGTGACCTCAACCTGGCAACCAAAACCCATGTGTGACCTCAACCTGGCAACCAAAACCCATGTGTGACCTCAACCTGGCAACCCAAACCCATGTGTGACCTCAACCTGGCAACCAAAACCCATGTGTGACCTCAACCTGGCAACCAAAACCCATGTGTGACCTCAACCTGGCAACCCAAACCCATGTGTGACCTCAACCTGGCAACCCAAACCCATGTGTGACCTCAACCTGGCAACCAAAACCCATGTGTGACCTCAACCTGGCAACCCAAACCCATGTGTGACCTCAACCTGGCAACCCAAACCCATGTGTGACCTCAACCTGGCAACCAAAACCCATGTGTGACCTCAACCTGGCAACCCAAACCCATGTGTGACCTCAACCTGGCAACCCAAACCCATGTGTGACCTCAACCTGGCAACCCAAACCCATGTGTGACCTCAACCTGGCAACCAAAACCCATGTGTGACCTCAACCTGGCAACCAAAACCCATGTGTGACCTCAACCTGGCAACCCAACCCAAAATAAATGAATAAATAAAAGTATTACATTATAATAAATCACATTTGAGCCATTTTAGAGCTAATGCCTCCGTATCCAGATATATATACAACAACTTCAATAATCTGACAGTGATTGGACTATTTTAGTGGGCATATCGCCCAACGCTATTGAGGTTGTTGGATATATATCTGGATACGGAGGCTTTAGCTCTAAAATGACTCAGATGTGATTTATTTGTGTGCGTTTTGAATCAGAGGAACCGTCAGTTCATTCAAACTATATTTGAAATGCATTTAATAAATATTTCATTAAAAATAATGGCGGCCTGCTACATACAATTCAGATATATACAATGATACATACAGTTGTAACGTCATAAAAAGCCTTTAAATGTTTTTACTATTATTTATATTTTTATTTTAGTCATTGCAGGTGTTCAGTGGGAATATTTCCAGTTGATTTGTGTTGATCATGTTGTTGTATTTAATGCTTTATGCTTAAAGTACACCTTTTAAGGGATTATAATAAGTAAAATGTAGAAAATGTCACCAAACAATTAGGACAAATTAGCTTAAAGGTGTTTGCACCCCTGATTATCACCGTTGGACCCGGTCAAGTTCATTATTATAATGTAATACTGCCAAAAGAGGGTCTGTGTATCTCAGCGAGTATTGCCGCTGACTATCACACCTGGAGTCGTGAGTTTGAATCCAGGACGTGCTGAGTGACTCCAGTCAGGTCTCCTTAGCAACCAAATTGGCCCGGTTGCTAGGGAGGGTAGAGTCACATGGGGTAACCTCCTCGTGGTCGCTATAATGTGACTCCAGTCAGGTCTCCTTAGCAACCAAATTGGCCCGGTTGCTAGGGAGGGTAGAGTCACATGGGGTAACCTCCTCGTGGTCGCTATAATGTGACTCCAGTCAGGTCTCCTTAGCAACCAAATTGGCCCGGTTGCTAGGGAGGGTAGAGTCACATGGGGTAACCTCCTCGTGGTCACTATAATGTGACTCCAGTCAGGTCTCCTTAGCAACCAAATTGGCCCGGTTGCTAGGGAGGGTAGAGTCACATGGGGTAACCTCGTGGTCACTATAATGTGGTTCTCGCTCTCGGTGGGGCGTGTGGTGAGTTGTGCGTAGATGCCGCAGAGAATAGCGTTAAGCCTCCACACGCACTACATCTCCACGGTAACAGATAAGATGCGCAGATTGACGGTCTCAGACGTGGAGGCAACTGAGATTCATCCTCCAACACCCAGATTGAAGCGAGTCACTACAACACCATGAGGACTTGGAGCGCATTGGGAATTGGGCGTTCCAGATTGGGAGAGAGATAACATGACAGTTGTGGCATATATAAACCGCCAAGGTGGAATTCAGGAGACTTCACGCTCAAACTGTATTGAGAATTCTCAATCACACACGATTCGGGTGGAGAATATCCACTATGGAGGCCCAAATCTGCAAAAATAATAAATTATAAAAATGTAATAATAAAAAAATAACTAAAGGAATAAATGTCGTGATAAAACAAATATAATTAGTTTTTAATAAAATGTATTCCTGAATTTATTATTGTATGACTTTATTAGTTTATTATTTTCTATATTTATTTTTAACTTTTCTTTTATTTATGTGTTCATTTATTCTTTATATTTATTTATTCCCACATGTATACATAAATAAATATATATGGAGATATATAAATATGGAAATAAATATATGTATTTATATGTACTTTTCTGTGTGCAACATGTAAATGAGGGAGGCGGTCCTTGCGTAGCTGCAGCACATCATTGGTTGAGAGCTCAATAGTACCTATCGGACGTCCCACGTCAGCACCCCTGACTCAGATTTAGAATATGATTAAGAATATGATTTAGAATATGCAGGGAAACGTTTCACAGAGAGTCTAACAATCCCGGATGTGCTTCGACATTCATACCGGGCCACAGTAAATAAATACAGGCGGGAATATTTAAATATGGAAATAAATACAGGCGGGAATATTTAAATATGGAAATAAATACAGGCGGGAATATTTAAATATGGAAATAAATACAGGCGAGAATATTTAAATATGGAAATAAATACAGGCGGGAATATTTAAATATGGAAATAAATACAGGCGAGAATATTTAAATATGGACATAAATACAGGCGGGAATATTTAAATGTGGGAATATGTAAATATGGACATAAATACAGGCGGGAATATTTAAATGTGGAAATAAATACAGGCGGGAATATTTAAATATGGACAAATACAGGCGGGAATATTTAAATATGGACATAAATACAGTTGGGAATATGTAAATATGGACAAATACAGGCGGGAATATTTAAATATGGACAAATACAGGCGGGAATATTTAAATATGGACATAAATACAGTTGGGAATATGTAAATATGGACAAATACAGGCGGGAATATTTAAATATGGACAAATACAGGCGGGAATATTTAAATATGGACATAAATACAGTTGGGAATATGTAAATATGGACAAATACAGGCGGGAATATTTAAATGTGGAAATAAATACAGGCGGGAATATTTAAATATGGACAAATACAGGCGGGAATATTTAAATATGGACATAAATACAGTTGGGAATATGTAAATATGGACAAATACAGGCGGGAATATTTAAATATGGACATAAATACAGTTGGGAATATGTAAATATGGACAAATACAGTTGGGAATATGTAAATATGGACATAAATACAGGCGGGAATATTTAAATATGGAAATAAATACAGGCGGGAATATGTAAATATGGACATAAATACAGTTGGGAATATGTAAATATGGACATAAATACAGTTGGGAATATGGAAATATGGACATAAATACAGTTGGGAATATGGAAATATGGAAATAAATACAGGCGGGAATATGTAAATATGGAAATAAATACAGGCGGGAATATTTAAATATGGAAATAAATACAGGCGGGAATATGTAAATATGGATTAATTAAAAACGAATTATATTTGTTTTATCAAGACATTTATTCCTTTATTTTCTTATTATTGCAGGTTTTGTCCCCCATAACCCACCGTCCCCTCTGGGACTCAAAGTCGCAAGTTGTCAGACAGAAAGTGGCGACATCACGATGCTTCCGACACAGGTTGGGGGGGGGCGATGAGCGATGGACGGACAACTGTTGTCACCTGGACAGGTGCGAGGAGGGCGTGGCACATCAACCGCTTACAGCTATCGGCTTTGGTCAGTCAACGTGACAGATGTGGCATCTATAATCAGCCAACGCGTCACCACCTCCTGTGCAGCGAGCAGCATCTCTCCGAGAGTGATATATGTCCCAAGCACCTGTGTCATACACGACCTATTTGAAGGAATTGAACATGTTTAATTATTTGATGAAACATCGGTATTGACCAGAGATTCAGTATCAGTGCATCACTAATGACAAACCCCCAAACATGTTGAACTGAAGTCATGTGAAGAGAGACCCTCAAACGGTTCCCACGCATCCCTTTGCCAAAACCTTCAGATCCTAAATCTGTGTTTGATTGTGTTGCTGATAAAACACATGAACACTGAGAGACTCGTTACTCCATGTGTCCTACATTCCTGGGTCGGTTCTCCTAAAAATCTGGACTCCGGAGAGACGAGAGAGTCCGAGCGGGCCTGATAGAAACAGTGATGGATTCCAGTTATTAGCGGATCAAAAAGATGGATGGCGGCCTGCTTTACCCAATCAACATCATCATCTAGATCTATTTAAAGATAGCGCTGTTGCTAATCAACTTATTCAAGCTGCTGATAATATCAGAGCGCACAATAATCTGCCGTTCTGTGCCACATCTCCACGCTGATCGATAAAACACTTGAGAGGAAAGTAACGACTCTCCCGGTCATTAATATTATTTAACAGTCTTCAGAGCGCTTAATGAAGAAGAAAACCGGCTGCAGGACATCACAACATTCACACAAACACACACAGTGTCACGCACACACACACACACACACACACACACACAGTGTCATGCACACAAACACACGTAGTGTCACGCACACACACACACACACACACACACACACACACACACACACACACAGTGCCATGCACACAAACACACACGCACACAGTGTCACGCACACACACACACACACACACACACAGTGCCATGCACACAAACACACAGTGTCACGCACACACACACACACACACACACACACAAACACACAGTGCCATGCACACAAACACACACACAAACACACATAGTGTAACGCACACACACACACACACACACACACAGTGCCATGCACACAAACACACACACACTCTCACACACACACACACACACACACACACACACACACACAGTGCCATGCACACAAACACACACAGTGCCATGCACACACACACACACAGTGCCATGCACACAAACACACACGCACAGTGTCATACACACACACACACACACACACACACACACACACACACACACGCACAGTGTCATGCACACAAACACACACACATTGCCATGCACACAAACACACACGCACAGTGTCATGCACACACACAGTGTCATGCGCACACACACACACACACACACAGTGTCATGCACACACACACGCACAGTGTCATGCACACACACACACGCACAGTGTCATGCACACACACACACGCACAGTGTCATGCACACACACACACACGCACAGTGTCATGCACACACACACACACACACACGCACAGTGTCATGCACACACACACACACACGCAGTGTCATGCACACAAACACACACACAGTGTCACGCACACAAACACACACGCAGAGTGTCACGCACACAAACACACACACAGTGTCACCCACACAAACGCAGTGTCATGCGCACACACACACACACACACACAGTGTCATGCACACAAACACACAGTGTCATGCACACACACACACACACACACACACACAGTGTCATGCACACAAACACACAGTGTCATGTACACACACACACACACACACACACACACAGTGTCATGCACACAAACACACACACACACACAGTGTCATGCACACAAACACACAGTGTCATGCACACACACACACGCACAGTGTCATGCACACACACACACACACACACACACACGCGCACAGTGTCATGCACACGCACAGTGTCATGCACACACACACACAGTGTCACGCACACACACACACAGTGTCACACACACACACACAGTGTCATGCACACAAACACACAGTGTCATGTACACACACACACACACACACACCCACACAAACACACAGTGTCATGTACACACACACACACAGTGTCATGCACACAAACACACAGTGTCATGTACACACACACACACACACACACACAGTGTCATGCACACAAACACACAGTGTCATGTACACACACACACACACACACACAGTGTCATGCACACACACGCACAGTGTCATGCACACACACACACAAACACACACACAGTGTCATGCACACACACGCACAGTGTCATGCACACAAACACACAGTGTCATGTACACACACACACACACGCACAGTGTCATGCACACACACGCACAGTGTCATGCACACAAACACACATAGTGTCACGCACACACACACACACACACACACACACACACAGTGCCATGCACACAAACACACTCTCACTCTCACACACACACACAGTGCCATGCACACAAACACACACAGTGCCATGCACACACACACACACACACACAGTGCCATGCACACAAACACACACACACACACATTGCCATGCACACACACACACACGCAGTGTCATGCACACACACACACACACACACACACACACACACACGCACGCACAGTGTCATGCACACACACACGCACAGTGTCATGCACACACACACACACACACACACACACACGCACAGTGTCATGCACGCACACACACACACACACGCACGCACAGTGTCATGCACACACACACACACACACACACACACACACACACACACGCACGCACAGTGTCATGCACACACACACGCACAGTGTCATGCACACACACACACGCACAGTGTCATGCACACACACACACGCACAGTGTCATGCATACACGCACACACACACGCACAGTGTCACGCACACAAACACACACACAGTGTCACCCACACAAACACACATAGTGTCACGCACACACACACACAGTGCCATGCACACAAACACACACGCAGAGTGTCACGCACACAAACACACACACAGTGTCACCCACACAAACACACATAGTGTAACGCACACACACACACACAGACACACACACACACACACACAGTGCCATGCACACAAACACACACACACTCTCACACACACACACACACACACAGTGCCATGCACACAAACACACACAGTGCCATGCACACACACACACACACACACACACACACACACACAGTGCCATGCACACAAACACACACACACACATTGCCATGCACACACGCACAGTGTCATGCACACACACACACACACACACACACACACACACGCACAGTGTCATGCACACACACACACGCACAGTGTCATGCACACACACACACACGCACAGTGTCATGCACACACACACACGCACAGTGTCATGCACACAGACACACACACGCACAGTGTCATGCACACGCACAGTGTCATGCACACACACACACACACACACACACACACACACACACACACACAGTGTCACCCACACAAACACAAACACAGTGTCATGCACACAAACACACAGTGTCATGTACACACACACACACACACACACACACACACACACAGTGTCATGCACACAAACACACAGTGTCATGTACACACACACACACACAAACACACAGTGTCATGTACACACACACACACACAGTGTCATGCACACAAACACACGTAGTGTCACGCACACACACACACACACACACACACACACACACAGTGCCATGCACACAAACACACACACACACACACAGTGTCACGCACACACACACACACACACACACACACAGTGCCATGCACACAAACACACATAGTGTCACGCACACACACACACACACACAGTGCCATGCACACAAACACACACACAAACACACATAGTGTAACGCACACACACACACACACACACACACAGTGCCATGCACACAAACACACACACACTCTCACACACACACACACACACACACAGTGCCATGCACACAAACACACACAGTGCCATGCACACACACACACACAGTGCCATGCACACAAACACACACGCACAGTGTCATACACACACACACACACACACACACACACACACACACACGCACAGTGTCATGCACACAAACACACACACATTGCCATGCACACAAACACACACGCACAGTGTCATGCACACACACAGTGTCATGCGCACACACACACACACACACACACACACACAGTGTCATGCACACACACACGCACAGTGTCATGCACACACACACACACGCACAGTGTCATGCACACACACACACGCACAGTGTCATGCACACACACACACGCACAGTGTCATGCACACACACACACACGCACAGTGTCATGCACACACACACACACACACGCACAGTGTCATGCACACACACACACACACGCAGTGTCATGCACACAAACACACACACAGTGTCACGCACACAAACACACACGCAGAGTGTCACGCACACAAACACACACACAGTGTCACCCACACAAACGCAGTGTCATGCGCACACACACACACACACACACAGTGTCATGCACACACACACACACACACACACACACAGTGTCATGCACACAAACACACAGTGTCATGTACACACACACACACACACACACACACACAGTGTCATGCACACAAACACACACACACACACAGTGTCATGCACACAAACACACAGTGTCATGCACACACACACACACACACACACACACACACACACAGTGTCATGCACACAAACACACAGTGTCATGTACACACACACACACACACACACACAGTGTCATGCACACAAACACACAGTGTCATGCACACAAACACACACACACACACAGTGTCATGCACACAAACACACAGTGTCATGCACACAAACACACACACACACACAGTGTCATGCACACAAACACACAGTGTCATGCACACACACACACACACACACACACACACACACACACACAGTGTCATGCACACAAACACACAGTGTCATGTACACACACACACACACACACACACACACAGTGTCATGCACACAAACACACACACACACACAGTGTCATGCACACAAACACACAGTGTCATGCACACACACACACGCACAGTGTCATGCACACACACACACACACACACACACACACGCGCACAGTGTCATGCACACGCACAGTGTCATGCACACACACACACAGTGTCACGCACACACACACACAGTGTCACACACACACACACAGTGTCATGCACACAAACACACAGTGTCATGTACACACACACACACACACACACACCCACACAAACACACAGTGTCATGTACACACACACACAGTGTCATGCACACAAACACACAGTGTCATGTACACACACACACACACACACACAGTGTCATGCACACAAACACACAGTGTCATGTACACACACACACACACACACACAGTGTCATGCACACACACGCACAGTGTCATGCACACACACACACACACACACAGTGTCATGCACACACACGCACAGTGTCATGCACACAAACACACAGTGTCATGTACACACACACACACACGCACAGTGTCATGCACACACACGCACAGTGTCATGCACACAAACACACATAGTGTCACGCACACACACACACACACACACACACACACACACACACAGTGCCATGCACACAAACACACTCTCACTCTCACACACACACACAGTGCCATGCACACAAACACACACAGTGCCATGCACACACACACACACACACACAGTGCCATGCACACAAACACACACACACACACATTGCCATGCACACAAACACACACGCAGTGTCATGCACACACACACACACACACACACGCACGCACAGTGTCATGCACACACACACGCACAGTGTCATGCACACACACACACACACACACACACACACGCACAGTGTCATGCACACACACACACACGCACAGTGTCATGCACACACACACACACACACACACACACACACACACACACACGCACGCACAGTGTCATGCACACACACACGCACAGTGTCATGCACACACACACACATGCACAGTGTCATGCACACACACACACGCACAGTGTCATGCATACACGCACACACACACGCACAGTGTCATGCACACACACACACACGCACAGTGTCACGCACACAAACACACGCACAGTGTCACGCACACAAACACACGCACAGTGTCACGCACACAAACACACACGCAGAGTGTCACGCACACAAACACACACACAGTGTCACCCACACAAACACACATAGTGTCACGCACACACACACACAGTGCCATGCACACAAACACACACGCAGAGTGTCACGCACACAAACACACACACAGTGTCACCCACACAAACACACATAGTGTAACGCACACACACACACAGACAGACACACACACACAGTGCCATGCACACAAACACACACACACTCTCACACACACACACACACACAGTGCCATGCACACAAACACACACAGTGCCATGCACACACACACACACACACACACACAGTGTCATGCACACACACACACGCACAGTGTCATGCACACACACACACACGCACAGTGTCATGCACACACACACACACGCACAGTGTCATGCACACACACACACGCACAGTGTCATGCACACAGACACACACACGCACAGTGTCATGCACACGCACAGTGTCATGCACACACACACACACACACACACACACACACACAGTGTCACCCACACAAACACAAACACAGTGTCATGCACACAAACACACAGTGTCATGTACACACACACACACACACACACACACACAGTGTCATGCACACAAACACACAGTGTCATGTACACACACACACACACACAAACACACAGTGTCATGTACACACACACACACACACAGTGTCATGCACACAAACACACAGTGTCATATACACACACACACACACACACAGTGTCATGCACACAAACACATAGTGTCATGTACACACACACACACACAGTGTCATGCACACACACGCACAGTGTCATGCACACACACACACACACACACACACACGCACAGTGTCATGCACACACACGCACAGTGTCATGCACACAAACACACAGTGTCATGTACACACACACACACACACAGTGTCATGCACACACACGCACAGTGTCATGCACACACACACACACATGCAGTGTCACGCACACAAACACACACATGCAGTGTCACGCACACAAACACACACATGCAGTGTCACGCACACAAACACACGCACAGTGTCACGCACACAAACACACGCACAGTGTCACGCACACACACACGCACAGTGTCACGCACACAAACACACATGCAGAGTCACGCACACACACACGCGCAGTGTCACGCACACAAACACACACATGCAGTGTCACGCACACAAACACACATGCAGAGTCACGCACACAAACACACACATGCAGTGTCACGCACACAAACACACACATGCAGTGTCACGCACGCAAACACACATGCAGAGTCACGCACACAAACACACACATGCAGTGTCACGCACACAAACACACACATGCAGTGTCACGCACACAAACACACATGCAGTGTCACGCACACAAACACACATGCAGTGTCACGCACACAAACACACATGCAGTGTCACGCACACAAACACACACATGCAGTGTCACGCACACAAACACATGCAGTGTCACGCACACAAACACACACATGCAGTGTCACGCACACTAACACACACATGCAGTGTCACGCACACAAACACACACACACACACACACACACACACAGTGTCATGCATACAAACACACAGTGTCATGTACACACACACACACACACAGTGTCATGCACACAAACACACAGTGTCATGCACACAAACACACAGTGTCATGCACACAAACACACACACAGTGTCATGCACACAAACACACAGTGTCATGTACACACACACACACACACACACAGTGTCATGCACACAAACACACAGTGTCATGCACACAAACACACAGTGTCATGTACACACACACACACACACACACACAGTGTCATGCACACAAACACACAGTGTCATGCACACAAACACACACGCACAGTGTCATGCACACACACACGCACAGTGTCACGCACACACACATGCAGTATCACGCACACAAACACACACACATGCAGTGTCACGCACACAAACACACATGCAGTGTCACGCACACAAACACACATGCAGAGTCACGCACACAAACACACACATGCAGTGTCACGCACACAAACACACACATGCAGTGTCACGCACACAAACACACACACATGCAGTGTCACGCACACAAACACACACGCACAGTGTCATGCACACAAACACACACGCAGTGTCATGCACACAAACACACACGCAGTGTCATCCACACGAACGCACATGCACAGTGTCATGCACACACACACACACACGCACAGTGTCATGCACACACACACACACACGCACAGTGTCACGCACACAAACACACGCAGTGTCACCCGCACAAACACACACGCAGTGTCACCCGCACACACACACACGCAGTGTCACGCACACAAACACACGCACAGTGTCACGCACACAAACACACGCGCAGTGTCACGCACACAAACACACGCGCAGTGTCACCCGCACAAACACACGCGCAGTGTCACCCGCACACACACACACACAGTGTCATGCACACAAACACACGCACAGTGTCACGCACACAAACACACACGCACAGTGTCACGCACACACACACACACGCACAGTGTCACGCACACACACACACATGCAGTGTCACGCACACACACACACATGCAGTGTCACGCACACACACACACATGCAGTGTCACGCACACACACACACATGCACAGTGTCACGCACACAAACACACGCACAGTGTCACGCACACACACACACACACAGTGTCACGCACACACACACACAGTGTCACGCACACAAACACACAGTGTCACGCACACAAACACACACACAGTGTCACGCACACACACACACAGTGTCACGCACACACACACACAGTGTCACGCACACACACACACAGTGTCACGCACACACACACACAGTGTCACGCACACAAACACACAGTGTCACGCACACACACACACAGTGTCACGCACACACACACACAGTGTCACGCACACACACACACAGTGTCACGCACACAAACACACAGTGTCACGCACACAAACACACAGTGTCACGCACACACACACACAGTGTCACGCACACACACACACAGTGTCACGCACACACACACACAGTGTCACGCACACACACACACAGTGTCACGCACACAAACACACAGTGTCACGCACACAAACACACAGTGTCACGCACACACACACACAGTGTCACGCACACACACACACAGTGTCACGCACACACACACACAGTGTCACGCACACACACACACAGTGTCACGCACACACACACACAGTGTCACGCACACAAACACACAGTGTCACGCACACAAACACACAGTGTCATGCACACAAACACACAGTGTCATGCACACACACACACAGTGTCACGCACACACACACACAGTGTCACGCACACACACACACAGTGTCACGCACACACACACACAGTGTCACGCACACAAACACACAGTGTCACGCACACACACACACGCACACACACACACAGTGTCACGCACACAAACACACACACGCAGTGTCACGCACACAAACACACACGCAGTGTCACGCACACAAACACACACGCAGTGTCACGCACACAAACACACACGCAGTGTCACGCACACAAACACACGCATTGTCACGCACACACACGCAGTGTCACGCACACAAACACACGCAGTGTCACTGCTTCGCTCAAAATTATTCACTGCTTCGCTCATAATGATTCACTGGTTCACTCAGAATGATTCACTGATTCACTCCAAATGATTCACTGATTCACTCAAAATGATTCACTGCTTCGCTCATAATGATTCACTGATTCACTCAAAATGATTCATTGCTTCACTCAAAATGATTCACTGGTTCAATCCAAATGATTCACTGATTCACTCAAAATGATTCATTGCTTCGCTCATAATGATTCACTGGTTCACTCATAATGATTCACTGATTCCCTCATAATGATTCACTGATTCCCTCAAAATGATTCACTGATTCCCTCAAAATGATTCACTGATTCACACATCGCACATCAGACGCTCATTTATCGCCACATAGTGAAGTTTCCAGAAGGGGTCACTGAACTAATCAGTTCATAAAACTGAACAAATGTGTGAAACAGAAGCCTCACCAAAATACTCTTTATTTTGAAGCTAATTCTGCACAATTGTAAACGTGAATAAACTTGAATCACTAAAATAGCTGGAATTGGTGCTTTTAGTTTATTCTTTAAAATATATCCCCCGAAAACATGTTGGTGGACCAGTGATTGTCTCACCTTTTCACCCCTCATGAGTTTACAAGAACAAATCTACAAATTAGAAAAGAAGCAAATGTGTTGTTTTTCCATGACCCATTTAGCGCTCTTGCCACCTGTGCCCTCACATGGCGTAACCTACCTAACACAGACAGAAAACATGGACAAGTTCTTGAAAAGGACAAATATTGAGGATGGTTATGTGGGGTAGTGGTGTGCCGTAGAATGTTTTAGTCGTATAAAGCTCTGAGGGCTGCGAGCGCATCAAATGCATGCGTGTCCTCTGTATGCGTGTCAACAGAGCCGCATCGTTCACTAACGTCTAGGTTACGGACACAACGTCGAAGTGAGCGACAGACGGGGAACACGTGGCACATGCATACTATATATTTACTTATTAAACACAGACTTTTATGATTCACAAAGCCATAGCAATTCTTCAAGTGGCTTTGAATTAAATGATACTTTCATACTTTAATGGTTGTTTTATGTCGTTTCTGGAGCTTCACAGTAACGAACACGAGTAACACATGGTAGCAGATTTGGACTGGGCTCGTCGGACCGATACCCGATCTAATGCTAAATGCTAAATTCTCAAAAGATACGCATTTGCTGCTACTGAGGTTGAGGTACAGGTAGGGTGAGGGATAAGTTGTGGAGTGGTGGTGGTGTAGTGGGCTAGAGCACATAACTGGTAATCAGAAGGTTGCTGGTTTGATCCCCACAGTCATCACCATTGTGTCCTTGAGCAAAGTGTGTGTGTGTGTGTGTGTGTGTGTGTGTGTGGTGTAGTGGTTTAAAGCACATAACTGGTAATCAGAAGGTTGCTGGTTTGATCCCCACAGTCATCACCATTGTGTCCTTGAGCAAAGTGTGTGTGTGTGTGTGTGTGTGGTGTAGTGGTCTAAAGCACATAACTGGTCATCAGAAGGTTGCTGGTTTGATCCCCACAGTCATCACCATTGTGTCCTTGAGCAAAGTGTGTGTGTGTGTGTGTGTGTGTGTGTGTGTGTGTGTGGTGTAGTGGTCTAAAGCACATAACTGGTCATCAGAAGGTTGCTGGTTCGATCCCCACAGTCACCACCATTGTGTCCTTGAGTAAGACACTTAACTCCAGGTTGCTCCGGGGGGATTGTCCCTGTAATAAGTGCACTGTAAGTCACTTTGGTGGTGGTGTAGTGGGATAAAGCACATAACTGGTCATCAGAAGGTTGCTGGTTTGATCCCCACAGTCACCACCATTGTGTCCTTGAGCAAAGTGTGTGTGTGTGTGTGTGTGTGTGTGTGTGAGTGAGTGATGTAGTGGGGTAAAGCACATAACTGGTAATCAGGAGGTTGCTGGTTTGATCCCCACAGTCACCACCATTGTGTCCTTGAGTAAGACACTTAACTCCAGGTTGCTCCGGGGGGATTGTCCCTGTAATAAGTGCACTGTAAGTCACTTTGGATAAAAGCATCTGCCAAATGCATACATGTAAATGTAAAATGTTAATGTAAGTTGCAACAGTGTAAATACAGATGTAATTAAATGCAGGTACTGTAAATGCATGTATAATGCAACAACACATGTGTACATAATAGCTACATAGTATCAAAGTTTAAGTGTGTGAGTAGTTAAAAGCACCTAATATAATGTGGATCACATTTTCTTATAAAAATGGAATACACACACACACACACATGCACACGGAAACACACACACACACACACACACACACAGACACGGACACACACACACGCACACACACATGCACACGCACACACACACACATGCACACGGACACACATGCACACGGACACACATGCACACGGACACGTGCACGGACACGCGCACGCACACACACACACACACTCTCTCACACGCTGAATTCACTCTAGAGAAACACACACATGTGCCATGTATTTGTAGATTTATAAACGTGGTTGCCAAACTGTTAGAGAGTTATTGACCAGACACCAGTTAACTGCAGACAGATAGCTCGAAATCCATACGTGCAATATTTCACACAAACAGGTAAAGTCTGTATTTCTCAGCTGAACGCATCGTGAGCTGTGAGGGTTTCTGGACAGGAAACATTAAGAACAGCTGTACTGAATGAAGACAAACTGAACTCAGGAGCAGTTTCCAGTCGAGATCAAGCTGCGTATAAGATAAATACAGTGAGGGTTGTGTGTGAGACTTCAGCGTGATGAACGACCCCTCGCGGCTCTACCACCTCACAGCCCGACCCCTGCAGACGAGCTGATCGCTGGACGCGGAGAGGTTCATGTTTCACAAGTGTAACTCTGCGTAAAGGCATAATACATGTGCAGCGTCTCATCATGCTTTTATAAAGTCACAGGAAGCGGCTCGATCAAATCATTAACAGTATGAGCTGTAGTAACACTATACAGCGATGACGGACTTCAAACAGCAATTAAGGGCCAGGCCGACACACAGTCGGTCCATAGAGCATTTTCTCCTGGCTGATAGTCCCAACAGTGCAACTAAGGTCAACATCAGGTACATCCGCCACCCTAATTACAACCAAAAGACATGCGGTGAGGTGTCCTGGGGTTGAGGGGTCAAAGGTCGGAGCAGTGGGGGTTGCGCCACAGCACGGCCCATTCTCTTTCATCGAGTAATGAATCCAAAACAAATGATGATGGCACGAGACTCAGTGTACTCCAGATTACAACATGCAGCATTTAAAGAACCAAAACATGAAATCAAGATTGTACTTTTGTGTCTTTAGTTCACGTCTGTTGGATCTGTGGTCATCTGTATGCTAGGATGCTCCTAAATGCTGGTGAAATTAAACATTTAGCAGATACAGACATTTAAAATGTACAGAATGATTCATCCAGCAAAGCAGACTAAATATAGTTATGACATCATCTTGTGAAAGGGGCGTATCCAAATGTTAGTCCAATCAAATGCTTTTAAGAATAAGAATGCCCCGCCCCATTACACCCGCTGCCTCTGATTAGCAATAACAAGTAGCAGGGAAGAAAACTGCATTTCATGAGCGGTATTTAATGCTATCATTAACCTTGTACCACCCGCGTCCACACGTGTGGACCTTGTATTTTGGCTTCGCTATATGCAATGCATAATTTAAATGAGTTCAAACCAAATGAATACGGTTCACAAGACTCTAAACTGTCATTTAAGGGTTAAACTTCTGGCACACCGCATCACGTGACTCAACAGCATGACGTTGATTTCCGTGAATCGCTTCCAAGGGCGCATCACCAACAAAAGTGCCTCAGAAAAATAATTGTGGACCTCCACAAATCTGGTTCATCCATGGGAGCAATTTCCAAACACCTGAAGGTGCCACAATTATAAACACCATGTGACCACACAGTCATCATACCGCTCAGGAAGGAGATGCCATCATGTGACCACACAGTCATCACACCGCTCAGGAAGGAGACGCCATCATGTGACCACACAGTCATCATACTGCTCAGGAAGGAGACGCCATCATGTGACCACACAGTCATCATACCGCTCGGGAAGGAGACGCCATCATGTGACCACACAGCCATCATACCGCTCGGGAAGGAGACGCCATCATGTGACCACAGAGTCATCATAGCGCTCGGGAAGGAGACGCCATCATGTGACCACACAGTCATCATAGCGCTCGGGAAGGAGACGCCATCATGTGACCACACAGTCATCACACCGCTCGGGAAGGAGACGCCATCATGTGACCACACAGTCATCATACTGCTCAGGAAGGAGACGCCATCATGTGACCACACAGTCATCATACCGCTCGGGAAGGAGACGCCATCATGTGACCACACAGTCATCATACCGCTCGGGAAGGAGACGCCATCATGTGACCACAGAGTCATCATAGCGCTCGGGAAGGAGACGCCATCATGTGACCACACAGTCATCATAGCGCTCGGGAAGGAGACGCCATCATGTGACCACACAGTCATCACACCGCTCGGGAAGGAGACGCCATCATGTGACCACACAGTCATCACACCGCTCGGGAAGGAGACGCCATCATGTGACCACACAGACATCACACCGCTCAGGAAGGAGACGCCATCATGTGACCACACAGTCATCACACCGCTCGGGAAGGAGACGCCATCATGTGACCACACAGTCATCATACCGCTCGGGAAGGAGACGCCATCATGTGACCACACAGTCATCATACCGCTCGGGAAGGAGACGCCATCATGTGACCACACAGTCATCATAGCGCTCGGGAAGGAGACGCCATCATGTGACCACACAGTCATCATACTGCTCAGGAAGGAGACGCCATCATGTGACCACACAGTCATCATACCGCTCAGGAAGGAGACGCATTCTGTTTCCTAGAGATGAACGTAGTTTGTGTGAAAAGTGCAAATCACTCCCAGAACAACAGCAAAGGACCTTGTGAAGATGCTGGAGGAAACAGGTAGACGAGTATCTAGATCCACAGCAAAACGAGTCCTATATGGACATCACCTGAAAGGCTGCTCAGCAAGGAAGAAGCCGCTGCTCCAAAACCACCATAATAAAGCCAGACTACAGTTTGCAAGTGCACATGGGGACAAAGATCTCACTTTTGGAGAAATGTCCTCTGGTCTGATGAAACAAACATTTTGACCATAATGACCATCGTTATGTTTGGAGGGAAAAGGGTGAAGAACAGCATCCCAACCGTGAAGCATGGAGGAGTAGCATCATGTTGTGGGGGTGCAGCATCATGTTGTGGGGGTGCAGCATCATGTTGTGGGGGGTGGAGCAGCATGTTGTGGGGGGTGGAGCATCACGTTGTGGGGGTGGCAGCATCACGTTGTGGGGGTGGAGCATCACGTTGTGGGGGTGCAGCATCACGTTGTGGGGGTGGCAGCATCACGTTGTGGGGGTGGCAGCATCACGTTGTGGGGGTGGAGCAGCATGTCGTGGGGGTGGAGCAGCATGTCGTGGGGGTGCAGCAGCATGTCGTGGGGGTGGAGCAGCATGTCGTGGGGGGTGGAGCAGCATCATGTTGTGGGGGGTGGAGCAGCATCATGTTGTGGGGGGTGGAGCAGCATCATGTTGTGGGGGGTGGAGCATCATGTTGTGGGGGTGGCAGCAGCATGTCATGGGGTGCAGCATTATGTCGTGGGGGTGGCGCATCATGTCGTGGGGTGGAGTATCATGTCGTGGGGTGGAGTATCATGTCGTGGGGGGTGGAGCAGCATGTTGTGGGGGAGGAGCAGCATGTTGTGGGGGTGCAGCATCATGTTGTGGGGTGGAGCATCATGTTGTGGGGTGGAGCATCATGTTGTGGGGGTGGCAGCAGCATGTTTTGGGGTGGAGCATCATGTCGTGGGGGGTGGAGCATCATGTCGTGGGGGGTGCAGCATCATGTCGTGGGGGTGGAGCAGCATGTCGTGGGGGTGGAGCAGCATGTAGGGGAGGTGCAGCATCATGTCGTGGGGGTGCAGCATCATGTCGTGGGGTGGAGCATCATGTCGTGGGGGGTGGAGCATCATGTTGTGGGGGGTGGAGCAGCATGTTGTGGGGGAGGAGCATCATGTTGTGGGGGTGCAGCATCATGTTGTGGGGTGGAGCATCATGTTGTGGGGTGGAGCATCATGTTGTGGGGGTGGCAGCAGCATGTTTTGGGGGTGGAGCATCATGTCGTGGGGGGTGCAGCATCATGTCGTGGGGGTGGAGCAGCATGTAGGGGAGGTGCAGCATCATGTCGTGGGGGTGCAGCATCATGTCGTGGGGTGGAGCATCATGTCGTGGGGGTGGAGCATCATGTTGTGGGGGGTGGAGCAGCAGCATGTCGTGGGGGGTGGAGCAGCATCATGTCGTGGGGGTGGAGCATCATGTTGTGGGGGGTGGAGCATCATGTCGTGGGGGGTGGAGCATCATGTCGTGGGGGTGGCAGCAGCATGTCGTGGGGGTGGAGCATCATGTCGTGGGGGTGCAGCATCATGTCGTGGGGGTGGCGCATCATGTCGTGGGGGTGGCGCAGCATGTCGTGGGGGTGGAGCATCATGTCGTGGGGGTGGAGCATCATGTCGTGGGGGTGGAGCATCATGTCGTGGGGGGGTGGAGCATCATGTCGTGGGGGGGTGGAGCATCATGTCGTGGGGGGGTGGAGCATCATGTCGTGGGGGGTGGAGCATCATGTTGTGGGGTGGCAGCAGCATGTCGTGGGGGTGGAACATCATGTCGTGGGGGTGCAGCATTATGTCGTGGGGGTGGAGCATCATGTTGTGGGGGGTGGAGCAGCATGTTGTGGGGTGGAGCAGCATGTAGGGGAGGTGCAGCATAATGTTGTGGGGGGGTGGAGCATCATGTTGTGGGGGTGGAGCAGCATGTTGTGGGGGGTGGAGCATCATGTTGTGGGGGGTGGAGCATCATGTTGTGGGGGTGCAGCATCATGTCGTGGGGGTGGAGCATCATGTCGTGGGGTGGCGCATCATGTCGTGGGGGTGGAGCAGCATGTCGTGGGGGTGGAGCATCATGTCGTGGGGGTGCAGCATCATGTCGTGGGGGGTGGAGCAGCATGTTGTGGGGTGGAGCAGCATGTAGGGGAGGTGCAGCATAATGTTGTGGGGGGGTGGAGCATCATGTTGTGGGGGTGGAGCAGCATGTTGTGGGGGGTGGAGCATCATGTTGTGGGGGTGCAGCATCATGTTGTGGGGGTGCAGCATCATGTTGTGGGGGTGGCAACAGCATGTTGTGGGGGTGGCAACAGCATGTTGTGGGGGTGGAGCATCATGTCGTGGGGGTGGAGCATCATGTCGTGGGGGTGGAGCAGCATGTTGTGGGGTGGAGCAGCATGTTGTGGGGGTGGCAACAGCATGTTGTGGGGGTGAAGCATCATGTCGTGGGGGTGGAGCATCATGTCGTGGGGGTGGAGCATCATGTCGTGGGGGTGGAGCATCATGTTGTGGGGGTGGAGCATCAT
>JAVLUX010000246.1:2717500-2737500 GCA_032164185.1 Moxostoma hubbsi
GGCCAATTTGGTTGCCCCATGTGACTCTACCCTCCCTAGCAACCGGGACAATTTGGTTGCCCCATGTGACTCTACCCTCCCTAGCAACCGGGACAATTTGGTTGCCCCATGTGACTCTACCCTCCCTAGCAACCGGGACAATTTGGTTGCCCCATGTGACTCTACCATCCCTAGCAACCGGGACAATTTGGTTGCCCCATGTGACTCCACCCTCCCTAGCAACCGGGACAATTTGGTTACCCCATGTGACTCTACCCTCCCTAGCAACCGGGACAATTTGGTTACCCCATGTGACTCTACCCTCCCTAGCAACTGGGCCAATTTGGTTGCTAAGGAGACCTGACTGGAGTCACATTATAGCGACCACGAGGAGGTTACCCCATGTGAATCTACCCTCCCTAGCAACCAGCCCAATTTGGTTGCTAAGGAGATCTGACTGGAGTCACATTATAGCGTCCATGAGGAGGTTACCACATGTGACTCTACCCTCCCTAGCAACCTGGCCAATTTGGTTGCTAAGGAGACCTGACTGGAGTCACATTATAGCTTCCATGAGGAGGTTACCCCATGTGACTCTACCCTCCCTAGCAACTGGCCCAATTTGGTTGCTAAGGAGACAAGACTGGAGTCACTCAGCACGCCCTGAATTCAAACTCGCGACTCCAGGTGTGATAGTCAGCGTCAATACTCGCTGAGATACACAGACCTCCGAGCGAAATGTGACCTGAGAGACATCTACTTTATTAGAAACACCTGTGAGTAAAAGCAGAAGTGAGCACATCACACATTCAGATGAGTTCTGCACTATGTGCACTACAGAGGGAACACAGACAGCCTTCATAATGATCTTTCTCAAAAAGATGCAGCGGCACACTATGACAGCTTGTCAATATGACACGGACGGTAAGGATGAGCACTGGGGGTTTTGACGAATAAGCAGAATGCTGAAATGCTCGCCGGGACCTTGTCAAGAACACGGACTCTTTTATTTCTCTGTTTAAGTGACTTAAAGTAGAGATGTGACATGAGACATTTTAACATTTTAAATTCGCATGAACTGAACAGGGCGGCTGACACTCGTGGGGGGAGAAGAAATGAAATGGAAATGAGTGCTAGTGAAAGACATCATGAAATCAGTGAGTTTACAATGAAGTAAATTCAAAGAACTTTCTTATGTAACAACATATTCTTTAAAATATTTAAATATTACATAATATAATTCCCTGATATTTCCAGGTTTTCCATGACCGCTGGAATTCTGGTCACAATCAGTGTTGGGTGGAATCTCATTACAAAGTAATTACAGGACTTCAGACTAAAAATATTACTAAGGAGCCATTGACTCCTAAACTGAAAAATTAAGGAGCCAAATTGCCGTTTTTAGTCGCGAAACCACAGAATTAATAAATTTAGATAGAAAGCAGAAGACCGCTGACAACCCATTAATTAGAGGTTTAATAAACAGCAGAGTTGAGAACATAACTCTATCTCATAAATGTTCACACCCCTTTCATAATTTATACAAATATAAGAGATAAATTATTTTTTTATATAGTACTGCTCTTCACAATCTACATCACAGATATTTACATATAGTATGCATATAGTAGTGTGTTGACTTCTTGAGCATTAGTGAATGTTTACACCTTGTGTAATAGTTGTTTATTGTGCTACTCCAATTGGTCCACAATACGAAACTTATATTTATACAGAAGCCCGAAATGCGCATGGGACTTTTATTTTGAAATGTCTGCACTTCCGGTTGTGAGCTCACTGTCGGCTGATTCGAGAACGTGAATCTGATTCAAACTTCTAACCTGAGCTCCTGAGTTGAAACCATCAGATCTTTTCAGGTGATTCATATAAAATATCCGGTTGAAATTAGTAATTGGTTCACGACTCTCTAGCGCTGTGTTTGTTGTTGCGTCACGTGTGGTGCAGCGAAGAACGGGTGAAAAGTGGCGCGAGACGCGCGCTCTAATCAACTGACACACTGTCAATCAACTCACAAGATGATATCTGACGAAACCGCACATGAACGACCACAACACTACATTTAAATTATTGTCGCAATTAATTCGTTTTGACTACATTTGTGACCATTTTAGTCGCAATTTGAAGCCCTGAAACTGTTATCTAATTTAGTAAAAAAAACTAATTTTAATTTAGAATCCGAATACAGTTACTGACTTTGAATTCAGCTAATTACTTTTACGTAAATTACTTAAATTACACATATTTCTGAAATAACATTTAAGTAGAATATATTAAAAACACGATTTATGTTCATCGGTCTGTGTTTCTGTGAAAGCTGAAGGGACGACGACAACGGACGAGGAAATATTGTCATTATTCTGAATTCGATAAAACAGAAAAACTAAAATTTTCAGAGAAATTCGTTTTTAGAAAGAAACTTAGTTATTTGTAATGTGACTACTTTTCCAATGAAGTAAACTGAAAAATAATCTCATTCCAATTTTAAATAAGTAATTAGTAGTTTCTAGTGGATTACTATTTCTGAGTAATTTACAAAAACACTGGTCAAAATACAGATGTGATTTTATTATAAATGTGAAGTTGCACACAAATCTTAAAATGAACTTCTCAGACACTTTGATTCATTCCTTTATTAGCTTTCAGGTATTGTTGAACAGGAATGTACAATAGAGTAAAAATACTTGATTAAAAAATCTGAACAATGAATCAGCGGAAATTTTCAAACTTCAAAATTTTCAGGCTACAAAGCAAAATAAAAAAATATACATATGTACTGTATATAGGTCAAAGCACCAGAGTCCAGAGCGCATGCTGAAAAGCTGATCGACGGATGATTAAAAATACTCTTAAATACTGATTCTGAGTACTAATGCGGTCCTTCTTTACATTCAAGAAAATCAGAGATTCGTCTTTATTTGATTTGAAGGATATTTTACTTCCATGGATAAAACATGTAAAATGAGAGCGTGACCCAATCCCAGAGCTGAATAAATCCCATCGGTGATCTTCACACGCCAGAACGTTACAACGTCAGTTTCGTGTTGTGTTTACTGTAGTGCAAATGAACGTAAAGATGCCGAGTCGAGGCGAGTTTGTGTCCGATTACGCAATAGATTTGGCTTCAGGTAAGAACGCCTCCCAATATTTTATCAGCTGAAACACAGAGACACAAGAAACACTACATGAATGTGAAACATCCAGAAAGTGTCTAGCACAGATGATTAGTCTAATTATAGTTACTGCAGGACTGTACATGCACTGATTGGATTAGAATACTAACTTAATACGGCGCCATCTACACTGTATACTGCATACTGCTGTTTAACATAGAAGTGACACAGTCAATGCTACATTGTTGCACCTGACCTCATTATGTTGCATGTGATTCAGTTCCATTATCTTGGAAATTAACATGATATTTAGTTCCCAATTTGGAATGCCCAATTCCCAATGTGCTCTAATGGTGCGTTCACATACAACGTAAATCCAGCGTTTCGCACGATTACATACAAAGTCAATGCAAAGACGTGAATAGACGCAAATTCACGGCGAGTGTGCAGCGAATGGAGCGAAGCGAAAAGCGAATTCGCTTTATTCGTGTGTTTGCGCAAGGTGAAATTTTCAACTCGAGCGAAATATCCGCATGACACGTTGTCGCGAAAGCCTATCAGCACTGAGATTGTCCGGATGTCACTGACGTACTGACGTAGTAGCAGAAGAAATCTGGAAAAATGGATGAAAATAGTTGTAGCGGCGTGTACGCGCATCCGGAATTGTACGACACAACGTCAACGTATCTGGGACTTCCACAACAGACACAGAGCAGCGACCGTTGTGATGTCGGCCATGGTTGATGGCGGAAAGATACATTTGTCATAGAAGTCCCGCCTCCTGTCCTTTTCCGGAAGGGACGGGGGAATACTCGCGGGTTCATGTTACTCGCTCGAATGCGAGTTTAAACACAAATTTAATCCAGCAGTCAAACTCGCGCGAGCAACGCAAAATTATTTTTTGCGTTGTATGTGAACGCACCATAAGTACATGTGAAGGCGTAGAGACTCGCTTCAATCCGGGTAACGGAGGACGAATCTCAGTTGTGTGGAGGCTTCATGCTATTCTCTGCGGCATCCACGCACAACTCACCACACGCCCCACCGAGAGCGAGAACCACATTATAGCGACCACGAGGAGGTTACCCCATGTGACTCTACCCTCCCTAGCAACTGGGACAATTTGGTTGCTAAGGAGACCTGACTGGAGTCACATTATAGCGACCACGAGGAGGTTACCCCATGTGACTCTACCCTCCCTAGCAACCGGGACAATTTGGTTGCTAAGGAGACCTGACTGGAGTCACATTATAGCGACCACGAGGAGGTTACACCATGTGACTCTACCCTCCCTAGCAACCGGGACAATTTGGTTGCTAAGGAGACCTGACTTGAGTCACATTATAGCGACCACGAGAAGTTTACCCCATGTGACTCTACCCTCCCTAGCAACTGGGACAATTTGGTTGCTAAGGAAACCTGACTTGAGTCACATTATAGCGACCACGAGAAGGTTACCCCATGTGACTCTACCCTCCCTAGCAACTGGGACAATTTGGTTGCTAAGGAGACCTGACTTGAGTCACATTATAGCGACCACGAGAAGGTTACCCCATGTGACTCTACCCTCCCTAGCAACTGGGACAATTTGGTTGCTAAGGAGATCTGAATGGAGTCACATTATAGCGACCACGAGGAGGTTACCCCATGTGACTCTACCCTCCCTAGCAACCGGGACAATTTGGTTGCTAATGAGACCTGACTGGAGTCACATTATAGCGACCATGAGGAGGTTACCCCATGTGACTCTACCCTCCCTAGCAACCAGGCCAATTTGGTTGCTAATGAGACCTGACTGGAGTCACATTATAGCGACCACGAGGAGGTTACCCCATGTGACTCAACCCTCCCTAGCAACCGGGCCAATTTGGTTGCTAAGGAGACCTGGTTGGAGTTACTCAGCACGCCCTGGATTCAAACTCGCGACTCCAGGTGTGATAATCAGCGTCAATACTCACTGAGATACACAGACCTATATTTTGTTTTTCTTATTCATTTGTGACTTCCCTTACACAGATCGAGAGTTCATGGCAAACTTGCCGCAAATTCGCCACTGATTATTTTCACATGCAAATGATCTGTCCATTGTTTGCTGCAGAGCTGCAAACGTCCTAAAAACTAAATGTTTTTCGTTCTGGTTCAGAAGTTCTGCAGCCTCCTTTCCAAACGGTAACCGGTTTAAACGAAATAAAAGAACGGTTAATAACGTTCTCCTTAAAGTGACAGGACGTGGTGCTAAGAGGGGTGTGAAATGCCAATTGCAGCGTTGCCAGATCTCTCAAGAGAAACGAGCGACCTGGTCTACAAAAACAAGCCCAAAATAAACCACTTGCCTCAAATAAGCAATTTTTGTTTCCAGTGTGTTGTACTGATCCATATAGAAATCATAAGCAGTTAATCAGGGCTGGACTGGTAATCTGGCATACCGGGCATTATCGCGGCGGGCCGACCAGGGGCGGACTCACCATCGGGCCGAATGGGCCACTTTAAGCTACAATGAGCCGCCACGTTATAGAACGGGTCACAAAACAGCACCCACGAACCCATATATATATATATATATATATATATATAAATTCTGCAGTATACAGTGTTTAATATGCGCAGAATTAGCATGCTAGTGCGCTATCCCGCACACACTGTCTCCTCTTCACTCTTCATTATACAGATACCTGCTGTTGTCTATGAACTAGCGACTCCAGATATTTAATGATGAGCACTTTGAAATCCTTCACTCGGTCTTTCTGTGAAGAGAAAAAGACAGTCGGGTCAGAGAAACAAGAGTTTGATTTCAACTGTGCTTTTAAAAATATCCTGACAGCTGAACTCACCTCAAACCTGCTCACCTCTCGACGGATGTTTGTTGATATCTGCTCGAAATCTCTTTCACCCTGCTGTACTTTACCTTCCCACTGAACACACACACACACACACACACACACACACACACACACACTTATAGCCTCCTGTGTGTGTCAAACACAACGAGCTGATACAAGTGAATGTTTCTGACAGCGTTTGTCTCCAGAAGAGTAAATAAAACACAGAACATGTGCAGTATGACATCAGCAGGCGCCTGATGAATTTAAACATGATTAATGAAATGAGGGCAGTGAACTACAATGAATGCGGCATTAAAAACTACTAATAAAACGTCAGATCATGTACATTAAAATATAAAAATGCTGTTTATGTAACTAGCTGTTGATCGCACTCACTGTATGTATGAAATATAATGATTTTGTTAATCTCATGGAACTAAAACATGGAACTGACAAATTAAACCAATAAGTGGCGTCTGAAGTTTGCAAATGAGCAGACGTGATGAAAACAGCAAATAAAATCAAAGTGCAGGTCCTACCTCCTCAATGTCCTGTGTGGGGGGCGTGACGGGGAAATGCAGAAATGAAAGAGGCTGATAATGCGTTTGCTTAAAAGAATCAAGGACTGTATTTCTTGCAGCGGTTAATGGAAATATGAATAAAGGGACGGACAGGAAACCTGCTAAATTACTCCCATCAACCCCAGCGCTGAGCGCTATCTACTGTAAACACACCTGAGATTGAGCATCAAACGTTTCAGGGAATGATCTCAAATTTGGTGGGAATTCTGTCACAGATATCTGTTCCTGTATGTATTTATCTAAACATTCGGAGCATTTGAAAGTGTTTCACCTCCTTGATTTCGTCTTTGGCTTGTTGGAGTTTGTCGGGTTTGTTGGCGTACTGTAGTTTGGCTTCAGCTTCTCTCTTGCGCTGAAGCATCAGCTGAGCGTCCTGCCATTTGGACCACGTTTTCATCCGCTGGTCAAACACGCCCTGACGGAGACATGTGACTGTGAGAACATGATAAGCACAACTCAGTGGGAGGAAACTGAACAAAAACAAACACAAACAATGCAAAATATTCAGATATTTAAGTAGTTTGAGAGAGAGAGAGAGATAAAGGGGAGCAGGAGACGCCACTTTGAGAGAGAGAGAGAGAGAGAGATAAAAGGGAGCAGGAGACGCCACTTTGAGAGAGAGAGAGAGATAAAGGGGAGCAGGAGACCCCACTTTGAGAGAGAGAGAGAGATAAAGGGGAGCAGGAGACGCCACTTTGAGAGAGAGAGAGATAAAGGGGAGCAGGAGACACCACTTTGAGAGAGAGAGAGATAAAGGGGAGCAGGAGACACCACTTTGAGAGAGAGAGAGAGAGAGAGAGAGAGATAAAGGGGAGCAGGAGACGCCACTTTGAGAGAGAGAGAGAGAGAGAGATAAAGGGGAGCAGGAGACGCCACTTTGAGAGAGAGAGAGAGAGAGAGATAAAGGGGAGCAGGAGACACCACTTTGAGAGAGAGAGAGAGAGAGAGAGAGAGATAAAGGGGAGCAGGAGACGCCACTTTGAGAGAGAGAGAGAGAGAGAGATAAAGGGGAGCAGGAGACGCCACTTTGAGAGAGAGAGAGAGAGAGAGATAAAGGGGAGCAGGAGACGCCACTTTGAGAGAGAGAGAGAGAGAGAGATAAAGGGGAGCAGGAGACGCCACTTTGAGAGAGAGAGAGAGAGATAAAGGGGAGCAGGAGACGCCACTTTGAGAGAGAGAGAGAGAGAGAGAGATAAAGGGGAGCAGGAGACGCCACTTTGAGAGAGAGAGAGAGAGAGAGAGATAAAGGGGAGCAGGAGACGCCACTTTGAGAGAGAGAGAGAGAGAGAGAGATAAAGGGGAGCAGGAGACGCCACTTTGAGAGAGAGAGAGAGAGAGAGAGATAAAGGGGAGCAGGAGACGCCACTTTGAGAGAGAGAGAGAGAGAGAGATAAAGGGGAGCAGGAGATGCCACTTTGAGAGAGAGAGAGAGAGAGAGATAAAGGGGAGCAGGAGACGCCACTTTGAGAGAGAGAGAGAGAGATAAAGGGGAGCAGGAGACCCCACTTTGAGAGAGAGAGAGAGAGAGAGAGATAAAGGGGAGCAGGAGACGCCACTTTGAGAGAGAGAGAGAGAGAGAGAGATAAAGGGGAGCAGGAGACACCACTTTGAGAGAGAGAGAGAGAGAGATAAAGGGGAGCAGGAGACGCCACTTTGAGAGAGAGAGAGAGAGAGAGAGATAAAGGGGAGCAGGAGACGCCACTTTGAGAGAGAGAGAGAGAGAGAGAGATAAAGGGGAGCAGGAGACGCCACTTTGAGAGAGAGAGAGAGAGAGAGATAAAGGGGAGCAGGAGATGCCACTTTGAGAGAGAGAGAGAGAGAGAGATAAAGGGGAGCAGGAGACGCCACTTTGAGAGAGAGAGAGAGAGATAAAGGGGAGCAGGAGACCCCACTTTGAGAGAGAGAGAGAGAGAGAGAGATAAAGGGGAGCAGGAGACGCCACTTTGAGAGAGAGAGAGAGAGAGAGAGATAAAGGGGAGCAGGAGACACCACTTTGAGAGAGAGAGAGAGAGAGATAAAGGGGAGCAGGAGACGCCACTTTGAGAGAGAGAGAGAGAGAGAGATAAAGGGGAGCAGGAGACACAACTTTGAGAGAGAGAGAGAGAGAGATAAAGGGGAGCAGGAGACGCCACTTTGAGAGAGAGAGAGAGAGAGAGATAAAGGGGAGCAGGAGACACCACTTTGAGAGAGAGAGAGAGAGAGATAAAGGGGAGCAGGAGACGCCACTTTGAGAGAGAGAGAGAGAGAGAGATAAAGGGGAGCAGGAGACACCACTTTGAGAGAGAGAGCGATAAAGGGGAGCAGGAGACACAACTTTGAGAGAGAGAGAGAGAGAGAGAGAGAGATAAAGGGGAGCAGGAGACGCCACTTTGAGAGAGAGAGAGAGATAAAGGGGAGCAGGAGACGCCACTTTGAGAGAGAGAGAGAGAGAGATAAAGGGGAGCAGGAGACGCCACTTTGAGAGAGAGAGAGAGATAAAGGGGAGCAGGAGACACCACTTTGAGAGAGAGAGCGATAAAGGGGAGTAGGAGACGCCACTTTGAGAGAGAGAGAGCGAGCGAGATAAAGGGGAGCAGGAGACGCCACTTTGAGAGAGAGAGAGATAAAGGGGAGCCGGAGACGCCACTTTGCTAGAGAGAGAGAGACGTGGCCGCTGTGTGCGTCTATGTGTTTTATGTTGTTTTAAGTTGAGTTTATGTTGTTGAAGTTTACATTGACTGTTCTGCCGGTTCCGACCTCCTCCTCGCCCATCCCTTACCCGTTACATTGGTGCCGTAACCCAGGAGGGAGGAGGGATGCGCTGTCATGGAGTCCTTGCCGTTGTCGTCCATCAGGGGAGGAGCTGCGGCAGTCCGCCGGGGGACAGAGGAGTCACTACTGGCCGCCGGGAGTCAAATGAACCACTGCCATCCATCAGGAAGGGGACGAGATGTTCCGTCCGCCAGGGGTCGGAGGACTCGCTGCCACCCACCCGGGGAGGAGAGGCTGTCATCCGCCAGAGGGCGGAGGAGTGGCTGAGGACCAGGCGACGGCGTGTCCAGGGACCGGTGAGCAGGTTTTCCTCTCTCTCTCTCTTTGTGTCCCTCCCCTCGTCTCTCTCCCTCTCTCTCTCTCTCTCTCTCTCTCCCTGCCCCCCCCTCTCTCCCTCTCTCTCTCTGCCCCCCCCCCCTCTCTCTCTGTGTCCCTCCCCTCGTCTCTCCCCAGGTTCCCAAGAGGCGGGGTGGACCATCGGCTGATGGAACAGCCAGAAGGGCAGCGTCTCCCCCCCCAGAGATGGGGCAACCTGGATGGCACCCCGGCCTGAATCGGGCGGGAGAGAGGGAGAGAGTTCGGGGGAGAGAGAGACACACTCGTCCGTTTTTAGTGAACATTACTATTACAGCATTTACTGTTAATGTTAAGTTAATGTTAATATCAAAATAAATTTTTTAAATTAAACGTTGTATATGTTAACATTAGTTAATGCACTATGAACTAACACTGAGCAATTGCTATTGTCGATGTCTTCAAAGGTTTAAATGTTACCGGGGGTTAAATGAATGGGGCTTTACTTGCCAATCCCGACTGTTGTGCTCCATTATGATGAACCAAAGACCAAAGTAAACCACAGCTGAGGATCATGGGAGTTTTAGGAAGGATCAAGCACACATCCACTCACTTTGACTGCAGTGATGAGTCTGACGTAATCTCCCAGCAGCTCAGTAAACAGGTAGAAATCAGCGTATGCTTGTTCCTGATGGAGTTGATCGATCTTCTCCTCCACCTCGGCGAGCTGAGACAGCGCCCGCGACAGCGCCGTGTGATCCTCTGAGTTTCCCAACATCGCGGTGCTCTTCGCAAACGACGCCGTGTTCACAGACAGCTCTGCCATTTAGAGAATGAAGCATCAGGACAGTGTTTGCACAACTTTTCATGGCTTCAAATTCTGTGACATTCGACCACACGGTGGCGGTATAACTAGCAAATTTGCGTTTTTCTGCCATTTAGAATGTTTGAAAAACATACTTTTTCTAACTCCTCCCAGACCGTTAGTCCGATCAGCAAACAATTTGGTATACGTCATCTACAGACATTCCTGACAAAATGTTATCGAAATACTTCTAATACGTCAAATCGTTCTGACGATATTAACGCTAAAATTCCTTCGGTTTAAGGCGATTTGAGTAATTGATCAACATCTATTCATAGCAAACATCAAATGTAACCAAACTTGGTGCATGTAGTCAACAGGAAGTTTAGAAGACGCCAGCAAAGTTTCGTAAAGTTCTGCCACTAGGGGGCGCTACAACTAAAAAAAGCAGCTGTAATAACTTTGCAGCCGTTTGAGCGACAAATTTCAAATGAAATATGAAGCTTCTTTGGTCCAAATGCTAACATATTCTTAAAAATCGATTCAACAAATTAACAAAAATGGCCGCTGGCCAATCAAATTTCATCACCTTATAACTCGTAGTGGGAATGGCCGAGGGTTCTGGAAATTATTATGCACAAGCAGGCTGTCAACTCAAATCTGCATATCAAATTCTGTGACATTCGACCACACGGTGGCGGTATAATTAGCAAATTCGCGTTTTTGCTCATAACTCCGGAATTGCCCCACAATGATATGGTCACTTGACTTTCCATTTCCACAAGAAACTTTTATTACAATTTCGATTTATTAACATATGCTATTAACATATGCTATTAACATCCGCTATTAACATATGCTATTTACATACGCTATTAACATATGCTATTAACATATGCTATTAACATCCGCTATTAACATATGCTATTTACATATGCTATTATCATCCGCTATTAACATCCGCTATTAACATATGCTATTTACATATCCTATTAACATCCGCTATTAACATCCGCTATTAACATATGCTATTAACATCCGCTATTAACATATGCTATTAACATCCGCTATTAACACATGCTATTTACATATGCTATTAACATATGCTATTAACATCCGCTATTAACACATGCTATTTACATATCCTATTAACATATCCTATTAACATATGCTATTAACATCCGCTATTAACACATGCTATTTACATATCCTATTAACATATGCTATTAACACATGCTATTTACATATCCTATTAACATATGCTATTAACACATGCTATTAACATATCCTATTAACATATCCTATTAACATATGCTATTAACATCCGCTATTTACATATGCTATTAACATATGCTATTAACATCCGCTATTAACATATGCTATTAACATCCGCTATTAACATATGCTATTAACATCCGCTATTAACATATGCTATTAACATATGCTATTAACATCCGCTATTAACATATGCTATTAACATCCGCTATTAACATCCGCTATTAACACATGCTATTAACACATGCTATTAACACATGCTATTAACATCCGCTATTAACATCCGCTATTAACATAAGCTATTAACATATGCTATTAACATCCGCTATTTACATATGCTATTTACATATGCTATTAACATCCGCTATTAACATCCGCTATTAACATCCGCTATTAACATCCACTATTAACATATGCTATTAACATATGCTATTAACATCCGCTATTAACATATGCTATTAACATATGCTATTAACATATCCTATTAACATATCCTATTAACATATGCTATTAACATATGCTATTAACATCCGCTATTTACATATGCTATTAACATATGCTATTAACATCCGCTATTAACATCCGCTATTAACATATGCTATTAACATATGCTATTAACATCCGCTATTAACATATGCTATTAACATATGCTATTAACATCCGCTATTAACATATGCTATTAACATCCGCTATTAACATCCGCTATTAACACATGCTATTAACACATGCTATTAACACATGCTATTAACACATGCTATTAACATAAGCTATTAACATATGCTATTAACAGCCGCTATTTACATATGCTATTTACATATGCTATTAACATCCGCTATTAACATCCGCTATTAACATCCGCTATTAACATATGCTATTAACATCCGCTATTAACATATGCTATTAACATCCACTATTAACATATGCTATTAACATATGCTATTAACATCCGCTATTAACATCCGCTATTAACATATGCTATTAACATCCGCTATTAACATCCGCTATTAACATCCGCTATTAACACATGCTATTAACACATGCTATTAACATATGCTATTAACATCCGCTATTTACATATGCTATTAACATATGCTATTAACATCCGCTATTAACATATGCTATTAACATCCGCTATTAACATATGCTATTAACATCCGCTATTAACATATGCTATTAACATATGCTATTAACATCCGCTATTAACATATGCTATTAACATCTGCTATTAACATCCGCTATTAACACATGCTATTAACACATGCTATTAACATATGCTATTAACATATGCTATTAACATATGCTATTAACATCCGCTATTATATGCTATTAACATATGCTATTAACATCCGCTATTTACATATGCTATTAACATATGCTATTAACATCCGCTATTAACATATGCTATTAACATCCGCTATTAACATATGCAATTAACATCCGCTATTAACATATGCTATTAACATATGCTATTAACATATGCTATTAACATATGCTATTAACATATGCTATTTACATCCGCTTTTAACATCCGCTATTAACATATGCTATTAACATATGCTATTAACATCCGCTATTAACATATGCTATTAACATATGCTATTAACATCCGCTATTAACATATGCTATTAACATCCGCTATTAACATCCGCTATTAACATATGCAATTAACATCCGCTATTAACATATGCTATTAACATATGCTATTTACATCCGCTTTTAACATATGCAATTAACATCCGCTATTAACATATGCTATTAACATCCGCTATCAACATCCGCTATTAACATATGCTATTTACATCCGCTATTAACATATGCTATTAACATCCGCTTTTAACATATGCTATTAACATCCGCTATTAACATATGCTATTAACATCCGCTATCAACATCCGCTATTAACATATGCTATTTACATCCGCTATTAACATATGCTATCAACATCCGCTATTAACATATGCTATTAACATCCGCTATTAACATATGCTATTAACATATGCTATTAACATCCGCTATTAACATATGCTATTTACATCCGCTATTAACATATGCTATTAACATCCGCTTTTAACATATGCTATTAACATCCGCTATTAACATATGCTATTTACATCCGCTATTAACATATGCTATTAACATCCGCTTTTAACATATGCTATTAACATCCGCTATTAACATATGCTATTAACATCCGCTATCAACATATGCTATTAACATCCGCTTTTAACATATGCTATTAACATCCGCTATTAACATATGCTATTAACATCCGCTTTTAACATATGCTATTAACATCCGCTATTAACATATGCTATTTACATCCGCTATTAACATATGCTATTAACATCCGCTTTTAACATATGCTATTAACATCCGCTATTAACATATGCTATTAACATCCGCTATCAACATATGCTATTAACATCCGCTTTTAACATATGCTATTAACATCCGCTTTTAACATATGCTATTAACATCCGCTATTAACATATGCTATTTACATCGTGGTCACTATAATGTGGTTCTCACTCTCAGTGAGGCGTGTAGTAAGTTGAGCGTGGATGCCACGGAGAATAGATGGACAAGAGAACAGTCTGAGGTAACATAACGAGTTTCATTCATTTTTTTAAGCTAGGGGGCGCTATCACTTTTGTCAAATTTGATTCTTTTGGTCATCTCGCCTTATGTGCTTGGCCCCCGACAATAGTCACTTGTGGCTGTATTGTTTTAATTATTATTGTGTTCTTCATAATTTCTGTAATTTCTTTCAAACTGCATTTCTCATTTACAATAAATGTTAAAGTGTGTGTGTGTGTGTGTGTGTGTGTGTGTGTGTGTGTGTGTGTTAACAGGTTCACCATGACTATATTCGCAATAAAGCACAACCCTTCGTATGTTATGTGTGTTACATGTATCTCACCCTTCCTGTGGCACACCAGTGACTCCACACTGGCATGAAGTTTCCTCAGCTGAACGTCCAGATTTTCAAACTGCTGCTGTTTGTCCTCAAACCACTTTATAAACCAACACATGAATACAGAAAAGCATTGAAATAAACCGCTTTCTCCAAACAAATCAAATCTAAAATACTATGATCACTACACAAACTGTAACACTGGGAATTTATCACAAGGGCTTTATCTCAGTAACGAGATTTGGGGCTCTATATTCGAGAGCGTGCTATGCACAACGACAGTGCGTAACTTCTTTCCCGATTTTCATGCCAGTGCAAAGCGCCAGTGGGCATGGGTGGGAGTGTTTGCACTATTGTAGGCATATAAACTGTGTGTGTATTGTATGTTAATGAAGTGGTACAAAGAGCACTTTGCGGGTTTTCCTGAGAAATAGGCCGTTGCGCTGAGACGTTTGAAAATCACATCTTAACTCAACGCTAAGTTTAAACTCCGTTCCTGCATTTGCAGATTCCAGCAGCAGTCAACATAATCAAACCACCCTGGCATATAGTTTTACGGGCCTTTGCAATCATTTTTGTGTTTCCTCATAGTAGTTTGTTTAAATAGAAATAGCATTGTTTCACTATAGTAACCATATTTTAACTATAATATCATATAGTGATTAATTATTGATTATACTTCATTTGTCCCATCGCTGGGAAATTCTTCTTAGACCCTCGTGTTACAAAACAATTCAAAACATCACATGTAACACATGTATGATACAATTGATATCCCCACTGTGTACAATTCATTCTATCTCACCCACATATTACACAACATATAGTGAGTATTCCTATTATTTGTTCAAGATGTTAAAAGCCACATACAGAAATGAGTGCATATTCTTTGCACTAAACGTCTGTTAACATCTGCTGTTAACATCCGCTATTGACATCCGCTATTGACATCCGCTATTGACATATGCTATTAACATCTGCTATTGACATCCGCTATTAACATCCGCTATTAACATATCCTATTAACATCCGCTATTGACATCCGCTATTAACATCCCCTAATAACATATGCCATTAACATCCCCTAATAACATATGCTATTAACATCCCCTAATAACATATGCTATTGACATCCGCTATTGACATCCGCTATTAACATATGCTATTAACATATGCTATTAACATCCCCTAATAACATATGCTATTGACATCCGCTATTAACATCCGCTATTAACATATGCTATTAACATATGCTATTGACATCCGCTATTAACATCCCCTAATAACATATGCTATTGACATCCGCTATTAACATATGCTATTAACATATGCTATTAACATCCCCTAATAACATATGCTATTGACATCCGCTATTAACATCCGCTATTGACATCCGCTATTGACATATGCTATTAACATCCCCTAATAACATATGCTATTGACATCCGCTATTAACATCCCCTAATAACATATGCTATTAACATCCCCTAATAACATATGCTATTGACATCCGCTATTAACATATCCTATTAACATCCGCTATTAACATATGCTATTAACATATGCTATTAACGTCCCCTATTAACATATGCTATTAACGTCCCCTATTAACATATGCTATTAACATATGCTATTAACGTCCCCTATTAACATATGCTATTAACGTCCCCTATTAACATATGCTATTAACATATCCTATTAACATCCGCTATTAACATATGCTATTAACATATGCTATTAACGTCCCCTATTAACATCCGCTATTAACATATGCTATTAACATATGCTATTAACGTCCGCTATTAACATATGCTATTAACATATGCTATTAACGTCCCCTATTAACATATGCTATTAACATCCGCTATTAACATATGCTATTAACATCCGCTATTAACATCCGCTATTAACATCCGCTATTAACATATGCTATTAACATCCCCTAATAACATATGCTATTAACATCCCCTATTAACATATGCTATTAACATCCGCTATTAACATATGCTATTAACATCCGCTATTAACATCTGCTATTAACATATGCTATTAACATCCCCTATTAACATATGCTATTAACATCCCCTATTAACATATGCTATTAACATATGCTATTAACATATGCTATTAACATCCCCTATTAACATATGCTATTAACATCCGCTATTAACATATGCTATTAACATCCGCTATTAACATATGCTATTAACATATGCTATTAACATCCCCTATTAACATATGCTATTAACATCCGCTATTAACATATGCTATTAACATCCGCTATTAACATATGCTATTAACATATGCTATTAACATCCCCTATTAACATATGCTATTAACATACGCTATTAACATATGCTATTAACATCCCCTATTAACATATGCTATTAACATATGCTATTAACATCCCCTATTAACATCCCCTATTAACATATGCTATTAACATCCCCTATTAACATCCGCTATTAACATATGCTATTAACATGCGCTATTAACATGCGCTATTAACATCCCCTATTAACATATGCTATTAACATATGCTATTAACATCCCCTATTAACATCCGCTATTAACATCTGCTATTAACATGTGCTATTAACATGTGCTATTAACATGCGCTATTAACATATGCTATTAACATATGCTATTAACATCCCCTATTAACATATGCTATTAACATCCGCTATTAACATATGCTATTAACATTCCCTATTAACATATGCTATTAACATATGCTATTAACATCCCCTATTAACATATGCTATTAACATCCCCTATTAACATATGCTATTAACATCCGCTATTAACATATGCTATTAACATCCCCTATTTACATATGCTATTAACATATGCTATTAACATCCCCTATTAACATATGCTATTAACATCCCCTATCAACATATGCTATCAACATATGCTATTAACATATGCTATTAACATCCCCTATTAACATCCGCTATTAACATATGCTATTAACATCCGCTATTAACATATGCTATTAACATCCCCTATCAACATATGCTATTAACATATGCTATTAACATCCCCTATTAACATCCGCTATTTACATATGCTATTAACATCCGCTATTAACATATGCTATTAACATATGCTATTAACATCCGCTATTAACATATGCTATTAACATCCCCTATTAACATATGCTGTTAACATATGCTATTAACATATGCTATTAACATCCGCTATTAACATATGCTATTAACATCCGCTATTAACATATGCTATTAACATATGCTATTAACATATGCTATTAACATCCACTATTAACATATGCTATTAACATCCGCTATTAACATATGCTATTAACATATGCTATTAACATCCCCTATTAACATATGCTATTAACATATGCTATTAACATCCCCTATTAACATATGCTATTAACATCCCCTATTAACATCCGCTATTAACATATGCTATTAACATATGCTATTAACATCCGCTATTAACATATGCTATTAACATCCCCTATTAACATATTCTATTAACATATGCTATTAACATCCCCTATTAACATCCGCTATTAACATCCCCTATTAACATATGCTATTAACATCCCCTATTAACATCCGCTATTAACATATGCTATTAACATGCGCTATTAACATATGCTATTAACATCCCCTATTAACATATGCTATTAACATCCGCTATTAACATATGCTATTAACATGCGCTATTAACATATGCTATTAACATATGCTATTAACATCCCCTATTAACATATGCTATTAACATCCGCTATTAACATATGCTATTAACATCCCCTATTAACATATGCTATTAACATATGCTATTAACATCCCCTATTAACATATGCTATTAACATATGCTATTAACATATGCTATTAACATCCGCTATTAACATATGCTATTAACATCCCCTATTTACATATGCTATTAACATATGCTATTAACATCCCCTATTAACATATGCTATTAACATATGCTATTAACATCCCCTATCAACATATGCTATTAACATATGCTATTAACGTCCGCTATTAACATATGCTATTAACATATGCTATTAACGTCCCCTATTAACATATGCTATTAACATCCGCTATTAACATATGCTATTAACATCCGCTATTAACATCCGCTATTAACATCCGCTATTAACATATGCTATTAACATCCCCTAATAACATATGCTATTAACATCCCCTATTAACATATGCTATTAACATCCGCTATTAACATATGCTATTAACATCCGCTATTAACATCTGCTATTAACATATGCTATTAACATCCCCTATTAACATATGCTATTAACATCCCCTATTAACATATGCTATTAACATATGCTATTAACATATGCTATTAACATATGCTATTAACATCCCCTATTAACATATGCTATTAACATCCGCTATTAACATATGCTATTAACATCCGCTATTAACATATGCTATTAACATATGCTATTAACATCCCCTATTAACATATGCTATTAACATCCGCTATTAACATATGCTATTAACATGCGCTATTAACATATGCTATTAACATATGCTATTAACATCCCCTATTAACATATGCTATTAACATCCGCTATTAACATATGCTATTAACATATGCTATTAACATATGCTATTAACATATGCTATTAACATCCCCTATTAACATCCCCTATTAACATATGCTATTAACATATGCTATTAACATATGCTATTAACATCCGCTATTAACATCCCCTATTTACATATGCTATTAACATATGCTATTAACATCCCCTATTAACATATGCTATTAACATATGCTATTAACATCCCCTATCAACATATGCTATTAACATATGCTATTAACATCCCCTATTAACATCCGCTATTAACATATGCTATTAACATCCCCTATTAACATATGCTATTAACATATGCTATTAACATATGCTATTAACATCCCCTATTAACATCCGCTATTTACATATGCTATTAACATCCGCTATTAACATATGCTATTAACATCCGCTATTAACATATGCTATTAACATCCCCTATTAACATATGCTGTTAACATATGCTATTAACATATGCTATTAACATCCGCTATTAACATATGCTATTAACATATGCTATTAACATATGCTATTAACATCCACTATTAACATATGCTATTAACATCCGCTATTAACATATGCTATTAACATATGCTATTAACATCCCCTATTAACATATGCTATTAACATATGCTATTAACATCCCCTATTAACATATGCTATTAACATATGCTATTAACATCCCCTATTAACATATGCTATTAACATCCCCTATTAACATCTGCTATTAACATATGCTATTAACATATGCTATTAACATCCCCTATTAACATCTGCTATTAACATATGCTATTAACATATGCTATTAACATCCCCTATTAACATCTGCTATTAACATATGCTATTAACATCTGATAATAAAAGAA
>JAVLUX010000246.1:2747500-2760000 GCA_032164185.1 Moxostoma hubbsi
ATAGGGAGCAAGGGTGCACCCTATAGCTCTCCTATAACTGTTCTGAGACCAGTGCAGACAGACAGCACATTGGAGGTTAAGTCATCCACTAAATAGGGAGCAAGGGAGCATCCTATAGCTCTCCTATAACTGTTCTGAGACCAGTGCAGACAGACAGCACACTGGAGGTTAAGTCATGCACTAAATAGGGAGCAAGGGTACATCCTATAGCTCTCCTATAACTGTTCTGAGACCAGTGCAGACAGACGGCACACTGGAGGTTAAGTCATGCACTAAATAGGGAGCAAGGGAGCATCCTATAGCTCTCCTATAACTGTTCTGAGACCAGTGCAGACAGACAGCACACTGGAGGTTAAGTCATGCACTAAATAGGGAGCAAGGGAGCATCCTATAGCTCTCCTATAACTGTTCTGAGACCAGTGCAGACAGACAGCACACTGGAGGTTAAGTCATGCACTAAATAGGGAGCAAGGGAGCATCCTATAGCTCTCCTATAACTGTTCTGAGACCAGTGCAGACAGACAGCACATTGGAGGTTAAGTCATGCACTAAATAGGGAGCAAGGGAGCATCCTATAGCTCTCCTATAACTGTTCTGAGACCAGTGCAGACAGACAGCACACTGGAGGTTAAGTCATGCACTAAATAGGGAGCAAGGGAGCATCCTATAGCTCTCCTATAACTGTTCTGAGACCAGTGCAGACAGACAGCACACTGGAGGTTAAGTCATGCACTAAATAGGGAGCAAGGGAGCATCCTATAGCTCTCCTATAACTGTTCTGAGACCAGTGCAGACAGACAGCACACTGGAGGTTAAGTCATGCACTAAATAGGGAGCAAGGGAGCATCCTATAGCTCTCCTATAACTGTTCTGAGACCAGTGCAGACAGACAGCACACTGGAGGTTAAGTCATGCACTAAATAGGGAGCAAGGGAGCATCCTATAGCTCTCCTATAACTGTTCTGAGACCAGTGCAGACAGACAGCACACTGGAGGTTAAGTCATGCACTAAATAGGGAGCAAGGGAGCATCCTATAGATCTCCTATAACTGTTCTGATGAAAATAAAGACTTTCTATAGTTTGATATTATTTATAATTTGACAACTTAGTCCCGCTGTCCACATATGAGCACATCAATTTTTAGGAAAACTGCTCTACAATTTATTTAATATTTTTTGGCACGTTTATTTGGTGCTACTAGTTACAGGTAAAGGAGGTTAAAGGTCAACAGGAGCATCAAAAACAAACACTCGTCTCATGATAGAAATATTCGGATTATTGTCTATTAACAGCGTCTGATTCTTACCAACTTTCTCAGGGTCAGACACGGATATCTGGATGTCAAACGTGTCCCTGTGTTCTTCATCATCTTCATCCTACAGAGGACAATTGTCAGAGAGTTGCAGTAAATGATTATAAACAAATCTGCTTCTGTGAGAAATTCAACAGCCATGTCCCAGATATATGCATATAACACTATTACATATTAGTTACATTGTAATTACATTGTAATAACAGTTTTTAAGCAGCAATCAAGTTTAAAAGGCTAGTTTGGCAGGGAACGCCCTTCACCTCATCCGGCGATCGGTCGAATATGCCCGCGTCCACTCTTGGGTTGATCGTGATGGTGGGTGTGACCGGGGTGATGGCGGGCGACGGGCCGTCTGACAGGATTGGCTGGTGTTCTGGACTGTCCAGTGACACTTCCTCTGTGGCTTCTGCACAAACGCAAGCAATAAAAACACTTTAACAACACCGGAGCGTTTCAGATCAATACTCTGACAGGAGCGTTCTCCAGCAATGGATGTGGTTGCTCAGTGGACGCTACTCGCTATTAACCGCTTCTTTAAATGACACACCAGCAAACAGGTCGTCCTGATCGTCGTCTAATAAGATCTCCTCGCGTTTGGGTCCATTAGAGCTGCTGCTGGTGTCGTCTGCTGGCAGGCGAGCAGGTTCTGGAGATGTCGGACTGGCCTTTTCAGAGCAAAAGAGAACACAAACATTGCTCTTTATTCTCTCAGTCTTATGCACAAACTTACATTAATTCTGTTCAAACTCATATATTAATGAGATGTAAACAGTTTTACGGATGTTTTCGGATGTACAGTGTTATGTCGTCATCAAACGACAAATGTTGTAAACAAAGTGCTGTACAATCATTTACAAACATTAATACCAGAATTAAATAGAACTTATAAAATGTACATTGTAAATTCTACACAAACATAAAACGCCCATAATTCTCAAAGAACATTATAGGGTTAAAGAGAAGATCTGTGTCTTCAATGTGGATGTAAATATAATTTATTAATATTAATAATTAAATATGGGCAATGAGGAAGAAGACCTCACGACAAACGCCCGATCACCTTTAGTTTTCAGACGGGATCGAGGAACAGAGAGGAGTAACTGATTTATGTACTGGAGTGGTGGTGGTGTAGTGGGCTAAAGCACATAACTGGTAATCAGGAGGTTGCTGGTTTGATCCCCACAGTCACCACCATTGTGTCCTTGAGTAAGACACTTAACTCCAGGTTGCTCCGGGGGGATTGTCCCTGTAATAAGTGCACTGTAAGTCACTTTGGAGAAAAGCGTCTGCCACGTAAATGTAGGGAAGCAGGGGTGATATGCGCTCTTATCTTGGACCCGTTAGAAGTCTAGCTGCTGCGTTTTGGACTAATTGCAGACGTCAAAAAGAAGATTGAGACACACCCACATATAAAGCGTTGCAGTACATCATTGCCGGGATGTAATAAGAGCATGAATCACTATTTCCAAATCCTTCTGTGAGAGAAACTGCTTTAAATTAGCAATGGGTTGTCATAGCAACACATTTGTAAAATTGGCTATAACTTTAATCAGAATCAGCTTTATTGCAAAGTATGTTTACACATGACAGAAGCTTCCGGCACACAAACAATACAACAAGACAGAGATAATAATACAAACATAGAATAAAAATAGAAAGCGAATAGAAAATATTAAACGTGTGTTCCAGTGAGACACTTCCAATGCAAGTCAATGGGGTTTAATCTGTGTGTGTGTGTGTGTGTGTGTGTGTGTGTGTGTGTGTGTGTGACACTTCCAATGCAAGTCAATGGGGTTTAATCTGTGTGTGTGTGTGTGTGTGTGTGTGTGTGTGTGTGTGTGTGTGTGTGTGTGTGTGACACTTCCAATGCAAGTCAATGGGGTTTAATCTGTGTGTGTGTGTGTGTGTGTGTGTGTGTGTGTGTGTGTGTCACTTCCAATGCAAGTCAATGGGGTTTAATCTGTGTGTGTGTGTGTGTGTGTGTGTGTGTGTGTGTGTGTGTGTGTGTGTGACACTTCCAATGCAAGTCAATGGGGTTTAATCTGTGTGTGTGTGTGTGTGTGTGTGTGTGTGTGTGTGTGTGACACTTCCAATGCAAGTCAATGGGGTTTAATCTGTGTGTGTGTGTGTGTGTGTGTGTGTGTGTGTGTGTGTGTGTGTGTGTGTGTGACACTTCCAATGCAAGTCAATGGGGTTTAATCTGTGTGTGTGTGTGTGTGTGTGTGTGTGTGTGTGTGTGACACTTCCAATGCAAGTCAATGGGGTTTAATCTGTGTGTGTGTGTGTGTGTGTGTGTGTGTGTGACACTTCCAATGCAAGTCAATGGGGTTTAATCTGTGTGTGTGTGTGTGTGTGTGTGTGTGTGTGTGTGACACTTCCAATGCAAGTCAATGGGGTTTAATCTGTGTGTGTGTGTGTGTGTGTGTGTGTGTGTGACACTTCCAATGCAAGTCAATGGGGTTTAATCTGTGTGTGTGTGTGTGTGTGTGTGTGTGTGTGTGTGACACTTCCAATGCAAGTCAATGGGGTTTAATCTGTGTGTGTGTGTGTGTGTGTGTGTGTGTGTGTGACACTTCCAATGCAAGTCAATGGGGTTTAATCTGTGTGTGTGTGTGTGTGTGTGTGTGAGACACTTCCAATGCAAGTCAATGGGGTTTAATCTGTGTGTGTGTGTGTGTGTGTGTGTGAGACACTTCCAATGCAAGTCAATGGGGTTTAATCTGTGTGTGTGTGTGTGTGTGTGTGTGTGACACTTCCAATGCAAGTCAATGGGGTTTAATCTGTGTGTGTGTGTGTGTGTGTGTGTGACACTTCCAATGCAAGTCAATGGGGTTTAATCTGTGTGTGTGTGTGTGTGTGTCACTTCCAATGCAAGTCAATGGGGTTTAATCTGTGTGTGTGTGTGTGTGTGTGTGTGTGTGTGTGTGACACTTCCAATGCAAGTCAATGGGGTTTAATCTGTGTGTGTGTGTGTGTGTGTGTGTGTGTGTGTGTGTGTGTGTGTGTGTGTGTGACACTTCCAATGCAAGTCAATGGGGTTTAATCTGTGTGTGTGTGTGTGTGTGTGTGTGTGTGTGTGTGTGACACTTCCAATGCAAGTCAATGGGGTTTAATCTGTGTGTGTGTGTGTGTGTGTGTGTGTGTGTGTGACACTTCCAATGCAAGTCAATGGGGTTTAATCTGTGTGTGTGTGTGTGTGTGTGTGTGTGTGTGTGACACTTCCAATGCAAGTCAATGGGGTTTAATCTGTCAACATTAAAATACTGTTTCACAAGTATAGACACATAAACAATATGTGTGTGAACACGATTTTACTGTCATTAAATCACTCAATAACCACATCTGTGTGAATTTATAGACAATTATAGTACTTGGTTGCCATGACGACACAACACTGCAAACACTGTAATCCACAAAAATGACGATTTAATCAACTTTACAGCTCATTAATACACGAGTTATAATAGAATAATTAATGTAAGTGTTTTTTTTGCCTTGAAATGCTCTAAATATTGCCCCCATTGACTTGCATTGGAAGTGACACACACACACACAGATTAAACCCCATTGACTTGCATTGGAAGTGTCACACACACACACACACACACACACACACACAGATTAAACCCCATTGACTTGCATTGGAAGTGTCACACACACACACACACACACACACACAGAGATTAAACCCCATTGACTTGCATTGGAAGTGTCACACACACACACACACACACACACACACACACACACACAGATTAAACCCCATTGACTTGCATTGGAAGTGTCACACACACACAGATTAAACCCCATTGACTTGCATTGGAAGTGTCACACACACACACACACACACACACAGAGATTAAACCCCATTGACTTGCATTGGAAGTGTCTCACACACACACACACACACACACATTTGGGCTTTTTTATGTATACATATTTGTGGTAGTCAAATTATGCCATGAATTCTGTCGACTGAGTTTAACTTGTCCTTCCATGAAAAACTTCAGCAGATCATGAAGTCGTTAAAGTTTTACACACACACACACACACGCAAAGGCAGCAGGTGAACAGAAAACTGATTCTTCTGTCATAAACACGTTTCACTCATGACCAGAAACACAGGAAGAGTGAACCGGACAGTTAAAGGTGTTCCTGTCGCCCACCTGTGTTTAAAATCTGCTGATCATGTTTAAATTAACTAAAGATCACATGACCACCTCTGTCAATGCATTACTGTGAGCTTCAGCCACATGCACAACAATACACATATTTTCTCAATAATTTCAACACTTAATAAAAATCTTAATAAAAGTGCTCGCTGTCAGCAGAGTATACATGCATTAAAACAGGCTGCTGAAACATGACTTTTAATACATGTTGTTTTTAAATTCGCACATGATAAAGATCTGTCGACGTGTCTGCGCTCTTGTGACGCAGTGTTGATGTTCAGCGGGAAGCCCGTGCTGCGCATGCGCGTTCCGCCCTCAACTCGCTCATGAAATTCAATGAAATATGTCAGAATAAGATAAACAGACACAGATGACGTTTCACTAAACACGAACATGAAACTATAAAGAACCCTGAAGAGCAGAAGTTCAGCGCATCAGACATCAGAGTGAATGTTGGAGTCGTTCTGATGGACTTGAACACGATTATCTCACCTGCATCTCGCTCACGGTGCTGACGAACAGATCCTCCTCTTCCTCCAGCTCTGTGAAGCCCGTCTGACCAGCATCTGGCAGCGGTGGAGATTCTCTGTCCTCCTCCATCTTCAACAACAACAGACGAAGAAACTCACAGACTGACAATCAGCGTGTGACCGAGCGTGTCACGTGACTGATCTCATGACAGAAGTGCTTCATGCGGCTCATTCTCCGCCGTCACTGCGCAGGACGCGCATAAACGGGCTGCCGCTCAAAACCAAGTGAGCTGCCTAGGTAGACAGCATTTTGGGCAGCACATTTGAGTGCACCATTTTTAGCCATAAATTCTTAACCCACTTGTTATTATATTGACATATCATATGCTTTCCTCGTCTGCCACAATAGTGCATTTTAATTTTCAGAATTATTCGATTAATAATAAACATAACATTTACAATGATTTAAATATAACTATAACAGTTTAATAATTGTATATTATTGTTATTTGAGCAACTTTTTCAGCAAAGTTTTATCTATGTGATTAATTACGATTAATTTGATGAATTAAATGGTATATTATGTCATCAAATGTTAATCGATTGATAGCACTAATGCATACATAATAAAAACATGCTACATATTTGGGATCTACAGGCGTGTGCAAGTTCTCGTGCACGTCACTACGAATAAATGACACCCTTATGTGTTAAAACTGTATGCAACAGAGGCAGATATACGTCCCGTTCTCAATACATCTGTGTCGACTAAAACCGTCAAAACTCACTTATAAAACGAGGATAAAATGGCCGGCGTTCTCTAATGCAACACTCCATCCGAGTCTGACCCTCATGAGAGCTCTCAAGTGCTTCCTAAGGGACGATTTTTCCTCGAGCACAACAGAATTACAAACAGCCGTGAGCCGTGACAGACGCTTCATGTCTGGCCGCCTGTAATGAGCTGCTATTTACAGCAAATAAGGTGGACGGAGGAACAACAGCACACAATGATGCTGAAGCCCTCCAGAGGCAGAGATGGGCCCTCCACGGGCGCACGGGACCCCGAACACCCCCCCGCTGGAGAGACACACGCTTTAATGGGAGAAACCCAGAGATCAATGAAACAGGTTAAAGGAGCCATTGCGTTCCAATGAATAACTGCCAGAGAGACCAGACTAAAGCACCGCCATCAAACGCTGCAAACAGGGGGGTCGGAAACATCCTTCAGACGTCGAAACGAGGATCAATATTGGATAAATATGAAGCAGCAGAACTCGTTTAATGTTTGTCTCGTCCGTGAGTCGTGCCTTTAATAACAAAAGCATCGTTGTGGGGTGAAATAATATTGTAATATGCTTGAAAGTGAAATTAAACATGCGGCTAATTTATTTCCTCATGAAAATGTAGTTCAATAACTCATCCCTGTTGGTGGGGAACATGAACTCAAACAAAACAATCGTTCTTGTCCACGTCTTTTGGAGAATTCCTCAGTGATCCTGCGGCAACAGAACAACACCGGGAGACATTCCTCAGACTGTATTTCAACATCCAAATATTTGATTTGGAGAAATGTCTGTGTTTTCTCAAAGCAGTTCTTGGATGTTAAAGTGAGTGTTGAAGCAGAACTCGATCAGTCATTCATGTGTTGTCATTAAACACCGTTTAATCACTGTTTGGCATCAGTGTATGCGTCAATGATGTGACACTTCTTTTCCATATCAGTAAAAATGCCATTTACACAAAGCAATTACTACAATACACTTGAGTATTAAGTATGGCTTGAGTAAAATAATCTTTTATTTATTGATTGATTTTTATCAAAATACTGTTTCAAAACACATAATCAGAGAGGATGATTTTAGACCCTTTTGTGTGAAGATTTAAAGGAGACCTGTATCGTTTATTACATCATGTTATAAACGCCTCTTTTTGGGTGGAATCAAACACGTGATTTCGTGTGTGTCTCTTTAAATGCAAATGAGCTGCTGCTGCTGCTCCCCGCCCCCTTTCTGGAAGTGGGCTGTGCCTTTACAGCTTGTGCTTCGGTTACTATAGTAACAACAAATCAGAACCGTTATGACTGACAGTGTAAACACCGGCGTTCATACAGGACTGGGAAGAGAAATCATCCCGGGATTTTACACAGCAACTGTCCCAAAAGTTGAGCGGGGGGCGTTCACTGTCCTTTTCTGCATGTCGCGGCGCCGTTTTGTGGTCTGTTCTGCATAACGCGCCGGCTCCTTTTAGCTTATCGCGGCCTATTCCGTGGCCGACCCACCAGCCCGCTCGGTTCTCCCGATGGCCGGTCCGCCCCTGATCAGCCCCAAAGTGCGTCGACCCACCGGGAAAATGCCCGGAATGCCACATTACCAGTCCAGCTTGTCCACTTCAGTGTCTCTGATGCGGGAGTACATGAAGACTCTTATGAACACTTATGAGACATTCTTCTCACTGTATCTGCTCCAGGACTGTGTGTACATCACTCAGGGGAGGAGCTACGATAATAGGGCGGAGTCCGTCACCAGTCGTGGGTGTGGCCTGATCTAACGTGACGTCACTTTAGAGCAGAAAGGAAAAGCGTTGATTCTGACACACAGAGGAGGGCGTATAATAGGTGGTGCGGTGGTGCTGTATGGATTTATTAGCTTGACATAATAAGATGGTGAATGCTGGTTCATTGTTTACAAGTAAACAAAAGGTTTTGCGTGTGTTTAGAATAAGATACGAGTCACTGAGTACAGCGGTTAGCAGCACACACACACACTCCTGACACATTGAGCTGTGGCACTTATGTGGGTAACACAGGTTCAATTCTGACCTTCCACATTTGCAGATTCCACTGAAGATCAGACTCTACTGTAACTATCAAATAAAGAGGCAAAACTCGTCTTTAAAAGAATTGCAGCAGGTATTTCGTTGGAGGTGACACGTGTGAAGTGGGATGCAGTGGTGTAGTGGTATAACACCATCAAACACCGCTGTCAACTGTGTCTTTATGAAGTATTTCTCAGGGCAAGAAGCCTGACAGGAGGTCAAAGGTCACAGGCAGGGTCTCACTCACCGACTGACACGAGACAGAAATGAGATCTGCCGCTGCAGGAGAACTGATGGAGCTCAATGTTCTGTCCCGTCAATCTGATGGGAGAACAAACAGAGTCAATGACATCACATGTTGTGTAGTGTTGTGTAGTGTTGTGTAGTGTAGTGTTGTGTATTATAGTGTAGTGTTGTGTAGTGTAGTGTAGTGTAGTGTTGTGTAGTGTAGTGTAGTGTTGTGTAGTGTAGTGTTGTGTATTATAGTGTAGTGTTGTGTAGTGTAGTGTAGTGTAGTGTTGTGTAGTGTAGTGTAGTGTTGTGTAGTGTTGTGTATTGTAGTGTAGTGTTGTGTTGTGTAGTGTTGTGTATTGTAGTGTAGTGTTGTGTAGTGTTGTGTATTATAGTGTAGTGTTGTGTAGTGTAGTGTAGTGTTGTGTAGTGTTGTGTATTGTAGTGTAGTGTTGTGTAGTGTAGTGTTGTGTTGTGTAGTGTAGTGTTGTATAGTGTTGTGTATTGTAGTGTAGTGTTGTGTAGTGTAGTGTTGTGTAGTGTAGTGTAGTGTAGTGTTGTGTAGTGTTGTGTAGTGTTGTGTATTGTAGTGTAGTGTTGTGTAGTGTTGTGTATTGTAGTGTAGTGTTGTGTAGTGTTGTGTATTATAGTGTAGTGTTGTGTAGTGTAGTGTAGTGTTGTGTAGTGTTGTGTATTGTAGTGTAGTGTTGTGTAGTGTTGTGTATTATAGTGTAGTGTTGTGTAGTGTAGTGTAGTGTTGTGTAGTGTTGTGTATTGTAGTGTAGTGTTGTGTAGTGTAGTGTTGTGTTGTGTAGTGTAGTGTTGTATAGTGTTGTGTATTGTAGTGTAGTGTTGTGTAGTGTAGTGTTGTGTAGTGTAGTGTAGTGTAGTGTAGTGTTGTGTAGTGTTGTGTAGTGTTGTGTATTGTAGTGTAGTGTTGTGTAGTGTTGTGTATTGTAGTGTAGTGTTGTGTAGTGTAGTGTATTGTAGTGTAGTGTAGTGTTGTGTTGTGTAGTGTTGTGTAGTGTAGTGTTGTATAGTGTTGTGTATTGTAGTGTTGTGTATTGTAGTGTAGTGTTGTGTAGTGTTGTGTATTATAGTGTAGTGTTGTGTAGTGTTGTGTAGTGTTGTGTATTGTAGTGTAGTGTTGTGTAGTGTAGTGTTGTGTTGTGTAGTGTTGTGTAGTGTAGTGTTGTATAGTGTTGTGTATTGTAGTGTAGTGTAGTGTTGTGTATTGTAGTGTTGTGTAGTGTAGTGTAGTGTTGTGTAGTGTTGTGTAGTGTAGTGTTGTATGGTGTTGTGTAGTGTAGTGTTGTGTAGTGTAGTGTAGTGTAGTGTTGTGTAGTGTAGTGTAGTGTTGTGTAGTGTAGTGTTGTATGGTGTTGTGTAGTGTAGTGTTGTGTAGTGTATTGTAGTGTAGTGTTGTGTAGTGTAGTGTTGTGTAGTGTTGTGTAGTGTAGTGTTGTATGGTGTTGTGTAGTGTAGTGTTGTGTAGTGTTGTGTAGTGTTGTGTAGTGTAGTGTTGTGTAGTGTAGTGTTGTATGGTGTTGTGTAGTGTAGTGTTGTGTAGTGTTGTGTAGTGTAGTGTTGTGTAGTGTAGTGTTGTGTTGTGTAGTGTTGTGTAGTGTAGTGTAGTGTTGTGTAGTGTAGTGTTGTGTAGTGTAGTGTTGTGTAGTGTTGTGTAGTGTAGTGTTGTGTAGTGTTGTGTAGTTTGTCAGTTGTGATATTTTTCTCATGTTTTTGAACGATCACTTTAAAGCATCGACACTGAATCAGAAATATATCAGTGAAATCTGCATGTTTATGGTGACTCAGTTTATATCAACAGAAAAACATTTTTAATTCAAAAATCATCTTCTCAATTCAGTTTAAAACTCAATGTAACATACGTTTGAATGATGATGTTTCTGTGCAGCTCTGCTTCCCTCTTCTGGTCATAAACAGATATTCATGAATCTAAAGACAAAATTTAAACAACAATCATATTTTTATAAGACTCTTTGTGTTTTACTTTCACGTACACAGATGGTAGTTTTCCTCAGTAAGTGTGTGTGAATCTGTTTTAATTGTTTATTGCTGATATTTGATGGAGTGGGAACAGCAGCAGAATAATTAACGCTGTTTTGAAAGGTTGATTATATTATTACGCCTCATCTGTGTCATTACATCAATGAATGAGAAATTGTCTCGGTTTGGCGGTAAGGTTTCCCGCGCTCCTCCAGCAGAGAAACTTTCGCGCCATTAACTGCTGTCAGCCGCTAACACGCGCGTGAGCACAGCGCTGTCAATTATATTTGATTGACTGAGTAAAGCGAACACAAATAAGCCACAACAATGGACATAAAAATCTATAGACGACTCGCCTGCTGTCAAATCAAGCGCTCATCGCGCTCTCTCTCTCTCTCTCTCTCTCTCTCTCTCTCTCTCTCTCTCTCTCTCTCTGTCTCTCTCTCTTTCTCTCTCTCTCTCTCTCTCTCTCTCTCTCACTCACTCATTTTAATTCAATTCAATTTAACGAGCTTTATTGGCATGACGAAAACATTTTGTATTGCCAAAGCAATTGCATAGAAAAAACAGAACAGGAACTAAACTAAGACATGACAACAATAATAACTATAAAGAAATAACATGCAACATTATATAGGGTCAGTAACAGGGGGAGGGGATTGGGGTCAGGGGTCATCGATACATCATGTGTTGTTACTGGTTGAGTTCTGGTTGTCCCGCAGGTTTCTACAGGATACTACAAATCTTGCAGCTATATTTGCACATTCCTCTTTTTCCCCCAGAATAAAACACATTTTTTGTGTCGGGGTACAGTCATTGAAATCTGGGCATATGTTGTTAATTTTGGGGTAATATTTGTTTCTAATTGGTTGGTATTTTGGGCATTCTGTGAGGAAGTGCAGTTCTGTCTCAATCACTCCCAGGATGCATTGGGAGCACAGTCTGTCCTCGCGGGGCAGCCATGTCTGTGATAAATTAATTCTTTTACAGTTTCGATGAGATGTTTTTCCCAATTTAATTTATTTATTTTTTTATAGGTGGACCCCACACGTCGCTGCCATATAATGCCATTGGGTCGATTACTAATTTGAATATTTTGTGCAAGATCTAAATGGAATGTCAATTTGAATCGATTTTTAAATAACAAAAACGCTCTTTGTGCTTTCTCTTTGAGTTCATCCAGAGCCAAATTAAAATTACCTGTAGAACTGATTTTTAGGCCGAGGTAATTGTAAGTCTCTGAGATCTGGATCGCTTTTGGAAGATCATGACATTTGTTTTTTAAAGGTTGACTGTCAGGGCCCAGGTGTGCCAGTATCTCCCCAGAAATGCCAGTAACTCCCCAGTAATGCCAGTAACTCCCCAGTAATGCCAGTATCTCGCCAGTAATGCCAGTATCTCCCCAGTAATGCCAGTAACTCCCCAGTAATGCCAGTAACTCCCCAGTAATGCCAGTATCTCCCCAGTAATGCCAGTAACTCCCCAGTAATGTC
>JAVLUX010000246.1:2770000-2780000 GCA_032164185.1 Moxostoma hubbsi
GTGTATGTGAGTGCATGTGTGTATGTGTGTGCATGTGTGTGCATGTGTGTATGTGAGTGCATGTGTGTATGTGAGTGCGTGTGCATGTGTGTGTATGTGAGTGCGTGTGTATGTGTGTATGTGTGCATGTGTGTGCGTGTGTGTGTGTGTATGTGAGTGCGTGTGTATGTGTGTGCATGTGTGTGTGCATGTGTGTGCATGTGTTTGTATGCATCTGTGTGTATGTGAGTGCGTGTGCATATGAGTGCATGTGTGTGTATGTGAGTGCGTGTGCATGTGTGTGTGTGTGCATGTGTGTGTGCATGTGTGTGTGTGTATGTGAGTGCATGTGTGTGTGTGTGTATGTGAGTGCGTGTGTATGTGTGTGTGTGTGTATGTGTGTATGTGAGTGTGTGTGTATGTGTGTGCGTGTGTGTGTATGTGAGTGCGTGTGTATGTGTGTGCATGTGTGTGTGCATGTGTGTGCATGTGTGTGCGCATGTGTGTGCATGTGTTTGTATGCATCTGTGTGTATGTGAGTGCGTGTGCATATGAGTGCATGTGTGTGTATGTGAGTGCGTGTGCATGTGTGTGTATGTGAGTGCATGTGTGTATGTGAGTGCACGTGTGTGTATGTGTGTGCATGTGTTTGTATGCATCTGTGTGTATGTGAGTGCGTGTGCATGAGTGCATGTGTGTGTATGTGAGTGCGTGTGCATGTGTGTGTATGTGAGTGCATGTGTGTATGTGAGTGCGTGTGCATGTGTGCGTATGTGAGTGCATGTGTGTGTATGTGTGTGCATGTGTGTGTGCATGTGTGTGCATGTGTGTGTATGTGTGTGCATGTGTGTGCATGTGTGTATGTGAGTGCATGTGTGTATGTGTGTGCATGTGTGTGCATGTGTGTATGTGAGTGCATGTGTGTATGTGAGTGCGTGTGCATGTGAGTGTATGTGAGTGCATGTGTGTGTATGTGTGTGTATGTGTGTGCATGTGTGTGCATGTGTGTATGTGAGTGCGTGTGCATATGAGTGCATGTGTGTGTATGTGAGTGCGTGTGCATGTGTGTATGTGAGTGCGTGTGCATGTGTGTGTATGTGAGTGCATGTATGTGTGCATGTGTGTGCATGTGTGTGCATGTGTTTGTATGCATCTGTGTGTATGTGAGTGCATGTGCATATGAGTGCATGTGTGTGTATGTGAGTGCATGTGTGTGTATGTGTGTGCATGTGTGTGCATGTGTTTGTATGCATCTGTGTGTATGTGAGTGCATGTGCATATGAGTGCATGTGTGTGTATGTGAGTGCATGTGCATGTGTGTGTATGTGAGTGCGTGTGCATGTGTGTGTATGTGTGTGTATGTGAGTGCGTGTGCGTGTGCGTGTGTATGTGAGTGCGTGTGCATGTGTGTGTATGTGAGTGCGTGTGTATGTGTGTGCATATGAGTGCATGTGTGTGTATGTGAGTGCGTGTGCATGTGTGTGTATGTGAGTGCATGTGAGTGCGTGTGCATGTGTGTGTATGTGAGTGCGTGTGCATGTGTGTGCATATGAGTGCATGTGTGTGTATGTGAGTGCGTGTGCATGTGTGTGTATGTGAGTGCGTGTGCATGTGTTTGTATGCATCTGTGTGCATAATGTATGAAAACAAATGTTCTTACCAGGAGTGAGATCTGTCCTTCTCTGACGATGTTCATGATGTTGTGGTTCTTCTTGGTTTCGTCATCGCATTCCCCAAACGCCCGTGATGCCCCCCAGCTCTTGTCCTGCCGCGCTGCTGCTTTACCTCCCTGAAGAGGGAACGTCGTCTGGCTGCCAGGAGAATCGGCGCCGGCTTTATGAGTCGGTGTATCTGGGAAGGGCAGGCCGGACACGAGTCTGTCCGTCTCAGAGGCGTGCAGTGAGTTTGGAGAGTGTTCAAATCCGCCGGCTTGTGTTCTGAGGTAATCCTGATCTACAGACTTGGACTTCCTCATGTTGACGGGTGACAGAACACAGAACTGCGTCCCGCTGCTGAAGCTCTCCGTGTGTGTGAGAGACGAGCCTTTAATAACGTGGCACAGCTCGGTGGAGGATCTCTTCTCAGAGCTTGTGCGAGGGAGCGTGGCCATCTGCTGGCTGGATTTAATGTAGGGCACGTCCAGGATCTCGTCCATGTCCAGATCGTAGTGCTCCAGCTCTCCGAACACAGCTCCATTCACACAGACTTTACTCTTCAGCTGAACGTCAGTAACGGTGTCGTCATCTTTGTTTACATGTGTGTTCTGCTCGCCGCTCTTACCGTCAGCGTCCGTCTCCGAGACGTCGGGCTGGTGTTTGAGAGGAGACACGCGTTTAACGGGTCTGAATTTGCTGTAGACGTCGGCGATGCCGGTGGGTTTGATTCCGGCGCCGCTGTGAGACGATGCACTTCGCCCCCAGTTGATGGCTGGAACTGAAACACACGTGTCATTACACACATGATCAGGGGTGCTAGCTGCAATACTAATGACTCATGTGCACGTCTTTCTCATACTGTGAATGGCTGAAACCGTCTTCACGCCAAAATCAAAAGAAAGCAATAAGAAAATATATCCGCAAGCAGCGATACTGATACAAGAGCAGCAAAAGAAGCACTGTGACATATTTTTGGGAAGAGTCTTATGAACAGTGTATGAGGAGTTCGATAAAGTAAACTTTCAATCATAAAAAAAAATATTTATTTTAAAAAGTAACTAAAAATCGCAACTTCTTATCATTGTTTTCCAGTATGTCTATCTCCTGACCAGTAGGGGGCAGTGTGCCGAAACGCTGCAGGTTACCTCCGGGCCCAATGGTGATGACACGTACCAAGTTTCGTCCCAATCCCTCGAAGTGTTGTGGAGATACAGGCTCAAGTTCAATTTTGTGCGTTCTTTGTCGAATTCGTTGAAGCGCCATTTGAAAACGGTATGGATTATCAAAATGATGTGAATGACTTTTTGTCGCGAGTGCCTCTAGATGATGCAGGCCAATTTTCATGCAAATCGGACAAACAGTCTAGGACGAGTTCGAAAAAGTAGGTTGGATGGTGGAAAAATGTAGAACTTAAAACATAGTTTCTAGGACTCACGGTTCAAAAGTTATTAACATAAACGTGAGTGCAGATTTGGGCAGTTGGTGGCGCCAACACATACACAAATTTGCTGTGGTAACAGATCAGACTGTCCTCTATCTGTGTGCCAAATTTCACAACTTTCCCGCAAGCGGTTCAATGGGCTGCCACAGACACAAGAGCGGAAGAATTATAAAAACAAGCCCCTTCGAGGTTTGAACCACTAATTATATTTTGTGCAAGGAAAAATTAAGCCTAATTTTAAGATTTTTTTAAAATATATTTTGCATTGTGACATTATTTTCAGCACATTTTCTCCCAAATTCTCATTACTGTGATGTGAAGAAAAAAAACTGATCTGAATTAAACTATTTATTATAAAAGTTATGATAATTCTATCAATAATTCTATATTTCTTATATGACATCAGTATTTGCTGCCTTCAACTTATGCTGATATCAACAACTGAAAAGAAAAACACCAACAATGAAAACGGTGCATTGATAAATGACACACCTTGTCTCTCGTCACTTTGTCCATCATGTCTTCGACACAGTTCTGGAATGCTCTTTGATGCGTACTGTGACAGGAGAAGCATCGTGATATAAAACATCATCACCTCATGCACGTCAAACAGTGACAATACTGTCATTTAAATCCTCGTATAATGAGGAACACACTTTATTTTATTTATTACTCCCCAATTTGTAACGGCCAATTCCCAATGCGCTCTAAGTCCTCGTGGTGGCGTAGTGACTCGCCTCAATCCGGGTGGCGGAGGACGAATCTCAGTTGCCTCCACGTGTGAGACCGTCAATCCACGCATCTTATCATGTGACTTGTTGAGCGCGTTACTGTGGAGACGTAGCGCGTGTGGAGGCTTCACGCTATTCTCCACGGCATCCACGCACAACTCACCACACGCCCCACTGAGAGCGAGAACCACATTATAGTGACCACGAGGAGGTTACCCCATGTGACTCTACCCTCCCTAGCAACCGGGCCAATTTGGTTGCTAAGGAGACCTGACTGGAGTCACATTATAGCGACCACGAGGAGGTTACCCCATGTGACTCTACCCTCCCTAGCAACTGGGCCAATTTGGTTGCTAAGGAGACCTGACTGGAGTCACATTATAGTGACCACGAGGAGGTTACCCCATGTGACTCTACCCTCCCTAGCAACCGGCCAATTTGGTTGCTAAGGAGACCTGACTGGAGTCACATTATAGCGACCACGAGGAGGTTACCCCATGTGACTCTACCCTCCCTAGCAACCGGCCCAATTTGGTTGCTAAGGAGACCTGAATGGAGTCACATTATAGCGACCACGAGGAGGTTACCCCATGTGACTCTACCCTCCCTAGCAACCGGCCAATTTGGTTGCTAAGGAGACCTGACTGGAGTCACATTATAGCGACCACGAGGAGGTTACCCCATGTGACTCTACCCTCCCTAGCAACCGGCCCAATTTGGTTGCTAAGGAGACCTGAATGGAGTCACATTATAGCGACCACGAGGAGGTTACCCCATGTGACTCTACCCTCCCTAGCAACCGGGCCAATTTGGTTGCTATGGAGACCTGACTGGAGTCACATTATAGTGACCATGAGGAGGTTACCCCATGTGACTCTACCCTCCCTAGCAACCGGGCCAATTTGGTTGCTATGGAGACCTGACTGAAGTCACATTATAGCGACCATGAGGAGGTTACCCCATGTGACTCTACCCTCCCTAGCAACCGGCCCAATTTGGTTGCTAAGGAGACCTGACTGGAGTCACATTATAGCGACCACGAGGAGGTTACCCCATGTGACTCTACCCTCCCTAGCAACCGGCCCAATTTGGTTGCTAAGGAGACCTGAATGGAGTCACATTATAGCGACCACGAGGAGGTTACCCCATGTGACTCTACCCTCCCTAGCAACCGGGCCAATTTGGTTGCTATGGAGACCTGACTGGAGTCACATTATAGTGACCATGAGGAGGTTACCCCATGTGACTCTACCCTCCCTAGCAACCGGGCCAATTTGGTTGCTATGGAGACCTGACTGAAGTCACATTATAGCGACCATGAGGAGGTTACCCCATGTGACTCTACCCTCCCTAGCAACCGGCCCAATTTGGTTGCTAAGGAGACCTGACTGGAGTCACATTATAGCGACCACGAGGAGGTTACCCCATGTGACTCTACCCTCCCTAGCAACCGGGCCAATTTGGTTGCTATGGAGACCTGACTGGAGTCACATTATAGTGACCATGAGGAGGTTACCCCATGTGACTCTACCCTCCCTAGCAACCGGCCCAATTTGGTTGCTAAGGAGACCTGAATGGAGTCACTGTATAATATAATTATTAAATAATGGTTAAATGTGTAATTCTGTTTTCATTATTAGGCTCCAATCTTGAATATTTTGTTAATAATGTGCATTTCAAACAGTGACAAAAGCTTGTATCATTATTAAAAATGTAATTCATGACATCATATAAATTGAAAGAATGCAAAATTTGCACATTTTTACACAAGCTAAAATGTAGTTAAAATGATGAAAAGAGACATATAAAATAAAATGTACAATCTTGCATACTATACTGTGTGAAATCACATATTATATGTTAAAATGCTTTAAATATTTTTTTTCACATCAATCTATGCTCCATACCCCATAATGACAAAGCTAAAACCAGATTTTTTATAACTTTGCAAATGTATTAAAAAGACAAAAATGAAATATTGCATTTTCATAAGTATTCACACCCTTTGCTATGACACTAGAGATTCAGCTCAGGTGCTTCCCATCTCTCTGGATCATCCTTGAGATGTGTATTGGAATCACCTGTGGCAACTTCTACTGGTTAGACATGATTTGGAAAGGCACACACCTGTCTATACAAGGTCTTATAGCTGATAATGCATATCAGAGCAAAAACCAAGCCAAGAGGTCTTGGTAAAAGAGGTGACCAAGAGCCCGATGGTCACTCTGGTGGAGCTCCAGAGATCATGTGTGGAGACGGGAGACACGAGAAGAAGGACGACCATCACTGCAACACTCCACCGATCTGGGCTTTATGGCAGAGTGGCCCGACAGACGCCTCTCCTCAGTGCAAGACACATAATAAAGCACCTAAAGGACTCTCAGACTGTGAGAAACTGATTCTCTGGTCTGATGAAATGAAGATTGAACTGTTTGTCCTCAATTCCAAGCGTCATGTCTGGAGGAAACCAGACACCCCTCATCACCTGGGCAATACCATCCCAACGGTGCAGCATGGTGGTGGTGGCATCATCATGCTGTGGGGGAGTTTTTCAGCGGTAGGGACTTGGGGACTGGTCAGGGATGAAGGAAAGCTGAACGCAGCAAAACACAGAGACATCCTTGATGAACACCTGGTCCTCAGACTGGGCCGAAGGTTCACCTTCCAACAGGACAAAGATCCAAAACACACAGACAGGACGACACAAGAGTGTCTTCGGGACAACTCTGGGAATGTCCTTGAGTGGCCCAGCCAGAGCCCAGACTTGAACCCGATTGAACATCTCTGGAGAGATCTGAAAATGGCTGTGCACCGACACTCCCCATCCAACCTGATGGAGCTTGAGAGGATCATCCCCAAAAAGACTCGAGGCTGTAATCGCTGCCAAAGGTGCTTCAGCGGAGTGCTGAGTTAAGGGTGTGAATACTTATGCACATGTGATATTTCAGATTTTTCTTTAAGAAATTTGCAGTTCTGGTTTTTGCTTTGTCATTTTGGGGTTTGGAGTGTGTATTGATGTGAAAAACACAATAATTTAAATTAGCTGCTGAATAGTTCAAAATCAAAAATGTCAAAAAAGAGTAAAACCTGTGGACTCACAGATGTGTCATCAGAGAAATCAATTTCATCCAGATCCAGATATTCAGGAACGTCCATCTTCAGTCATCCTGTTCACAAGATGAAGCTAATGAGAAACGTCTGATCACAGACCCTGCCGACGGAGATACTGCGCTGAAACTACCGACAGGGTTAAAGGGGCACTCGCTACTTCTTTCCACTTTACAGAAAGGTTCGATTTAGTGTCATGTGTCCATGAATCGGACAGAAAGTGGCGCGAGACACACTGGCACACGCTCTAACGATGTATTCAACAACTCACAAGATGATATCTGACGAAACCGCACATGAACGCACACAACACGACTGTCGCCAACGGTGACTAGATTGTAAATGATTGTCCGAATCGTTTATTTTTGTTCGCATTTGTGACCATTTATTCACAGTCTGAAGCCCTGTAGGGTGCGACTGAAATAGTTAAACAGGAGGGATTCTGCAAAAATGTATCGGCTTTAATATATCAGCCGAATTATTTTATCGGACCGATACGCTAACTTTTTTCCTCCGCAATCTGGAACGCCCAATTCCCAGTGCGCTCCAAGTCCTCATGGTGGTGTAGTGACTCGCCTCAATCCGGGTGGCGGAGGACGAATCTCAGTTGCCTCCGCGTCTGAAACCGTCAATCCGCGCATCTTATCACGTGACTTGAGTGCGTTACCGTGGAGACGTAGCGCGTGTGGAGGTTTCACGCTATTCTCCGCGGCATCCACACACAACTCACCACACGCCCCACCGAGAGCGAGAACCACATTATAGCGACCACGAGGAGGTTACCCCATGTGACTCTACCCTCCCTAGCAACCGGGCCAATTTGGTTGCTAAGGAGACCTGACTGGAGTCACATTATAGCGACCATGAGGAGGTTACCCCATGTGACTCTACCCTCCCTAGCAACCAGGCCAATTTGGTTGCTATGGAGACCTGACTGGAGTCACATTATAGCGACCACGAGGACGTTACCCCATGTGACTCTACCCTCCCTAGCAACCGGGCCAATTTGGTTGCTAAGGAGACCTGACTGGAGTCACATTATAGCGACCATGAGGAGGTTACCCCATGTGACTCTACCCTCCCTAGCAACCAGGCCAATTTGGTTGCTATGGAGACCTGACTGGAGTCACATTATAGTGACCACGTGGAGGTTACCCCATGTGACACTACCCTCCCTAGCAACCAGGCCAATTTGGTTGCTATGGAGACCTGACTGGAGTCACATTATAGTGACCACGAGGAGGTTACCCCATGTGACTCTATCCTCCCTAGCAACCAGGCCAATTTGGTTGCTAAGGAGTCCTGACTGGAGTCACATTATAGTGACCACGAGGAGGTTACCCCATGTGACTCTACCCTCCCTAGCAACCGGGCCAATTTGGTTGCTAAGGAGACCTGACTGGAGTAACATTATAGCGACCACGAGGAGGTTACCCCATGTGACTCTACCCTCCCTAGCAACCAGGCCAATTTGGTTGATAAGGAGTCACATTATAGTGACCACGAGGAGGTTACCCCATGTGACTCTACCCTCCCTAGCAACCGGGCCAATTTGGTTGCTAAGGAGACCTGACTGGAGTCACATTATAGTGACCACGAGGAGGTTACCCCATGTGACTCTACCCTCCCTAGCAATCGGGACAATTTGGTTGCTAAGGAGACCTGACTGGAGTCACATTATAGCGACCATGAGGAGGTTACCCCATGTGACTCTACCCTCCCTAGCAACCAGGCCAATTTGGTTGCTATGGAGACCTGACTGGAGTCACATTATAGCGACCACGAGGACGTTACCCCATGTGACTCTACCCTCCCTAGCAACCGGGCCAATTTGGTTGCTAAGGAGACCTGACTGGAGTCACATTATAGCGACCATGAGGAGGTTACCCCATGTGACTCTACCCTCCCTAGCAACCAGGCCAATTTGGTTGCTATGGAGACCTGACTGGAGTCACATTATAGTGACCACGTGGAGGTTACCCCATGTGACACTACCCTCCCTAGCAACCAGGCCAATTTGGTTGCTATGGAGACCTGACTGGTGTCACATTATAGTGACCACGAGGAGGTTACCCCATGTGACTCTATCCTCCCTAGCAACCAGGCCAATTTGGTTGCTAAGGAGTCCTGACTGGAGTCACATTATAGTGACCACGAGGAGGTTACCCCATGTGACTCTACCCTCCCTAGCAACCGGGCCAATTTGGTTGCTAAGGAGACCTGACTGGAGTCACATTATAGCGACCACGAGGAGGTTACCCCATGTGACTCTACCCTCCCTAGCAACCAGGCCAATTTGGTTGATAAGGAGTCACATTATAGTGACCACGAGGAGGTTACCCCATGTGACTCTACCCTCCCTAGCAACCGGGCCAATTTGGTTGCTAAGGAGACCTGACTGGAGTCACATTATAGTGACCACGAGGAGGTTACCCCATGTGACTCTATCCTCCCTAGCAACCAGGCCAATTTGGTTGCTAAGGAGTCCTGACTGGAGTCACATTATAGTGACCACGAGGAGGTTACCCCATGTGACTCTACCCTCCCTAGCAATCGGGACAATTTGGTTGCTAAGGAGACCTGACTGGAGTCACTCAGCACGCCCTGGATTCAAACTCGCGACTCCAGGTGTGATAGCATCAGTACTCGCTGAGATACACAGACCCCAGCGATACAATAATTTAAAAAATTCACAATTATCAGCCGATAACGAAATGGCTGGTGATATATCGTCCATCACTAGTCATTTTTATACATAAGTATATAATTATGATGATTCGCATGAGATATAAAACTGTTTTATTGTACATGGAGTGGGTCCCCTCATGGGAGCTGCCATATTGAGATCACATGACCAGCTGAACCTGTTATTGGACACTTTCACTCATGGATTAAATGAATCGTGGCTGACTGTGAATCATACATTTCAGCAATGTCATTGGTAACTACACGCTACTGGTTTTGAATGATGCTGCATCCATGTATAGTGTTAGTCCAACACAACATAAAGAAAATAAATAAATAAATAAATAAATACTGAGTGCACCTTTAATGTTATGATCATCTTTAGGTCTTTCTGTCTACAG
>JAVLUX010000246.1:2785000-2795000 GCA_032164185.1 Moxostoma hubbsi
GTCCTCCAGGCAGAAACTGGCTTTATGACCCTCCGCTACCTTCCTCTCCGTGCTCGCGTCCAGCAGATCGTAATGACAGAACTCATTCATACTGTGGTAGTGACTGAACGACACACAGGAGTCACAATTTCACACAGATGCAACTTTTTATGCTCACTAGAGAAATCACATTCATTGTAATGGTTCAGGAAGCTCAACCGGTGAGCACGGTAGCATGGCTAGTGCTAGCAACGCCACATCACGGGTTCAATTCCCCGGAACACACATACTTGGATGCGCCGTATGTTGCTTTGGGAAAACGCATCTGACAAATATATGTAAATCTGTCATATACTGTATTACACATCTGTATCAAACACACTGCGCAAGTACATACGTGTGGACCAGCTGAACATGCTAAACGTGCGCTCTCGCGTCACTGTGGCAAGAACAAACATCAGCACTAAACAGGGCGATAGAGTTGCCGTCAAACGTCTGGTGAGTTGATAGATATATATTGACTTTAATTCCTTAGCAATGTTCTCTTCAAACCGTTGCGTCGCCATCACGGTAGTGGGACAGTTCTCAATAATCTCTCTATAGCGCCCCTTGTGGCAAACGTGTAGTTGCGGTGTGTTATGCGCACATTTGGGAATACAATAACAAACGAAATCAAGCTTGCATGGCTTGAAGTGTCTGTGTTCATGTTAGGGCTGCCAACTCGGTGGCACGCTGTTTACAAAAGTTCCGACAACAGGATGCCGACTCACTATCATGCCCCATCTCCCATCAGACATTTACATTTACATTTATGCATTTGGCAGACGCTTTTATCCAAAGTGACTTACAGTGCCCTTATTACAGGGACAATCCCCCCGGAGCAACCTGGAGTTAAGTGTCTTACTCAAGGACACAATGGTGGTGACTGTGGGGATCAAACCAGCAACCTCCTGATTACCAGTTATGTGCTTTAACCCACTACACCACCACCAAAGTGACTTACAGTGCACTTATTACAGGGACAATCCCCCCGGAGCAACCTGGAGTTAAGTGTCTTACTCAAGGACACAATGGTGGTGACTGTGGGGATCAAACCAGCAACCTTCTGATTACCAGTTATGTGCTTTAGCCCACTACACCACCACCAAAGTGACTTACAGTGCACTTATTATAGGGACAATCCCCCCGGAGCAACCTGGAGTTAAGTGTCTTACTCAAGGACACAATGGTGGTGACTGTGGGGATCAAACCAGCAACCTCCTGATTACCAGTTATGTGCTTTATCCCACTACACCACCACCAAAGTGACTTACAGTGCACTTATTACAGGGACAATCCCCCCCGGAGCAACCTGGAGTTAAGTGTCTTACTCAAGGACACAATGGTGGTGACTGTGGGGATCAAACCAGCAACCTCCTGATTACCAGTTATGTGCTTTAGCCCACTACACCACCACCACTCATCAGACATATTTGGAACGGCTCAATAATGACTTTACCTCATGGCACGACTGGTGGCACGTTACATCAGTTGCATGGCAGACCACGACTCAATCCCCATTCAAACGAGGAAGTAATCACATTTGTATACACCAGGCCTATTCAAATAGCGGCCCGGGGGCAAATTTGGCCCGATTGAAATGTATTCTGGCCCGCGGCAGATTAAAAATATATAAAAATAAAATAGTAAAAAGTCTAAAAATAAATGTACGAATCTGCCGCGGCGCACAGACAAGAGTACAGGCAAAGATTCTAGAGTGGAGCAGGTCGTCTCCATGGTGACAAATACTCATTCTCGCTGATTGGATGTTCTCACGCTGCCTCTGATCTAACGTGGTCTGAAAGATAGACAGTACTTCAGGGATATTTGAATGTTGTTATTTCCCCAAATAAGATTTGATACTTGCACTTATGACAGCATTATTTTGATTGTTTGATTTTTTTATATAGGCCTATATAAGCATTACTTATGTTTACTCTTTTAAGGGTAAAAGCTGTGTATATGTCTCAGTATTTGCAGTTTTGCACTTTGTTATAGGCCTAATCAATACAAGTTGAATGTGTTGAAATAATAAAGGAAACCAAAAGAATAATGTACCTTATTTTATTTCATATATTATGTACCTTAGTATAGTATATTTTAATGTCCTTTAGCTGATATCAATTTGTCCCCGGCCCTCACAAATGTTGGAATTTCCTAGTTTGGCCCCCTGCAAATGTATTTGAATAGCCCTTGTATACACAATCACAAGCGTGATAATGGGGGTGCATTTTTATCATGAGCATTATAAAGTTTGGGGGGTAGAATCAATAAAACAAGCATTTATTTAATAAATAAGCAGCTTCTGGCGACCTCTCCTGGATATAAGTGCATGACACACTTGTTAATATGCTCTGAAACACTTCCCGCTTTATCCTCTGGGGGCAGAGTTAATGCCAATCGTCTCGACAAAACTTTTCAGAAGGATCGACATTGAGTTTATGCACTTGAGTTAAATCTAAAAATATAATGTCGACACTTGTGAAGTTTTAGTGATAATCTGCGCTCCCGTTAGCTATCGGTAAACGTTTTGATGCGCTACACCCCTGCGATGGAAACGCAGATTAGTGACATTAAATGTGTATTTGTCCTCACTTGTGACAGCTGTGCCACTCCCACGCGTATCTCGGTCTGCTGGGCAGAAAGTCCGCGGTTCCTTGATTCTTCACACGCTGAGGGAACCGCAGCAGAACTCTGCTGTCATAGTCCCGAGCGTCAGCAGCAGAACTCATTACAAACACATTAAACAACAAAAATCAACACACAATCAAGAGTTTCACAAACAACATTTTATGTCTTTACTGAAAAAAAAAGTCTGTAATTTTAATGGCAAAAGAATGTAAAAATGCTACAGTAAGATGATGTTAATTGGTTAATGGGTAAAAAGTATGATTTTACCAGCACTACTATTATAGTCAATGAGTGACTCATTATAAACTCATTATAAACTCATTATAAACTCATGATTGTTTGATGTAAACTGGTATAATGGTGTTTTACTGCCACTGGAAAGCATAAAATATAGAGTAGAAACCTCGCCAGGCAGTTCTCCTCCTCCGCACACCTGAGGTTGTACATCGGCACTCTCTGGACATACGCGGACACCTGGATCATATACGAGTCCACCACCAGATCCGGGAGACCTGAACACAATTAAACGGTTCGATCACACACAAATTACATTTCTTTCATCTAGTGATAATGTGTGTGTGTGTGTGTGTGTGTGTGTGTGAGTGTGTGTGTGTGTGTGTGTGTGTGAGTGTGTGTGTGAGTGAGTGAGTGTGTGTGTGTGTGTGTGTGTGTGTGTGTGTGTGTGTGTGTGAGTGAGTGAGTGTGTGTGTGTGTGTGTGTGTGTGTGTGTGTGTGTGTGTGTGAGTGAGTGAGTGTGTGTGTGTGTGTGTGTGTGTGTGAGTGTGTGTGTGAGTGAGTGAGTGAGTGTGTGTGTGTGTGTGTGTGTGTGTGTGAGTGTGTGTGTGAGTGAGTGAGTGTGTGTGTGTGTGTGTGTGTGTGTGTGTGTGTGTGTGAGTGTGTGTGTGTGTGTGTGTGTGTGTGTGTGTGTGTGTGTGTGTTTCCTCATTATAATCATAATTAATGGAGACCAGAGTGGATGTTTGGGTCATAATTCATTTAATTAATAAAGTTTGCGGAAGTGTTTATTAAAGCTCTAAAGATCATCCATGAATCATAAAAATAATCATATCACACACTTGCTTCCCGCCAACTGAAGTCTTTTAACACTATGCCAACCAAATCTAACAAGTGCACAACATCACTTCAGTCAAGAATGAACCGTTTTCAGGAAATATTCTGTGGAACCAAATAGTTTATACCACATATCCAACCCCAGTGTGCCAACTAACCCCAGTGTGCCAACCAACCCCAGTGTGCCCATCATCTCACACATCTTACCGTTCTGGAAGTATCTGGTTCCGTACCCGTGGTGTCTCCGAGTGCTGTGTCGGGGTCTGTAGTACGAGTCATAATAATTATAATACGGATTATTATGTGGATTGTTCCGGATGGATTTATATGGATCATATGGATCATCTCCCATCATCATGTCTCCGGTTCTCGGAGTGTCCGTTGATACTGTTGGAGAGTTTGAGCTCGTGTTGTTACGGTCACTGATCGGGATCACGGGTCTAACGGCACGTCGGTTCGGCTCTGTCCGGCCCGGTGGCACAAACTCGGACCCGCGACTCACTAGATGAAACACGCGCCCGTTATTCGTCCATCGCGTCCGCGCACGCAGAGCACCCGCCGCCGCCGCTCTCGAACCGGCGTTTAACTGCGAGAAAACGGTGAGAACACAACAACAAACACCGAGAAACAGCAGAAGCACACTTCCACGGGTAACCGTCTCCATCATCCGCTCCACAGCTGCCGGTAATCTCTGTAAGAGCGCAGATCCGTCTGGAGCTCCCGTGTCCTCTGAGGAGGGGCTGCTTCAGGTGCTTTGGGAGATTTTAAAGGGTTCTGGATCGAGTTCAACATCTCTCATCACAGTTGGAGTACATGAGCACTGACCAACACTTTAAACAACTGTCTGATTTATATAGTTTAACAACAGTCATTTCTGATGTTCCCCTCTGTTCTGGGTGGTTGCCAGGGTGTTGCTATGCAGTTAGTTAGGGTGTTCTAGGTGGTTGCTAGGATGTTGTGGACGGTTGCTATGGCGTAGCTAATGGTTTATTGGCCCAAGTCAAAAGTGCCGCCCTTAAATCTCTATGATTTCAATGTAAGGGCTGTTGAAAAATCTTTTGAAATTCTAGTTTAAAACACAAGACAAATTTGTAGACATTTAATCCATGTTGTCCATGTTGGTTTGAAAAAATGTTGAGCATTTTCTACAATTTCGTCACATATTCTACACATAATCTACACATATTCTACACACAATCTACACATAATCTACACATATTCTACACACAATCTACACATAATCTACACATAATCTACACATATTCTACACACAATCTACACATAATCTACACATATTCTACACACAATCTACACATAATCTACACATATTCTACACACAATCTACACATAATCTACACATAATCTACACATATTCTACACACAATCTACACATAATCTACACATATTCTACACACAATCTACACATAATCTACACATAATCTACACATATTCTACACACAATCTACACATAATCTACACATATTCTACACACAATCTACACATAATCTACACATATTCTACACACAGTCTACACATAATCTACACATAATCTACACATATTCTACACACAATCTACACATATTCTACACACAATCTACACATATTCTACACACAATCTACACATCATCTACACACAATCTACACATATTCTACACACAATCTACACATAATCTACACATATTCTACACACAATCTACACATAATCTACACATATTCTACACACAGTCTACACATAATCTACACATAATCTACACATATTCTACACACAATCTACACATATTCTACACACAATCTACACATATTCTACACACAATCTACACATCATCTACACACAATCTACACATATTCTACACACAATCTACACATATTCTACACACAATCTACACATATTCTACACACAATCTACACACAATCTACACACAATCTACACATAATCTACATGTTGTTTTTTTCTCAGGCACTTATTGATTCTCATGTAATTTCAGTTGTACACCCAAATAACAATCATCATGTCACACTGTTCATATGTTAAACTTGCTATAGTTTACTTCCATGTTGCTTCTTCATCAAATGTAAATCGAGTCAATCACTGAAACATCAGCGGCACCTTGAGTAAGAAATATTATGTGTAATATATATGTGTGTACGCATCACCAGTCACATAGAAAATCAACATGATATTGTGCTTATTTATATTAATTTATCTGGTAATAAACAAATAAATAAATATCTTATATAGATATCAAACAATCATGAAAATATGATTTATGGAAGCACAAAATAAAGCAATACTATTACATATTTCAAGTCTTTAATTTTAACCCTAGTCATTAGAGAAGTGTTGAGAATTACTAATGAGATGCGGGTGTAACTCCAAAAATGTGAGGCGGTCCCGGGTCACTACAGACATGAGGTATTCATTAAAGGGTTAAAGTCTTGTGTGTCGTACGTGTTAACCATTAAGTAACTGGTATTAAAATATTTTCCTTGTACACAAAATAATGATGTTTTTAAAAAACTACACACAGTCATGAGGGTCTAAAGGTGTTTTCTGTCACATGACAACATGTTTGTTACACCACCTGACTTTAATATGGTGACAAATGATTTTCAAACATTTCACTGGTTATTTTTTACCAGTAGCACAAACGGTGCGAGATTAATACCCCAAAACCTAAACGATAATAATAGTGAAGCTTGCCATAGTACCACTAATGAAATACAACTATTGAAACATCATTTCAATCATTTGTACGTAAGCGCAACTTTGTACTAATTCCGTAAAAACACGAAATATATCATGAACCTGTTGGTGAATGAATTTGCTATCAAAAAACGTCCCATCGATGTGCTTCCCCTTTCTTATAATCAGTGGAAAAGTAAATGAGCTGTATATCCCCAGTGTAGAAGATTTCAGCTATGTAGATCAATACAATGCAAGTGAATGGTGACCAGAACTTTGAAGATCCAAAAAGCACATAAATGCAGCATACAAGTAATCCAGTGGTTTAATTAGATTAGATTCAACTTTATTGTCATTGTACAGAGTACAAGTGCAAAGACAACGAAATGCAGTTTGCGTCCAACCAGAAGTGCAAAATAAAGCAGGAAAGTGCCATGTGATATATAAGTGCAGACAGGTGGTGCAACGGCAGGACAGGAAATATACTGCAGTGTTATAAGAGCAGAATAAATATGGCTATGTAATTTGAACAGTGTTAATGAGCAACATGTGCAGATATGTGCAATGCAGTAGCAGAGACATTAAAATAGTGGTAAGAATATTATAGATATATGCAGTGTATTAGCAGAATATATCATAAGAAACAGAGTAAATATGGATATTCTGTATGAGCCATATAGACAGATATGTACAGATATGTGCAGTGTGGTAACATTATAAGAGCACGCCGGTGTTCAGGGTGATGGTTGAGGAGGTGTGATTATCTAACCTAATGGACTGAGGTCTGTTGGTTAGGAAGTCCAGAATCCAGTTACAGAGGGAGGAATTGATGCCCAGTTCACTGAGTTTGCTGATCAGTTTGGAGGGGATGAAGGTGTTGAATGCTGAACTAAAGTCAATGAACAGCATTCTCACATATCCATGACTTCAGAAGTGATATGATAGGTGTGGGTGAGAAGTAGATCAATATTTAAGTCATCATCAACTTTAAATCTACACTTTCACTTTCACATACGACTCCAGTGGTTTAATCCATGTCTTCAGAAGTGATATGATAGGTGTGTGTGTGAGAAACAGATCAATATTTAAGTCATCATCTACTTTAAATCTACACTTTCACTTTCACATACGACTCCAGTGGTTTAATCCATGTCTTCAGAAGTGATATGATAGGTGTGGGTGAGAAACAGATCAATATTTAAGTCATTTTCTACTATAAATCTACACTTTCACTTTTACATATGACTCCAGTGGTTTAATCCATGACTTCAGAATTGATATGATAGGTGTGGGTGAGAAACAGATCAATATTTAAGTCATTTTCTACTATAAATCTACACTTTCACTTTTACATATGACTCCAGTGGTTTAATCCATGTCTTCAGAAGTGATATGATAGGTGTGGGTGAGAAACAGGTCAATATTTATGTCCTTTTTCAATTGCCAAAAACAAAAGTAGAATTATGTGAAAGTGAAAGTGTAGATTTATAGTACAAATTGACTTAAATATTGATCTGTTTCTCACTCACACCTATCATATCACTTCTGAAGTCATGGATTAAACCACTTTTTAAATGCTGACTTTATGTGCTTTTTGGAGCTTCAAAGTTTTGGTCACCATTCAGTTGCATTACAGAGCTTAAACGTTCTTCTAAAAATCTTCAATCGCACACATTTGGGATGGCATGAGGGTGAGTAAATGATGACTTTTCATTTGACTTTTCAGTTTTGGGTGAACTGTCCCTTTAAGAGCACTGTCTGTATTGCAGGTTTGAATGGGATGTCCAGCTGTTTGTTTAAGTGCCTTTATGAGTTTTTAAAGGGTGTCGTATGGGCACATCAGCGGGTGAACGTTCGTCATTAAAATCAAATAAAACCTCTTTATATGCCACATGTGTCTGCAGCGTTTTGACTCCTCCTGGCCAATAAAACACAGCAGGAGAACAGTTATAACCACATCAGCACACACGTGATGGCATGTACATACATTAGCACAAATACTTCCATACTCGCACATGTGGCATGATTACAAGAGGATCATAACTGGGTTATTCCATGGCAACACAGCTCAAAGATGCACATAAATGATGATGCCATGGATCAATATTTACTGAGTAATCCATTATTTTGTCTCAGGTGATTTTGGAGCGTTAATTTAGATTCTCGGACGCCCAGAGAACAAATCAGTGACAGTACAGTCGAGTTTCAGCACTTGACAACAACATCTAAACACCTGATGATGCATTTCAGTCACATTAATGCTGTAAAACTGAGACTTTACTGTTTTGTGAATAAATAAAGGAACATTTCTTAAATAACATTATTTATATCTCATATCTTGTGACCTGTGACACCATTGATAATACGTACAATAAAACAAAAATGAGGATGCACATTGAGCGCCCCATAACTCTGGGATTTAAACATATTGAGCTTTAATAATGAACACAGAAAAAGGATAATAAAGTCGCACTTGGAACAGCAAGAGGGTGAGTAAATGATGGCAAATGTTATTTTTTTGGTGAGATATTATATATTAACATTGCTCACTTTAGTATATTTAGGTGTTATGTACAGTAAGTAAATGCAGTTAGAATAATCTAGATTTAGTGACAAAGTTCAGATTGTATAATTTGTATATTTTTAATTTTTTATTCAGCCAAACAGTGAAATTGTTCGGGGTCTGTGTATCTCATTGAGTATTGCCGCTGACTATCACCGCTGGAGTCGCGAGTTTGGATCCAGGGTGTGCTGAGTGACTCCAGTCAGGTCTCCTTAGCAACCAAATTGGCCCGGTTGCTAGGGAGGGTAGAGTCACATGGGGTAACCAAATTGTCCCGGTTGCTAGGGAGGGTAGAGTCACATGGGGTAACCAAATTGGCCCGGTTGTTAGGGAGGGTAGAGTCACATGGGGTAACCAAATTGGCCCGGTTGCTAGGGAGGGTAGAGTCACATGGGGTAACCAAATTGGCCCGGTTGCTAGGGAGGGTAGAGTCACATGGGGTAACCAAATTGGCCCGGTTGCTAGGTAGGGTAGAGTCACATGGGGTAACCAAATTGGCCCGGTTGCTAGGGAGGGTAGAGTCACATGGGGTAACCAAATTGGCCCGGTTGCTAGGGAGGGTAGAGTCACATGGGGTAACCAAATTGTCCCGGTTGTTAGGTAGGGTAGAGTCACATGGGGTAACCAAATTGGCCCGGTTGCTAGGGAGGGTAGAGTCACATGGGGTAACCAAATTGGCCCGGTTGCTAGGGAGGGTAGAGTCACATGGGGTAACCAAATTGGCCCGGTTGCTAGGGAGGGTAGAGTCACATGGGGTAACCAAATTGGCCCGGTTGCTAGGGAGGGTAGAGTCACATGGGGTAACCAAATTGGCCCGGTTGCTAGGGAGGGTAGAGTCACATGGGGTAACCAAATTGTCCCGGTTGTTAGGGAGGGTAGAGTCACATGGGGTAACCAAATTGGCCCGGTTGTTAGGGAGGGTAGAGACACATGGGGTAACCAAATTGGCCCGGTTGCTAGGGAGGGTAGAGTCACATGGGGTAACCAAATTGGCCCGGTTGCTAGGGAGGGTAGAGTCACATGGGGTAACCAAA
>JAVLUX010000246.1:2800000-2807500 GCA_032164185.1 Moxostoma hubbsi
GGTCCGGTTGCTAGGGAGGGTAGAGTCACATGGGGTAACCAAATTGGCCCGGTTGCTAGGGAGGGTAGAGTCACATGGGGTAACCAAATTGGCCTGGTTGCTAGGGAAGGTAGAGTCACATGGGGTACCCAAATTGGTCCGGTTGCTAGGGAGGGTAGAGTCACATGGGGTAACCAAATTGGCCCGGTTGCTAGGGAGGGTAGAGTCACATGGGGTAACCAAATTGGCCTGGTTGCTAGGGAAGGTAGAGTCACATGGGGTACCCAAATTGGTCCGGTTGTTAGGGAGGGTAGAGTCACATGGGGTAACCAAATTGGCCCGGTTGCTAGGGAGGGTAGAGTCACATGGGGTAACCAAATTGGCCTGGTTGCTAGGGAAGGTAGAGTCACATGGGGTAACCAAATTGGTCCGGTTGCTAGGGGATCATGTAGATGTGTTTGGCGTGTTTGATGCTCCAGTAAGTCAGTACAGTATTAACAGTTACAGCCTGTATGTCTCAGTCAATATTCCCTATTTTCCACTTTAACAGACTGTAATGTTTGACGAGATGATAATCCTTTACAATCCTTCAAAGACATGAATATGAATCAATATAGAATACAAGTGAAAGAACCGCAACTATCTCAAGAATGGTGTAACAGTTTTCATCCGTTTATCAGCCTCTTGTTTGCTGAGGGCAAAACGAATATATTCCTAAAATACAGAGTCATCAATAGATCGAGCAGATTCAGACGACGTGTATAAAGCAAACTTGGTCAATGAAAGAATCCGTTATTAATCACTCATGATGACGATGATGATGATGATGACCACGCCCCATTGTGTTGCCCCGCCCCGTTCTGCAAGCTGCAGCCAGGGATACGTTGGACCAAGCAGTGGGCAACGCCGAGACCGCTTACGTCATATCCGCGCGCCGAAGAAGTGAGACGCGCTCAACAACAACAACAACAACAACATGGAAAACGTTACAGCCATGTGCATTACTTACGTTCTGTACGCGCTGATTTTGGCGCAGATTCGATGTACGTTATCCGTTGTGCTGATGGTGATGTCCGAAGGCAGAAGACAGCGCAATTTGCTCCTGGATTGTTCTAATTACACGAGCTCCGCTTTACTTCACATCGCGTCTTCAGTTCTCCCACAAACCTCTCGCTCGTGTTGGATGCGGGTCCGGAGCAGAGACTGGTGGGACAGAGTCGTTTTAAAAGAATTCACCGATTATGAATGGAAGGAGAATTTTAGGATGACGCGCAGGTCATTCAACAAGTTATGTGTGCTGATGGAAGGAGTGTTAAGCCCCCAGGACGTGACTGTTCGAGCCCCTGTCCCGTTACAGATGAGGGTGGCGATCGTCCTGTACAAACTGGCCAGCTGTGCGGAGTACAGGGTTGTTGCTAACCAGTTTGGGGTCCACAAATCCACCGTGAAGAAGTTTGTGTATTTATTCTGCAAGGGGATGGTGTCTTCGGTTATACACGACTTCATCCAAGTGCCCACTGAAGAGGAGGCTTGCGCAATCGCACTTCGGTTTGAACAAACGCACCACATTCCTCAGATTATGGGATGTATCGACAGGACTCATATTCCAGTATTGCCGCCAAGCGACGGGTACAGAGATTTCGTGAACCGGGAAGGATGGCCCTCGTATGTGCTTCAAGCAGTAGTGGACGACATGTACCGGTGAGATAGTGGGAGATTTTACTAAACATTTAAAGGGACAGTTCACCCCCTCAAAGATGAAAATTCTGTCATCATTTACTCACCCTCATGCCATCCCAGATGTGTGACTTTTTCTTTCTTCTGCAGAACACAAATGAAGATTTTTAGACGAATATTTCAGCTCTGTAGGTCCATACAATGCAAGTGAATGGTGACCAGAACTTTGAAGCTCCAAAAAGCACATAAAGGCAGCATAAAAGTACTCCATAGGACTCCAGTGGTCTAATCCATGTCTTCAGAAGTGATATGATAGGTGTGGGTCAGATACAGATCATACATAATATTTAGCTTTTTTACTATAAATCTCCACTATCACTTTCACATTCTTTGTATATATCGCCACCTACTGGGCATTGAGGAGAATTTATAACAGTGTAACTTTCGTCAACTAAATCACTGATGAAAATGTTAGTTGAAGGTTTTGTTGATCTTGTCAACGACGACAGACCAGACAAAAATGGTGCGTTGACAATAATTAATTTAAGCGAGTTTATTAAATGCATACTGTTGACGAGAATGTGATGAGATAAAAATTATACTGCAAGAAGAAACATCCATAGAAGATGATATTATATATGGATTCATCTAATCCAGAAATGTTCAAATGTACACTGATTTATAGTAAAAAAGGACTTTTTTATACAGCTATCATATCACTCCTGAAGACATGGATTAAACCACTCTATGCTGCCTTTATGTGCTTTTTGGAGCTTCAAAGTTCAGGTCACCATTCACTTTTTTTTGTTTTTTTGTATGGACCTACAGAGCTGAAATATTCTTCTAAAAATCTTCATTTGTGTTCTGCAGAAGAAAGAAAGTCCCACACATCTGGGATGGCATGAGGGTGAGTAAATGATGACATAACTTTCATTTTGGCGTGATCTGTCCCTTTAATGTGCCTATACTGTTTTGAGTACAACAAACCTGTTTCATGACACTGCTGTAACGTTACTTGTTGTAGGTTTTGGAACATCAACTGCAAACTGCCGGGGAGCGCACATGACGTCGATGTGCTCACGCAGTCGTCTCTGTTTGCCCAGGCGCACATCTTACCAAAGGTCAGTGCATGAGCCACGAAACGGGTTAGACTTGTGACAAATGATGTGCAAAGTGCCGCACTACTGACCGCCTTCTGTCCTGCGTGTTTTCTTTAGAATCCCAGAGAGATCCACGGAACCCCCGTCAGACTCCTCGTGCTCGGAGACGCAGCGTACCCGCTTCTGGACTGGCTCATTAAGGGTTACGCCCACTCGCCGCAAATAACTGCCGAACAGGAGTCCTTTAACCTGTACTTGAGTTCTGCCAGGACGACGGTAGAACGAGCTTTTGGAAGGCTGAAGTCACGCTGGCGGGTGTTAATGAAGAGAACGGATGTCCACTACACATTCACACCCCACGTCATCGCCACTTGTTGTGCGTTACACAATTTCTGCGAAAATGAGAAGGAGAACATTAATCCGACCTGGACGGAGGACGCGACTGCGCTGGAAAGTGAGCTGCCGCAGCCAGGTGTGCGTCCATATACTGCAGCGGAGTGTCGTGGCGGTCAGGCGGTCAGGTGCGCTCTGACGGAGTATATGAGGGAACACTTTCCTCTGCGCACACCGACAGGACAGGGTGAACACTAGGACGTGCCGAGATCATCCAACCAGAGAGTCGTCGGCGCTGTTGCTCTGTTGCTTGAAGAATGAAAGGACTCAATGAAACAAAGAAAGAACAATTTTCCCTGAACAATAAACATAATGAGTGTTATCGTTGTTCCCAGTCACACATCTGTGTGTTTTGGGGTTTCATGGTCACTTGTGTGTGTGTGTGTGTGTGTGTGTGTGTAGATAAACAACAGCTGCGTCTCTACACGTTTACATTTACTGCATGGTTGATTATTAAATGTTGAAAAAGTTGTTAAAGCCATTTGACGTTACTGTAAAGATGAGTGTTGGTTATCCCGACAGATGACAGGATCAGTGTCAGGTGTAAACGGATTATAGGATGCACGACATCATTAATGTTTCTCAAGTGTGTGTGTGTTTTACAGGCTCAGCACGACTGCAGAAGCACATCGATACAACAGGAACTGTGTTTTCTAGTATTTGGGTTGTTTTCCTTCCTTTTGTAATCTTTAAATACATGCTAATGTTATCGTCCCGGCTAATTTAAGGCCAGTATCGTGTCGGAAAAGTGCTGAAAATAAAGAAGTGATTACTTACGTTTATTTGGAGCTTTTCTGACTTTTTTTTTGGTTTGTTTTTTTAACTTTAATATATTGAAATCAAGACAACAAACTCACAAGTATCTCATGTAAAACCAGACCACACATGTGAACTACAGCATTTTACATTCAGTGTGTCCCATTCTTACAAAAGGGGTTGATGATAATGTTTAATATGAAACCCAGATTTAACGGAATATTCCGGGTTCAAAACAAGTTGAGCTCAATCGACAGTATTTGTGTCATAATGTTGATTATTACCACAAAAATGTATTTTGACTCGTTCTTCCTTTTCTTTATAAAAGCACAAATGTGTGTTCCAGTGAGACACTTCCAATGCAAGTCAATGGGGTTTAAACATTAATATAAATACATTGTGTAATATATAAATATAAATAAAATACTGTTTCACAAGTATAGACACAAGACAAACAATATGTGTGTGAACATGATTTTACTGTCATTAAATCACTTAATAACCACATCTGTGTGAAGATAGAGACGATTATGCAACTTTGTTGCCATGACGACATGGGGTAACCTCCTCGTGGTCGCTATAATGTGACTCCAGTCAGGTCTCCTTAGCAACCAAATTGGGCCGGTTGCTAGGGAGGGTAGAGTCACATGGGGTAACCAAATTGTCCCGGTTGCTAGGGAGGGTAGAGTCACATGGGGTAACCAAATTGTCCCGGTTGCTAGGGAGGGTAGAGTCACATGGGGTAACCAAATTGTCCCGGTTGCTAGGGAGGGTAGAGTCACATGTGGTAACCAAATTGTCCCGGTTGCTAGGGAGGGTAGAGTCACATGGGGTAACCTCCTCGTGGTGGTGATTAGTGGTTCTCTCAATGGGGCGTGTGGTGAGTTGTGTGTGGATCGTGGAGAGTAGCATGAGTCTCCACATGCTGTGAGTCTCCACGGTGTCATGCACAACGAGTCACGTGATCAGATGCACAGATTGACGGTCTCAGAAGCGGAGGCGACTGAGACTCGTCCTCCGCCACCCGGATTGAGGCGAGTAACCGCACCACCACGAGGACCTGCTAAGAGGTGCAAATTGGGCATTCCAAATTGGGAGAAAAGGGGATAAAAAATAATAATAATAAAAATGTAATAAAAAAATTACGATTTAATCAACTTTACAGCTCAAATAATACACAAGTTTTAACAGAATAATTAATGTAAGTGCTTTTATTAAATTATAAGTGTCACATTTCTGTCTTTAAACCCTCTAATAATTGCCCCCATTGACTTGCATTGGAAGTGTCACACTGGAACACACATTTAAAGAAAAGGAGGAATGAGACTAAATACATTTTTGTGTTAATAATCAACATTATGACACAAATGCTGTCGACTGAGATGAACTTGTACTAAACCCGGAATATTCCTTCTCCCTCCTGAGACCCCAATTTTCCATTTTGCCTTCTTGATCTGTAACTAGCACCAAATAAACAAGCAAAAAAAAAAAAATCACTAATTCTAGAGCAAATACTTTTCCTAAAAATTGATGTCCACATGTGTGCACAGCGGGACTATAGAAAGTCAGATTTTCTTCATCAAATTGTTTATGATGTGTCCAGGAGTGTTGATTATTCATGTGTTTGTAATGACAAACAATTCTCTCCTCACAGATAATGGCAGACCTGCTGACACCCATCACCATATTCGCTCCCGGCGCAGCTGGAAGGACGTGGCTGGGATGTTGCGGCGAGGGAAGGCTGCAGGCTGCGGATACCCTCCATCAACGTAGAAACTATCTTGTTATTGCTTTCCATGATGCTGCTAACAAGACGCTCCTCCCTCTCCTGACTCTGCTGGCACTGTGCAGCAATCCAGGAGTTCTGCATCTGGAGCATTCGTTCAAAAAAACTTTCCATTTGTGCAGTTTCCCGTTGTCTCCTCCCTGCAGCAGGCCCACGGACCTCTAACGGAGTATGTGAAGGAACAACACAGTTAGTGCATGACTTCACTAACATGCAGATCACTAATAGTTATCAAACAGAAAACATGTGTGGAGAACTGACCCGGCAAAGGAAAGCTGGTTGAAGTACTGGGTAGAGGGGTGCCAGTCCTCTCTAGAGGGGCGTTCTCTGAAAATGAATCAGACTCAATTGCAGCTGGGTCTTCAGAACCTCTGGCCGGCTGCACACGGTCTTGTACGCTTTCTGCAACAAAAGAAAAGTTATTATTGTGCAAACGTATTTACAACCTTTAAAAGCACACTTCCTGTAAGAGCTGAAGCCACCAAACGGAACTGCACAAATAAACTTGCTTTCTGAATACACCTCCCCCCGCCCGCCTGCCATTGGTCAAACAAAGAGATAGCTCCGCCCCCGCCGCACGCCATTGGTTGTCACGTTGTCGGGGCGTGTCTAAGCGGGTCGCTCAAAATAAACAGCCGTTTCCATACCGCCACAGACACACAGTGTTTACAGTTTGAGAACATTAACCTATAAATGGCTTATTAATACTTGATCTGCATATTAAGCAGGGATAGAAGTATTTTAACACAGACAACGTCACACACGTCAGCTTTAAGTTTAATTTTACTTATTTAATTCTATGCAAACACTCTTACTACATCAACAGACAACACTGTTGTGTAAGAAAAAGGCAAACGTTTTAGCTTAATGGTTTTGTAACCCATTCTACCGAGGTTAGGTCACCTGCAGCTCACCTGAGGAGGTGTTGTCACTCTTAAAGCCGATGTCTACGCCATTCTGGCCGGCTGTGGACAGGGGTCGGTGTCCTAAAAGCTCTTCCAGAATCTCCGCGTGTGGGCACAGGACTGGATCGGTACCGCTGCTTCCATTCACCATCTTTGCCCTGTAATAAGTCTGTTTGAGCTGCTTCCATCGCATGCGGATCTGCTCGGGGCTTCGGATAAAGCCGGCTTCCTTTAACTTCTGTGCAACTTTTTTAAAAGGTTCGCCGTTCCTCATTTTACGCCCGTCCATGAATTTTAAAATGTTGAGCTCTTTCAGCTGCAATAACATGAACACCGTCTCCCGATCCGTCCAAACATGAGCATTTCTACTGTTCGCCATGACAGCCTGTGTTGTTGTTGTTCTTCCTGCTCTCTTTCTTCTTCTCTGCTTTGTGTTGTGTTCGACTTCCGCTGGGGGTTTTCTGAGCATGCGCACAACGCCGAGCCACAATCGCACTATCGAGATCCATTCGTTCGATTTTGTTCGGGCTTACGCGTTTACTTGACATTTAAAAAATACAATTATTGCTTTATTCAGACGGAAATCAGACTTTTAACCCCTCTGGGTAAATTTAAGAAAGTTACTCTGAGGTACTTAGAGGACAAAAATGTCTGGGATATGTCAATGACTAGCAACCACATTGATTTTGATGCATTATTATTATTATTATTATTATTATTTTGTGCTGTCAAATAAAAAAAAATAAAAAAAACACACTCAGGACCTTAGAGGACATAAATATCTGCGTCAAAAAACTGCCATAAATACATTATATATTAATATTATTTTCCACTTTCACTGACTTCTACTTTTTAACCAACATCAGTTCTGATCACAACTACCAAATATTCATTCATTGTCAGA
>JAVLUX010000246.1:2810000-2830000 GCA_032164185.1 Moxostoma hubbsi
TTATAGATGTATTATAGATTTATTATAGGTGTGTTATAGATGTGTTATAGATGTATTATAGGTGTATTATAGGTGTATTATAGATGTATTATAGGTGTATTATAGCTGTATTATAGCTGTATTATAGGTGTATTATAGGTGTATTATAGATGTATTATAGGTGTATTATAGATGTATTATAGATTTATTATAGGTGTATTATAGCTGTATTATAGCTGTATTATAGGTGTATTATAGGTGTATTATAGATGTATTATAGATGTATTATAGATTTATTATAGATGTATTATAGGTGTATTATAGATGTATTATAGCTGTATTATAGGTGTATTATAGATGTATTATAGCTGTATTATAGATGTATTATAGGTGTATTATAGATGTATTATAGATGTATTATAGCTGTATTATAGATGTATTATAGATGTATTATAGCTGTATTATAGGTGTATTATAGATGTATTATAGATTTATTATAGGTGTATTATAGATGTGTTATAGCTGTATTTTAGGTGTATTATAGATGTATTATAGCTGTATTATAGGTGTATTATAGATGTATTATAGATGTGTTATAGATGGGTTATAGGTGTATTATAGATGTGTTATAGATGTATTATAGGTGTATTATAGGTGTATTATAGATGTGTTATAGATGGGTTATAGGTGTATTATAGCTGTATTATAGATGTATTATAGCTGTATTATAGGTGTATTATAGCTGTATTATAGCTGTATTATAGGTGTATTATAGGTGTATTATAGCTGTATTATAGGTGTATTATAGCTGTATTATAGATGTATTATAGCTGTATTATAGGTGTATTATAGGTGTATTATAGGTGTATTATAGCTGTATTATAGCTGTATTATAGGTGTATTATAGATGTATTATAGATGTATTATAGATGTATTATAAATGTATTATAGATGTATTATAGATGTATTATAGGTGTATTATAGATTTATTATAGGTGTATTATAGATGTATTATAGATGTATTATAGGTGTGTTATAGATGTATTATAGGTGTATTATAGCTGTATTATAGGTGTATTATAGCTGTATTATAGATGTATTATAGATGTATTATAGGTGTATTATAGATGTATTATAGATGTATTATAGATGTATTATAGGTGTGTTATAGATGTATTATAGGTGTATTATAGGTGTATTATAGCTGTATTATAGATGTATTATAGGTGTATTATAGATGTATTATAGATGTATTATAGATGTATTATAGGTGTGTTATAGATGTATTATAGGTGTGTTATAGATGTATTATAGGTGTATTATAGGTGTATTATAGATGTATTATAGATGTATTATAAATGTATTATAGGTGTATTATAGATGTATTATAGGTGTATTATAGATGTATTATAGATGTATTATAAATGTATTATAGGTGTATTATAGATGTATTATAGGTGTATTATAGATGTATTATAGGTGTGTTATAGATGTATTATAGATGTATTATAGGTGTATTATAGCTGTATTATAGATGTATTATAGGTGTATTATAGCTGTATTATAGATGTATTATAGATGTATTATAGGTGTATTATAGATGTATTATAGATGTATTATAGATGTATTATAGGTGTGTTATAGATGTATTATAGGTGTGTTATAGATGTATTATAGGTGTATTATAGGTGTATTATAGATGTATTATAGATGTATTATAAATGTATTATAGGTGTATTATAGATGTATTATAGGTGTATTATAGATGTATTATAGATGTATTATAAATGTATTATAGGTGTGTTATAGATGTATTATAGGTGTATTATAGGTGTATTATAGATGTATTATAGATGTATTATAAATGTATTATAGGTGTGTTATAGATGTATTATAGGTGTATTATAGATGTATTATAGGTGTGTTATAGGTGTATTATAGGTGTATTATAGCTGTGTTATAGATGTATTATAGGTGTATTATAGATTTATTATAGGTGTATTATAGATGTATTATAGATGTATTATAAATGTATTATAGATGTATTATAGGTGTGTTATAGATGTATTATAGATGTATTATAGGTGTATTATAGATTTATTATAGGTGTATTATAGATGTATTATAGATGTATTATAGGTGTGTTATAGATGTATTATAGGTGTATTATAGGTGTATTATAGATGTATTATAAATGTATTATAGGTGTATTATAGATGTATTATAGATGTATTATAAATGTATTATAGGTGTGTTATAGATGTATTATAGGTGTATTATAGATGTATTATAGATGTATTATAGATGTATTATAGGTGTATTATAGATGTATTATAGATGTGTTATAGATGTATTATAGGTGTATTATAGATGTATTATAGGTGTATTATAGGTGTGTTATAAATGTATTATAGGTGTATTATAGATGTATTATAGATGTATTATAAATGTATTATAGATGTGTTATAGATGTATTATAGGTGTATTATAGATGTATTATAGGTGTATTATAGATGTATTATAGATGTATTATAAATGTATTATAGGTGTGTTATAGATGTATTATAGGTGTATTATAGATGTATTATAGATGTATTATAGATGTATTATAGGTGTATTATAGCTGTGTTATAGATGTATTATAGGCGTATTATAGATGTATTATAGGAAGGTTGAAATATCAAAATTCCCCCAAAAATACACACCTTTGGCTAAATTCATGCTGTTGGCATTAACAGCCAAAATGATCGAAGAAAACAAAAATGAAAAAGACGAACATGTCCAGAAGGTCACAGAAGGGTCAAACGCATGTAAACTCACTCACTGCAGATATAAAGGTTCAGAGTTTCTCCAGGTGATGGATAGGTTATAGATATAGACTAAATATATAATATAAAATATATTCAAAAAACAAATGTTAAAGTCAAGCCATTCACATTTGACATTCACAGTTCTATATATAATAAAGTTTATTAGTGTCACTGAGCATCATAAGAAGTGACTCACGTCAGTCTCTGCTGCCGTCACTTGCAATGAGGAGGAGATTTGACATTTTATGAAGACGATGTTTGTGGGCAACTTTGAAAACTAGGGTTGCCACCGTTGCGTAAAATACAGGATCTCCCATATTTAAAGATTAAATGATGCGTCTCGAATCAATACAGGAAGTGAGTTGTCTCGTATTTAACTGGTCCAGTGGTGTCATGGCGAAACTGTTTAAGATATTCAAGTTAATCTCAATCGGCAGCAATTGTGTCATAATGTTGATTAACAAATAAATTTCGACTCGTTCCTCCTTTTCTTTAAATGTGTGTTCCAGTGAGACACTTCCAATGCAAGTCAATGGGGTTTAATCTGTGTGTGTGTGTGTGTGTGTGTGTGTGTGTGTGTGTGTGTGACACTTCCAATGCAAGTCAATGGGGTTTAATCTGTGTGTGTGTGTGTGTGTGTGTGTGACACTTCCAATGCAAGTCAATGGGGTTTAATCTGTGTGTGTGTGTGTGTGTGTGTGTGAGACACTTCCAATGCAAGTCAATGGGGTTTAATCTGTGTGTGTGTGTGTGTGTGTGTGTGTGTGACACTTCCAATGCAAGTCAATGGGGTTTAATCTGTGTGTGTGTGTGTGTGTGTGTGTGTGTGTGTGTGTGTGTGTGACACTTCCAATGCAAGTCAATGGGGTTTAATCTGTGTGTGTGTGTGTGTGTGTGTGTGTGTGACACTTCCAATGCAAGTCAATGGGGTTTAATCTGTGTGTGTGTGTGTGTGTGTGTGTGTGTGTGTGTGTGTGTGTGAGAGACACTTCCAATGCAAGTCAATGGGGTTTAATCTGTCAACATTAAAATACTGTTTCATAAGTATAGACACAAGACATGAACAATATGTGTTATATGGAGCAGGGTTTGGGATATCCGTAGGCAGGACTATCCAATGCGATGCTGCAGAAACCAATAAAATCACCATTTATATTGTCCACAGGGGAATTGATCATTAACTTTAACCGATAAACATTTAAAGAGAAACATGAGCTCTGAGGCTGTTAATCTGCGTTATTTCAATGTCATTTTTAATAGCAGAATTCCTGTTGAAGAACTACACTACCCATAATCCTAAAGAAAGATCCACCAATCAGAGAGTCACATAATGGCTCTGTAGCTCCGCCCACTCCCATAATGCAACCGAGTCTCTCTACACTCTCAAACCCCTGATATATACGTGTTTATCTGAGTATTGTGCAATATAGATCAAATATATTGTTTCTAGACTGATAATCGACAACTGTATATTTACATGTATCGATGACATCATTCAAGTTTGTGATGTTGTGATTCTCCTCGGAGCTGGTTGGTTTGGTTCATGTTGCGCAACTCTTACGGCTGAAAATGTGGGCGGGGACCGTTGCACTCTGTTGAACGTGTCCCGTCACTCGCTGCAGCTGGTTTGGACACAAACTGAGATGTACACGTTCGGGATTGCTCTCATCGCATCATTGTGTCACGTCTGGTAAGAACACTGTGTTTTAACTGGTTAAACGATTCGTTGTTATCGCCACAAACACCTACTTCACTCAAAAATGACAATTCTGTCATCACATGCACTGAACACAAAATGAGCTATCCAGCAGAATGTGCAAGCTGCTCTGTCCTTGGTCACCATGCACTTTAACTGTAAGGAAAAGAATGCCAATGAAAGTGAATGGTGACTGAATCAATCTCACTGTGTGCTCCCAGCGAGAACGTCTTGTGTGTTTGTAACAACATGAGGGTGAGTAATTGATGACACAATTTTCACGTTTTAATTTTTTATGGTACATAAAATACATTTTCCAAAAATGTTGACATCTTTCAAATGACCTCACAGAATATCAAAAATATGCTCTGAAGGGTAAGAAAAACATATAATATCTTTACAAAGGTATATTTCTATAATGTTTGTAGAGTTTGGCAGCAGTCCTCCACTGATCAGGTCATGATCAATGTTTGTACATGTATTACTTCACCTGCAAACATTATATGCTCAGAATATATAATCCTATATTTCATCAGTCAGCGTGTTTCCCGTGTGGCGGTTGAGACGATCGCATCACACACCTGCAGGGAAACAACACAAACACAGTCATGAAGCCTCAATCCTGCACATGAACACGTGCTGACATGTAAACACGCTCCATGTATGAAATAAGTGATGATGTCATCAGCAGATCCTTCGACAGGTGTATGGCGACTATATTTCACGCGCTGGCATGTAGCATGAGATGTATGTGCGCGTGACGATCTCTGTTAAACGAGAGGAACATTACGGTGAATACTCCAGCGTGTTCTGTTACATCATGACAGAAGGACACGATCAAACACTTTCTTTCATTGTATCAGTTTTGTAAATGATGTATTTCCTACTGAAACAGGAAGTTGGGGCGGGACATACTGAAGGGCTCGTCACTTAAATACTAAAGTTTAGTTTCACAGTTCTCCTGATATTCATTTTGCATACTGATATTTAAACAATAATAAAACAATGTCATCAGGATTTGTTTCATTTCACTAATAAACTGTACCAAGTATTTAAATTTCCCACAAACGTGTTTTTCTGAAACCCCAAAACTATCAGCTCTCTCTCTGTGTCTCTCGCTCTCTCTCTCTCTCTGTGTCTCTCGCTCACTCTCTCTCTGTGTCTCTCGCTCACTCTCTCTCTCTCGCTCTCTCTCTGTGTCTCTCGCTCACTCTCTCTCTCTGTGTCTCTCACTCACTCTCTCTCTGTCTCTCGCTCACTCTCTCTCTCTCTGTGTCTCGCTCACTCTCTCTCTGTGTCTCTCGCTCACTCTCTCTCTGTGTCTCTCGCTCACTCTCTCTCTGTGTCTCTCGCTCACTCTCTCTCTGTGTCTCTCGCTCACTCTCTCTCTCTCGCTCTCTCTCTGTGTCTCGCTCACTCTCTCTCTGTGTCTCGCTCACTCTCTCTCTGTGTCTCTCGCTCACTCTCTCTCTGTGTCTCTCGCTCACTCTCTCTCTGTGTCTCTCGCTCACTCTCTCTCTCTCGCTCTCTCTCTGTGTCTCTCGCTCACTCTCTCTCTGTGTCTCGCTCACTCTCTCTCTGTGTCTCTCGCTCACTCTCTCTCTGTGTCTCTCGCTCACTCTCTCTCTGTGTCTCGCTCACTCTCTCTCTCTCGCTCTCTCTCTGTGTCTCTCGCTCACTCTCTCTCTGTGTCTCTCGCTCACTCAATTCAATTTCAATTTTACGAGCTTTATTGGCATGACAAAGACATTTTGTATTGCCAAAGCAATTACATACAAAACAAAACAGGAACTAAACTAAGACATGACAACAATAATAAATATAAATAAATAGCATTAATGCAACATATGGGGTCAGTAAGGTGGGGGGGGGGGGGGGGGGGGGGGGGGGGAGATTGGGGTCAGGGGTCATCGATACATCATGTGTTGTTATTGGTTGAGTTCTGGTTGTCCCGCAGGTTTCTACAGGATACTACAAATCTTGCAGCTATATTTGCACATTCCTCTTTTTCCCCCAGAATAAAACACATTTTTTGTGTCAGGGTACATGCATTGAAATCTGGACATATGTTGTTAATTTTGGGGTAATATTTGTTTCTAATTGGTTGGTATTTTGGGCATTCTGTGAGGAAGTGCAGTTCTGTCTCAATCACTCCCAGGATGCATTGGGAGCACAGTCTGTCTCTCTCGCTCTCTCTCTGTGTCTCTCGCTCACTCTCTCTCTCTCTGTGTCTCTCGCTCACTCTCTCTCTGTGTCTCTCGCTCACTCTCTCTCTCTCTGTGTCTCTCGCTCAGTCTCTCTCTGTGTCTCTCGCTCACTCACTCTCTCTCTGTGTCTCGCTCACTCTCTCTCTCTCTGTGTCTCGCTCACTCACTCTCTCTCTGTGTCTCGCTCACTCTCTCTCTCTCTGTGTCTCGCTCACTCACTCTCTCTCTGTGTCTCGCTCACTCACTCTCTCTCTCTCTGTGTCTCGCTCACTCACTCTCTCTCTGTGTCTCGCTCACTCTCTCTCTCTCTGTGTCTCGCTCACTCACTCTCTCTCTGTGTCTCGCTCACTCACTCTCTCTCTGTGTCTCGCTCACTCTCTCTCTCTCGCTCTCTCTCTGTGTCTCTCGCTCACTCTCTCTCTCTGTGTCTCTCTCTCACTCTCTCTCTGTGTCTCTCGCTCACTCTCTCTCTCTCTCTCTCTCTCTCTCACTCTCTCTCTGTGTCTCTCACTCTCTCTCTGTGTCTCTCGCTCACTCTCTCTCTCTCTCGCTCTCTCTCTGTGTCTCTCGCTCACTCTCTCTCACTCTCTCTCTCTGTCTTGCTCACTCACTCTCTCTCTGTCTCATTTCAGGGTCTGAGTTTACGCGGGTAAATTGTGTAATTGTCGTTGGCTTCTGGAATACTCTGACATGTTTCCTGCACTGTTATTCTGTGGCGCCACAACCTCGTTACTGGATCTAAAGTGTCGTCCGATTCCCGAACAAATGACTCTTTTCAGTGAATCAAAAACACTCATGAATTAATTAATGTTTTACTTGCACTGAAGACTAATGAGACTTCAAATAAATAATAAAATGAATAATTAAAAAAATTACGAGACTTAAAATAAATTTAAAAAAACTTGTGAAACTTAAAATAAATAATAAATTAAATTATAGAAAAAACGTACGAGACTTCAAATAAAATATTCATGAGATTTAAAATAAATAAATAAATAAAAAATTATAAGACAAATTAAAAATAAATTAAATTATAGAAAAAACGTATGACTTAAATAATAAAATAATTTACATAAAAGACTTAAAATAAATAAAATAAATTATAGAAAAATTATTACTTAAAATAAATAATTAATTAAATTATAGAAAAAAAACTTAAAATAAATAAAATAAATTATAAAACGTATTACTTAAAATAAATAATAAATTAAAGAAAAAACTTACGAGACTTAAAACAAATAATAAAATTAGTTTATATAAAAAGACAAAATAAATAAAATAAATGAAAAAATTCTTAAAATAAATAAGTTATATACAAAATTTACAAGAGTTAAAATGCTAAAAGAAAAACCTGCATGAGACTTTTATTAAATAAATGATAAAAATAAAAAGCTCATTTACTTTTAATAAAATAAACAAGTCTCAAATAATAAAAAAACATGATATAAATATAAACTCATGAGATGAAATGCAGTACTGACTGAGTTAAATTATAATAAACTCTAAATGGACATCCAGGCAATTACATATTTCCGGGCAATTCCGTATGGTTACTCACCATTCAACATCTCCGTGACGCACGTTCTCCTCGGGTCTCGTGTTTCGGTGGTTCTCGTGTCTTCAGCCGGAGCTCCTCAAATAAAAGGAAACTAGAACAGAACTTTTAATGGTTCATTCAGTCTCCATCCACATCAAACGGTTGTGCTGGTGGACTTGTGGCGTAAGATGGTTTTGTGTGGTGTTTGCGAGGGGAACCCGAGGCTGCCGTTGTCATGGAGCACTTGAGTGGGTGGCGAGGACGGGCACTGATGTACGGGACTCAGCTCCGCGTGTAAGTGCAGATCCGTGTCGTTCACGTCACACTGCAGGTCGCAGTCCGGACAGTAGCCGAGATACTGGACCGTCTCGCTGAATCGCACGCGCTCCCTCGGGGTCTGTGGGCACCGGCTCTTCTCGTGTTTCAGCAGCGGTGCGGCGGGTGCCGGCACACTTCTCACCCCACAACACGACACTGCGCCGGACACGTCGATGGGTCTCACGGGGAAAACTCTGTTCCGCATCACTGTCCCGTTAGCCACGGGCAGCGTCCCTGATGACAGGACATCGCTGTGTTCCTCGGATCTGCTCGGGGTCATTCGGGGCAGCGGCAGGGGCGGGTGAGGTCTCTTCAGGACGGTGAGGACCGCCGCTGGGACAGCCGCTGGTCTGAAGAGCATCTCCTCGGGGTAGATCTTGATCTTGTCGATGCTGGACACGGTGGTGGTCGTGGTGCTGCTCGAGCTGCTGTTCAGTGTGTCTGTCTTTGAGCTGTCTGACATCTCCTCCAGATGAAGATCTGATGTGAGACAGTCGATCTCATTCACCACCTGAGAGAGAGAGACATCAGACAGAGAGAGAGAGAGAGAGACAGAGAGAGACAGAGAGAGAGAGAGAGACAGAGAGAGAGAGAGAGACATCAGACAGAGAGAGAGAGAGAGAGAGACAGATAGAGAGAGAGACAGAGAGAGAGAGAGAGACAGAGAGAGAGAGAGAGAGAGACAGAGAGAGAGAGAGACATCAGACAGAGAGAGAGAGAGAGACAGATAGAGAGAGAGAGAGAGAGAGAGAGAGACATCAGACAGAGAGAGAGAGAGAGAGAGAGAGAGAGAGAGAGAGAGACACTCAGAATTCACGGGTCACTGACAAATTAGGTTGTCTGAGCTAGAAAAATCTACAAAAAAAAAGAATGAATGATTTTGGAAATTGAAAATGAATGTTCAGGAGCATCACAATCCCTTACACACATACTCACACACACACACACACACACACACACACACACACACACACACACACACACACACTACACTCACTCACACACACACACTCACACTCACACACACACACACACTACACACACACACACACACACACACTCACACACACACACACACACATACTCACACACACACACACACACACACACACACACACACACACACACACACACACACACACTACACTCACTCACACACACACTACACACACACACTACACACACACACTACACTCACACACACACACACACACTCACACTCACACACACACACACACACACTACACTCACACACACACACACTCACACACACACACACTCACACTCACACACACACACACACACACACACTACACACACACACACTCACACACACTCACACTACACACACACACACACTACACACACTACACACACACACACACACACTACACACTACACACACACACACTACACTCACACACACACTACACACACACACACACACACACACACTACACACACACACACACACACACACACTCACACTACACACACACACACACACACACACACTACACACACTACACACACACACACACACACACACACTACACTCACACACACACTCACACACACACACACACACACACACACACACTCACACACACACACACACACACACTACACTCACTCACACACACACACACACACACACACACACTACACACACTACACACACACACACACACACACTCACACACACACACACACACACACACACACACACTACACACACACACACACTACACACACACTCACACTACACACACACACACACTACACACACACTACACACACACACACACACACACACACACACTACACACACACACACTACACACACACACACACACACTACACACACTACACACACACACACACACACACACACACACACTACACTCACACACACACTCACACACACTACACACACACACACACACACAGACACACTCACACACACACTACACACACACACACACTACACACACACACACACTACACACACACTACACACACACACACACACACACACACACACACACACACACACACACACAACGTGTTCGACTTTAAACCCCAGAAACAAAATATCAAAATGACTTTGACGTTTGACCTTTGACCCGGTTGATCATCATCGAGGTGTGTTCAAGATAACTCAGAGCATCATATTTTCATTCTCCATGTTTAGATGAAGTGAAGAGTGTCAGTGCTGGAGATGGATGTTGATCTTTTAATATATAATTGTGCATTAATGAGAAAATAAATTCCTTGAGACACAAGCGATGTTCATCTGCAGATATCAGCACTGGACCAAAGACGTAATATTTAATGTGATGTTGATTTTCGTTGTTCCTCGTTGCTCTCAATTTTTTTCCTCCCCAATTTGGAAGGCCCAATTCCCAATGTGCTCTAATGGTGCGTTCACATACAATATGAAGCGAGCGTTTCGCGCGGCACGATTAAATACAAAGTCAATGTAAAGATGCGAATGTAGCGAACGGCGCGACTCGAACACGCAGAATCAGTTTGTAAGAAACACACGTGTGCTCTCACGCCTACGCTTTTATTATGGGCCTCCACTGTCACACTTTACTGACATGTAGCACTTGTTTCTCTGTTCCTTCTGCTCTCCTTATCTGAAGCTCCAGGATTTCTGGTATATTTAACTGGTATTAACTGGTATTAACTGGTATTAACTGGTATAAACTGGTGTCCTGAGAGTGCTGCTTACACTGCCACACAGATACAGATGTCTGTTATTGGTGATTTTCCTTCACACACTTTTCTGGTATAAATATGTTTGATTGTCAATAAACCTCTGAAGACACTTTGATATCAAAGTTGTGTCAGAGTCTCTTCCCTTGCAACGAGAGGACAACTACGAACGACATACATTACATGAGAAATAATCCAACACGCTTCACTCGTGTATTCATGCGAGTTTAAATGTTTTAACTCCAGCGGATAAAGACGTCGCTTGGAGGAAGTTGGACGACCTGGTAAGTTCTGGAAATATGCGCGAAGTGACTATGAACCAAGTCGTAGAAGCCCCGCCTCCTGTCCTTTTCCGGAAGAGAAGCGGGAATACTCGCGGGTTCTCGTGTAACGGCAAAAGTTTTCTTTGCGTTGTATGTGAGTGCACCATAAGTCCTCGTGGTGTTGTAGTGACTCGCCTCAATCCGGGTGTCAGAGGACAAATCTCAGTTGCCTCCGCGTCTGAGACCGTCAATCCGCGCATCTTATCACGTGACTTGTTGAGCGCGTTACCGTGGAGACGTAACGCGTGTGGATTCTTCACGCTATTCTCCGCGGCACCAACGCACAACTCACCACACGCCCCACCGAGAGCGAGAACCACAATATAGTGACCACGAGGAGGTTACCCCATGTGACTCTACCCTCCCTAGCAACCGGGCCAATTTGGTTACCCCATGTGACTCTACCCTCCCTAGCAACTGGGCCAATTTGGTTACCCCATGTGACTCTACCCTCCCTAGCAACCGGGCCAATTTGGTTATCCCATGTGACTCTACCCTCCCTAGCAACCGGGACAATTTGGTTACCCCATATGACTCTACCCTCCCTAGCAACTGGACCAATTTGGTTGCTAAGGAGACCTGACTGGATTCAAACTCACGACTCCAGGTGTGATAGTCAGCATCAATACTCGCTGAGATACACAGACCCCCTTCTTCTTTGTTTTTGTTGTTTCGCATTCTTCATGCATATCGCCCCCTACTGAGCAGGGATGAGAATTTATATTTAAATAGGACTTAAATATGAATGTGTCTCACCCACACCTATCATATTACTTCTGAAGACATGGATTAAACCATTGGAACCACTTAAACAATGCGATGGCATGAGGGTGAGTAAATGATGAGAGAATGTTCAGTTTTGGTTCAGCTATTGAGTGGTGGCGTAGTGGGCTAAAGCACATAACTGGTAATCAGGAGGTTGCTGGTTTGATCCCCACAGTCACCACCATTGTGTCCTTGAGTAAGACACTTAACTCCAGGTTGCTCCGGGGGGATTGTCCCTGTAATAAGTGCACTGTAAGTCACTTTGGTGGTGGTGTAGTGGGCTAAAGCACATAACTGGTCATCAGGAGGTTGCTGGTTTGATCCCCACAGTCACCACCATTGTGTCCTTGAGTAAGACACTTAACTCCAGGTTGCTCCGGGGGGATTGTCCCTGTAATAAGTGCACTGTAAGTCACTTTGGTGGTGGTGTAGTGGGCTAAAGCACATAACTGGTCATCAGGAGGTTGCTGGTTTGATCCCCACAGACACCACCATTGTGTCCTTGAGTAAGACACTTAACTCCAGGTTGCTCCGGGGGGATTGTCCCTGTAATAAGTGCACTGTAAGACACTTTGGACAGATAAAACAGCATAATCTCACTCGTCCTGAGCCGTTGTGCACACATGATAATCCAGATTACAAACATATCAGTGAGAAACCTCAAATACAGATTCAATCCTAATTCAGAACATCAGCCTTCTCTTATGAAAACTGCGCGCACATGCATCACATCAACGCACATTCTACACTACAAACTACATCCTGTGTCAAACGTTAGTTTAATGGAGTGAAGATGTAACATGATGAGAGATGGATATCCCATGATGCTCCACACAGACTGCTGGAATAGTGTGCAATATGATATTTAATCTTATTTCACTACATTATTCTCCTCTGTAACAAATCAGCACTGAGTGACAGGAGCAGCACTCTCCTGATGACTGACAGCTGTCAACATGCAGAAATCAATCACAGTGTTTCCTAGAAATCAACGCTCGTGAGTGTGATGATAAATATCATGTTTACATTATAAAGGCCTCTGTGGACATCACGTGACTGTCTCATGTCCACACATCACATTTATCATTATCATCATTATTATTATTATTAATCATATTACATCATCATATTCACCGTTAATACAGTAAAAAACGCCAGTCATCCAAACAAACATCAACACACACGCACCTCTTTCAGTTCCTTCGCAACATCCTTCAGGTCCCCTAAAATGTTCTCCAGATCCTTCACGATGGTTCTGATCTGCCGTTTCACTCGGACTTTATTCACGGGTCCGTCCGACATCCTCCGAACCGGCCCGGGCTCACGGCTGCGGCGCGCGTCCTCTCATGGCGATCACGCATGATAATGTTCGCATGTTTTTCTTACGGATGCAGAAGAATCTTGAGCGGCGCGTCCCGGCGTACACGCGCATGCGCACTGCACACACTCGCGTCACCATGACCCCTGATTAATCCAGATTATATCAAACATGTTCTCAATATGACTTCTGATCACATTTACATCACTACTGTATCCTCTGCATCATTACAGAACATATTTCAGTCCATCAACAGGATACGAGAACGCAAGAAACAGCAAACTGTTTTCCAGATGGACACATGAAACTACTTATGAACAATAAATACAGTTTCAAAGTGCACGCATTAAATGCTGTTACTACCTCACCTGACCGACACCTGTTAAAGGGACAGTACACCCAAAACTGAAAATTCTGTCATCATTTACTCACCCTCATGCCATCCCAGATGTGTGTGACTTTCTGTCTTCTGCAGAACACATATGAAGATTTTTAGAAGAATATTTCATCTCTGTAGGTCCATACAATGCAAGTGAATGGTGACCAGAACTTTGAAGCTCCAAAAAGCACATAAAGGCAGCATAAAATTACTCCATACAATTCCAGTGGTTTAATCCATGTCTTCTGAAGTGATATGATAGATATGAGTGAGAAACAAATCAATATTGAAGTGTTTTTTTTTTAACCATAAATCTCCACTTTCACTTTCGTCTTTTGTTTTCTGGCCATTTGCATTCTTCATGTATATCGCCACCCACTGGACATTTATAGTAAAAAAGGACTTAAACATTGATCTTCTTCTCACTCGCACCTATCATATCTCTTCTGAAGACATGGATTAAACCCCTGGAGTCATATGTGAAAGTGAAAGTGTAGATTTATAGTAGAAAATGACTTAAATATTGATCTGTTTCTCACCCACACCTATCATATCACTTCTGAAGACATGGATTAAACCACTGGAATCTTCTGTGAAAGTGAAAGTGTAGATTTATAGTAGAAAAGGACTTAAATATTGATCTGTTTCTCACCCACACCTATCATATCACTTCTGAAGACATGGATTAATCCATTGGAGTCGTAAAGTAGTTGCATTATGAATATGACAAAATATTATGTCATTTACAGTATGTTGCTACATCCCTCATTTGTAAGTTGCTTTGGATAAAAGTGTCTGCTAAATGACTAAATGTAAATATTTGTTTGACGGATCACATTAATAGTTACAACAACAGCAACAAACTTTCAAATTCTGTATAAATGCAGAAAGGTTTGTGTGTTTACATGACACCTGCATAACTGAAGTACGAAAATATGCAGAATAATATCAGATTATTATGTGCATGTAAACAGTCGTTGCACAAGAACAAAATACTACATTATAAACAAAATTAAGTCTAAAATGAAACCACATCTATAATATATAGTCAGCATTTTTAGGAATTATAATTTGTTTCTATCAAAGCATTATCACAATTTTGACTGTCAGTAGACAAATGGCTTCACAGTTTGTAGCGTGAATGCAAATGATATATTCAGATATATGTAAATATTCCTCACCAGCCATCAGTGATTCATAGTGAGCAGAGCTAATAAACCATTTAAAGATTAATGTCATAATTACACATTTCAGACTTCTTGATATAGACCTTATTCACGCTGGCGCCATCTCTGATTTTTGACGAGAATGAAAATGAGGCTGTGAGGGATAGGCTTACAGTCTCTTCAAGGGGCTGTACTGCAGTGTAAAGTGTTTTTGGATCTTAGGCCAGAGGTTAGGGGAGGAGCTAATGGAGCCACAGCAGTCTCTGACTGGAGGTTAGGGGAGGAGCTAATGGAGCCACAGCAGTCTCAGACTGGAGGTTAGGGGAGGAGCTAATGGAGACACAGCAGTCTCAGACTGGAGGTTAGGGGAGGAGCTAATGGAGACACAGCAGTCTCAGACTGGAGGTTAGGGGAGGAGCTAATGGAGACACAGCAGTCTCAGACTGGAGGTTAGGGGAGGAGCTAATGGAGACACAGCAGTCTCAGACTGGAGGTTAGGGGAGGAGCTAATGGAGACACAGCAGTCTCAGACTGGAGGTTAGGGGAGGAGCTAATGGAGACACAGCAGTCTCAGACTGGAGGTTAGGGGAGGAGCTAATGGAGACATAGCAGTCTCAGGCCGGAGATTAGGGGCGGAGCTAATGGAGACACAGCAGTCTCAGGTCGGAAGTTAGGGGTGGAGCTAATGGAGACCGTTTCACTGGTGATTGATGGTGTGTTTCTGACCGCTGGCATGGGCACCATTGCACTGGTAGTTGATGGTGTGTCTCTGACCGCTGGTATGGGCACCATTGCACTGGTGCTTGACGGTGTGTCTCTGACCGCTGTCATGGGAACCACTGCACTGGTGGTTGATGCTGCCTCTGTGACAGCTGGCATGGGCACCATTGCACTGATGGTTGATGGCGTGTCTCTGACCACTGGCATGGGAACCATTGCACTGGTGGTTGATGCTGCCTCTGTGACAGCTGGCATGGGCACCGTTGCACTGGTGGTTGATGGTGCGTCTCTGACCGCTGGCATGGGAACCATTGCACTGGTGGTTGATGGTGCGTCTCTGACCGCTGGCATGGGAACCATTGCACTGGTGGTTGATGGTGCGTCTCTGACAGCTGGCATGGGCACCATTGCACTGGTGGTTGATGGTGTGTTTCTGACCGCTGGCATGGGCACCATTGCACTGGTGCTTGACGGTGTGTCTCTGACCGCTGGCATGGGCACCATTGCACTGGTGGTTGACGGTGCGTCTCTGACCGCTGGCATGGGCACCACTGCACTGGTGGTTGATGGTGCGTCTCTGACAGCTGGCATGGGCACAATTGCACTGGTGGTTGATGGTGCGTCTCTGACAGCTGGCATGGGCACCATTGCACTGGTGGTTGATGGTGCGTCTCTGACTGCTGGCATGGGCACCATTGCACTGGTGGTTGATGGTGCGTCTCTGACCGCTGGCATGGGCACCGTTGCACTGGTGGTTGATGGTGCTGGCATCTTGGATTTGTTTGATGGCTTGTGACCATTCATCTTCCTCTTGATCACATTCCAGAGGTTTTCAATGGGGTTCAGGTCTGGAGATTGGGCTGGCCATGACAGGATCTTGATCTGGTGCTCCTCCATCCACACCTTGATGTTGAGCTGGCTGTGTGGCACGGAGCTGGATAAAACAAACCTCAGAGGTGGGGAACATTGTCAGTGCAGAATATATATATATTCAGAAATATTTAAAAAAGCTTTAGTGACTATCAGAATGCCTATTTACCAAACACAATCCGAAGGGTATCGAAAAAACATTTGCTTTAATAAAGCATGACGAATATTCAAGCTTCAATAACAAATAACACGCCTACAGATTGAGTAAATATAACCATTAATATATTCACTGTTCACCAAATAATGATGATGATTTGTGAAGATATTACAAAGACAACAACACAAGTGTTGTGAGACTGCGGTGACGTATGGCTCTGCAGATGGATACTATTGCTCTGATTGGCTACTGCGTAGTGACGTCAGCGCGCCGAAGGCGGAAGTTGGCAAATGTCACGGCGAGTGATTCACACAAGAGCCGAAGATTTTCACAGCGAAAAATCTGCGTTATAAAGATCATATAAACAACCACAAATCTGCATTTGTACTCGGATTATGTCTGTGCCTTTGACTTTCAGAGTGGCGCTGGTGACCGGAGCGCGCGGAATAATAAACATCACGTGTTCGTTCAAATTAATGCACATTTATTAATTGACAGATTTATTAATGCATCAGAGAAATGAAATCTCGTCGAGCATGCTTACAGCAGCCAAAACTTTTAACAATGAAAATATTGAAAAACAAAATTCAGTATATTCATATAATGATTATAAATGTTTACTTGATTAACTTCAATCATTTGATGCACAACTGAAGCGCTTTATAAACACTAAGGTTTATATAAGGTTCATTTGGTGACATCTGAAGTCTCCAGTAAAAGTTCTGCCATTTATGTTTCAGTACAACAATCAAAACGACTCCTTATATTACACACTGCAGTGGACATAAAAGTCCCATTTTAAATAATATAAATTATTTACATTTATTGCACTAATATAATTTGCTCATGTTCCCACAACTGCATCACATCTGACAAAAATATGTGCTAAATCAAATAAAAAAACACAATTGTTTATTACTATATTGTGGTAAATGTGTCACGATTTGTGTGTCCCATGATTGTGCATGAAATGATGTCACACATCAGTACAATGACACTGGACTTATTTGAACTGTGTAACTCTTGTTTCATTTATGATTTTATTTTGTGATGTTAGTCATATGTAGTCAGGCATAACATGTCCACTCTTATGGGAAGATATAGGGGAAATTTCTGTGTATATGTGTGTGTGTGTGTGTGTGAGAAATACAAATTGTCATTACAAATGTACATGTATGTTAGCTGGATATCTTTCACAGACTATGTAGAGGCTAATTTTACCCATTGGACTTCTGAATTTAAAGACATTTTTCACAGACACAATTTTATCATCATTTACTCACCCTCATGCCATCCCAGATGTGACTTTCTTTCTTCTGCAGAACACAAACTAAGATTTTTTGAAGAATTTTCAGCTCTGTAGGTCCATACAATGCAAGTAAATGGTGACCAGAACTTTGAAGCTTCAAAAAGCACATAAATGCAGCATAAAAGTAATCAATATGACTCCAGTGGTTTAATCCATGTCTTCAGAAGTGATATGATAAGTGTGTGTGAGAAACAGATCAATATTTAAGTCATTTTCTACTATAAATCTACACTTTCACTTTCACATATGACTCCAGGGGTTTAATCCATGTCTTCAGAAGTGATATGATAGGTGTGGGTGAGAAACAGATCAATATTTAAGTCATCATCTACTATAAATCTACACTTTCACTTTCACATATGACTCCAGTAGTTTAATCCATGTCTTCAGAATAGATATGATAGGTGTGGGTGAGAAACAGATCAATATTTAAGTCATTTTCTACTATAAATCTACACTTTCACTTTCACATATGACTCCAGGGGTTTAATCCATGTCTTCAGAAGTGATATGATAGGTGTGGGTGAGAAACAGATCAATATTTAAGTCATCATCTACTATAAATCTACACTTTCACTTTCACATATGACACCAGTGGTTTAATCCATGTCTTCAGAAGTGATATGATAGGTGTGTGTGAAACAGATCAATATTTAAGTCCTTTTTAAGCTAAATCTCCACCTTCACTTTCCACTTTTTTGTTTTTGTTACTAAATGCACACACATGCACACAGGGGAATGATATGAGGAACATGTTGAAGAGATCAAGGTGTTGACTTGACCTCCAAAGCATCTCCTGTGTGGGATGTGCTGGACCGACAAGTCCGATCCATGGAGGCTTCACCTCGCAACTTACAGGACCTGCTGCTAACGTCTTAGTGCCAGATACAACAGGACACCTTCAGAGGCCATGTGGAGATCATGCCTCGACAGGGCAGAGCTGTTTGGGACGTACATGATATTAGGCAGGTGGTTTTATTTTTGTGGCTCATCAGTGTACAAAATTACTTGTTTCACACACATGCACATATCGCCATAGTTCAAGTACATCTATCCTATATATTTATCTCTCATAAAAAAACTCAACATATATATATATATAAACTCACAATTAAATCTCTATATTTACATTTACATTTACGCGTTTGGCAGATGCTTTTATCCAAAGTGACTTACAGTGCACTTATTACAGGGACAATCCCCCCGGAGCAACCTGGAGTTAAGTGTCTTACTCAAGGACACAATGGTGGTGACTGTGGGGATCAAACCAGCAACCTCCTGATTACCAGTTATGTGCTTTAGCCCACTACACCACCACCAAAGTGACTTACAGTGCACTTATTACAGGGACAATCCCCCCCGGAGCAACCTGGAGTTAAGTGTCTTACTCAAGGACACAATGGTGGTGACTGTTTGGATCAAACCAGCAACCTTCTGATTACCAGTTATGTGCTTTAGCCCACTACACCACCACCAAAGTGACTTACAGTGCACTTATTACAGGGACAATCCCCCCGGAGCAACCTGAAGTTAAGTGTCTTACTCAAGGACACAATGGTGATGACTGTGGGGATCAAACCAGCAACCTCCTGATTACCAGTTATGTGCTTTAGCTCACTACGCCACCACCACCTATTTAAATGACTATATAGTGTCACTCAAGTGACGTCAGTCGTGACTGAAGCTCTGATCTTTACATGCTTTCACATTTTTACACTGTACAAT